>VXBP01004470.1:114783-519791 GCA_013400115.1 Rhinopomastus cyanomelas
CTGACCGGTCTATAGTTACCTGGGTCTTCCTTCTTTCCCTTTTTAAAGATTGGGGTCACATTTGCTCTCCTCCAGTCCCTAGGCACCTCTCCTGTTTCCCAGGACCTAGCAAAGATGATGGAGAGCGGCCTAGCAATGACTTCCGCCATCTCCCTCAGCACACTCAGGTGCATCCCGTCTGGGCCCATAGATTTGTGCACATCCAGTTCGATCAACTTATCCCTAACCCAATCCTCATCAACCAAGGCAGGCTCACCTGTTGCCTCAACCTCCTCTGTAGTCTGGGGTCTAATGTCAACACAACCCTTAGCAGTATAGACAGAGGCAAAGAAAGCGTTAAGTATCTCTGCCTTCTCTGCATCCTCTGTCTCCAGGGCACCCACCTCATTCTGCAGGAGGCCTACGCTGCTTCTACTTTTACTTGCTGAGAAACCGACTGAGAAGACTGACCGAGAAATCGAGGAGTTCCAGGGATCTGTGGAGCCAAGGAGCAGGGGTGGAGGGGAGGTCAGAGCCTGGTAGAAACCACTGCAGCTGGACTGGCTAACATCTTAACTACCATGTCTCCCTTTCCCCTTTCTCTCTCCTCTACTCTCTTGAGCTAGGCACCTAGTAACTTTAGTGGTTTCTGTGCATTGAGTTCAGAATCTGATAATTTTACTAAACTTTGATTTTTATGTAGACCTGTGATATAAGTCTCCTTAATTCAACCCCAAGTGAATCCACAAACCTGAGTTAATCCCTTCTCTGATCGATTGGGACATGACACCTATGCAACTCCAACTGGTTTGCAGAAGTTCCAGCTGTCATTGGAAAACAGATCCCATTACCAAGCAATTCTCCATGTCTAGGGTTTTTTAATCCCCTTTCAAGAACTAAACTCTGTAAGGAGATAAACCTTTTTACACAGGGGATTTTTCTGAGTATATTTGCACATTTATTTTCAATTTCTTATTAATAAACCTTTTGCAAATTACAAGATGTATCATCATGATTACATTCTTATTTAATTTTTAAAGTATTCTGGCCAGCAGCTTTCCTGTAGGTTTCCTGTCAATTGAAATTATCTTCTTTGAACATTATTTTCTAAGTAAAATACTCAGACTGTCCATGAGAAAGACACAAAACTGAAGTCAATTTAATCCTACTTAAGCCAAAAGTTAAAATCTTTGTGTCACTGTTTACAAGCAAGATCAGTTTTCAGGAACCTCACACCCCTCAAACAAAACTCGGAGGCAAGGCTGACTTAGCCTCAGGGGGGAAGAATTTCTGTACACACAAGACTGTGGGGCCTGATGGAATGCACCAACTGCTGAGTGAGCTGTGTTACTATGATGGCACTCTTGTTTGTTTTTGAAAACTTTTTGAATGGTTGGGGTGAGGTGATTGTGACCAGTAGCACCAAGTCCCTTTGAAGACAGTCATTAGTGGTATACTCCAGGGATCAATACTAGGTCCTGTATGTTCAAACATCTTTCTTTATGAGTGAGCAGAATGCCAACACAGAATGCACCCACAGCAAGATGAGCTAACACAAATCTGGAAGGCGGGACTGAAAGATCAGATGAGTACGTTGTCATTCGGAGAGACTTCAGCAGACTAAAGAAACAGGCAGACAGGAACCTCAACACAGTTTCATTGATTAACCTAAGAATAACTACATTAATCAATAACCAGTGAGATAGGGGGCAGATGATCAGCTGGAAAGCAGCCTCACAGGGAAAAACTTGAGGTCCTGCTGGACAAAAAGCAGTGAGGTGACAAAAGGCTATTGGTATAAACTGAAATGAAATTATATCTGACTATAAGATGAAGTTCACAGGAAAAACAAAACCCACATTACAAATTGCCAATTTTTTTTTTTACAGCAAGGATGGTTGAACATGTGGACAGGCTACCCAGAGTGGCTGTGCAGTCTCCATCCCATATGCCTGCACATGGTCCTGGATAACCTGCTTGACTCTACTTTGAGCACATTATCTCCGAAGGTTCCTTCCATACTCGAAGACTTATGTGAAGGTGCAGTTAATCAGAGTAATGTACAATTTAGTATTTTAAAGCAAGTGTCAGAATATTTAACCTACTTCAGTTTAGACTATTCCCTTCTGACAGAAACCAACTAATTCAGTTAATCATGCTGAATTAGGGGGCTGCGCACAAGAGGCTGATACCTGAACATTTATCAACCAAAAAACTACTCCATGTTCAGAGCATGCATTTGCTAAGAGTTTCTCAACCCTGCATTAACTGATATTAATAAACATGTTTGTTAAATTAACTTGAAAACACCTGTTGTACTTTCCCCACAGGGGCTCAGATACATGGTTATGACAGTCTAAAAAGTTGTGTGTCAGCAAACGGCAGTCCAGCTCTTGACTGGCTGACAAGATGTCACAGCTTTTGCTTTTAAAATATTATACACGAGAGAGTAAGTCTCCAGTTAGCTCTAGTCTCAACAATTATGTTTCTTAGAGGAAAGCCAGTAAAAAAGGCACATCTGCCTGCACATCAAATGCTTCAGGGGGAAAAAAATCACTCAGGTTATACATCTCTTGGTTAAAGAGGGCATTTTCCACTTCAGTTACAGTGGTTTTTTTGATAACGCGCTTCCTAAAAAACCTTGGATAAACAAGCATCACATTATTTCAAGGATAGCTAAGTTAAATATCTTTTATTAACTGTTTTCCTCTTAAAAACATTATAGGATTCAGTTCATAAACAAGAACTCAATTAAGAGCTTTCAGTGTTTTTCCAAGATAAAAACACACATTTTGAAAAAAATTAAACCCTACCATATGACAAGTATTTTCAGAAAACATTCATTATTACAAGAAGAAAAAACTACGAATGTGTAGTCTGAAATTTTTGTATGGCCAAAGGAAATAAAATCGATGTATTCCCTTTTATAATAAACTGCTGACAGCAGATCATCTGTAAATTATGCAGAACAGCCAACTATTTGATTAGGATGATTTATTTCTGTGAGGTCTGAAAAAAACAGATCAGAATCAAATCTGTTTCTTCTGTTATATGCACAGATATATATTTATAAATTAATAAAAGCTTTTTTTAACCACATAAGAAGCAAATTTGAAGAATATGATGGGTCAGTAAATTTATTTGTTAAATTTTCTAAGAAAACAGCAAACAATACTTCTCTAAAATTAGAATGAAGTTTCTGTTTAAGAGCTTCTGTGTATGTTTCTCTAACTTGCTTTTATATTTGCACATAAACACAGAGCTTCTAAACAGAAAGCTAGCAGTAACCTTGTCCAGACTATTAATTAAGCACAGAATGGATTAAAGGTTTTAATTGCTGAACACAAATAATTTGATTTTGCTGTACAGTTTTGAGTTACCTGACCTACAACCTTAAGTTTTTTTTTAATAGCTGCGTTTAAAACATCCTCTTCATAATAATAAACTATTAAAACAGAGTTGCTGATTGCTTTTCTGCACGTGGAATAATCTCCTACAGAACACCGGTATGAAATGCCTGCAAACAGGTCACAAGTCTTAATTCATGGGCTGGAATCAAGCAGCAACTGAACTAAGGCAACTGGAATCTCCACATTTGGGTGAATTTGTCACGTGCAAGGTGTTAAGGAGACAGTTATTCACAGGAAAGTTTGTATAACAATTTGGTCTGCAGAACTGGCCATTATTGCTGAGTATTACTGGTTCTGGGAGCAGATGGCAGCATGAGATGTCATTATGAGCTTTCCAGAAAAAGTGTCACAGAAACCAAGCTTCCTGAGCCACAAACATCGGAGGACCTGATATAAACAGCTGATACAGACTTTTTAGGCAAAAATCCTAATCCTGACAGACCCTGTGAACATTTTAAGATGGTATGCCCTATTTAGATACTTCCAGACAAAAACCACCCCAAACCTGGACATTTTAGGCACCATTAAAATATGAGATAATAGCAGGCATCATTAAACTGAAGAGGATTTTTTTACAGCTGATGTTGCAATTGCTTTCAAAATTGAGTGAATTCAGAAGTTAGATGTGCACACAACAGATATCCAAACACGTGTTTGGACATACAGCTGCACAGAAGGTTCTCTGCCCCTAAGTAAAAACTTTAAATAATTTCTTCCTAGTTTCTTCAGAAGAAAATTATGATGACAATCTTTTCACCTGTACTGCTTCTTTCTGCTTTTAAAACTAATAGAGTTATAACTTTATTGTGTTCCTTCCTATAATGAGCCAAGGTCCCAATTTGTCCTCTTTCAAAGCAACTACGTTCTTTTCTTGCAACAGAAAAAGAGGCTCACACTTTTAACGTGTTTCTCATAAAAAACTGCCAACCATCACCACCTGCAGCAGGAAGAAAAAATGCCAAAAGCAGCAGTCAGTATGAAGATTGCTGCTATGCTTCCACTAACAAGAAAGAGGCAGGGAAATTGTGCAGAATGCCTTTTACTAAGGCTTTCAATTGTCACCACACAGGTTGTGCTGCCATTTAGAGAGACTGACAGGCTGGAAAAATGGGTAAACAGGAACCTCATGAAGTTCAGTTAAAGGACACGTGAAGGCATGCACCCCAGGTAGCAGTACACACTACTGTGGGGG
Organism: Rhinopomastus cyanomelas; assembly: GCA_013400115.1. Lineage (NCBI taxonomy): Eukaryota > Metazoa > Chordata > Aves > Bucerotiformes > Rhinopomastidae > Rhinopomastus > Rhinopomastus cyanomelas. Next base: position 119,365 of record VXBP01004470.1, read on the forward strand.
GAGCTGGGTGACCAGATGGAAAGCAGCTTCACAGGGAAGCACCCGGTGTCCGGCTGGACAAAAAGCCAAACATGAGCCAGCAATGTACCCTGGGCCAACAGCCTCCTGGGCTGCACTGGGAAAAGCACTGACAGCAGGTTGAAGGAGGTGGTGGGTCTTTTACCCTCAGCACTGGTGGGACACCCCTGAAGTGTTAGGTTTACTTCTGGTCTCTCAAGCACCAGAGAGTCAAGAATATACTGGAGCAGGTCCAGGGAGAGGCTGCAAAAGTGATCAAAGGATTGCACAGGACTGAGAAGAGGTCAGTCATCAACTTCAACAATGGTGCAGGGTCCTCCACCTGGGCCAGGGCAAGGACACGCAGAAGAGCAGCCCTGTGGAAAAAGACCTGCGGGTACTAGTGGATGAAAAGCTGGAGATGAGCATCCAATGTGCAATTGTTGCCCAGAAGGCCAACCATATCCTAGGCTGCATCAAAAGAATTGCAGCCAGCAGATCAGGAGGTGATTCTACTCTGCCCTGGTGAGACTTCAGCTGGAGTATTGCATTCAGTTCTAGAGCTGCCAAGACATGAAAGATGTGAATTTGTTGGAGTGTGTAGACGAGGCCACGGAAACAATCAGAGGGCTGGAGTACCTCTCTTATGAAGACAAGCTGAGAGAGTTGGGGCTGTTCAGCCTCAAGACAAGACCCCTGGGGGGACTTTATACCAACCTTCCAATACCTGAAAAGAGCCTATAAGAATGTTCACAAGGACGTGGAATGATAGGATGAAGGGTCGTGGTTTGAAGCTAGAAAAGAGTAGATGTAGGCTGGACATGAGGAACAAGTTCTTTAATAGGAGCATGGTGGATCACTGGAACAGGTTGCCTAGAGAGATGTTGGAGGCCCCATCCCTGGAGACATTCAAGGTCAGGCTTGACAGGGCTCTGGGCAATCTGTTCTAGTCAGAGATGTCTCTGCTTGTTGTAGGGCAGTTGAACTAAACAGATGACCTTCAGAGATTGCTTCCAACCCAATATAAGCTGAAGCATAGGCAATTCTATCCAAATATAAGAGATTTTGTTTTACAGTGATTGTTATTGGTGTAATAGATTTTCTACAGAGGCTCCATCCTCAGAGACACTAAAACCTGACTGGGCAGGTGTGTGCCATCACCAAAACGTTCTACCAAAACTTCCAAAACTCTGTGACATCCAGCTTCAAAATCTGAATCTGGTTTGACTCAGAATTTGCATTACTAGAGGCTTTTTAAGGTCAGAGATTCAAGTTCATGTATTTCGCATCCTACTCTTTATGCTTCTCTACATTCTCAGTCCTTTGTCTCATATAATTTCTCTAAGCAAGAATTTAGATGTCATTATGCAACTCAGAAGCTACTGTTCTTCATAAAAGTGCTTGAGATAATACACCAAAGAATCTCTACTCTTGAAACTACACACAGTGATGTTGTAAAAATGTTTTAAAACAACAGTGAATGTCACTTAGATGAATGCAGAATATCAAAAGGAAATTAAAGTAAGTTGTTACAAAAGCTACGCTTAAAAACCAGCCAGCACAGGCTGAGATCCTCTTAGTGTCTTAGTAACTGGTTTTGACTGTCCTTCAAAACGAAAAGAAATTTTTTTAGATTTAGGAAAAGGTTGCCCTGAAAAATTGTGGATGTCCCTTTCCTGGAAGCGTTCAAGACCAGGCTGGATGTGGCACTGGGCAATTTGGTCTAGTAAGAGATGTCACTGGTCATAGCACGGGGGTTGGAACTAGATAGTCTCTCAAGTCCCTTCCAACCTAAACCATTCTATGAAACAGTATAAAAAAGGTTTATCCACCTATATAAAAAACCCCACACACTCAAGTCTTTCTCCTCACTTGCCACTATTGAAATGATGTTGATAAGAACAGAAAAGAAAAAGAATAAAAATCACAGGATCACAGAACATTAGGGATTGGAAGGGATCTTGAAAGATCATCTAGTCCAATCCCCCTACCAGAACAGGATCACTTAGATCAAGCCACACAGGAACACGGCCAGGTGGGTTTAAACATCTCCAGAGAAGGAGACTCCACAACCTCCCTGGGCAGCCCCTTCCAGTGCTCCTCATTGTGAAGAATTTTCTTCTCATACTTATGTGGAACCTCCTATGTTCCAGCTTGCACTCGCTGTGCCTTGTTCTGTCAATGGATGACACGGAGAAGAGCCTGGCTCCATCCTCATGACACCTGCCTTTTATGTATTTATCAAAATTAACGAGGTTATCCCTAAGTTTCATTTTTTCCAAGCTCAAGAGACCCAGCTCCCTCAGCCCTTCCTCAAAGGGGAGACGTTCGACTCCCCCTTCATCATCTTTGTGGCCCTGCGCTAGACTCTCTCGGGCAGTTCTATGTCCTTCTTGAACTGAGTGGGCCAGAACCTGACACAGTATTCCAGATGTGGTCTCATCAGGGCAGAGTAGGGGGGGAGGAATTGTACTCTCTTCACTGATGACAGCCAAACAAAGAACAAAAGCAACAACATGCCTGTACACTGTCATTTAAAGAACGTTTACGTGTAAATACCGTGCCCTGGTGATAAAAGCACGAGCCAACCATGAAAACGTTTACACATAAGAAAAACACTTCTGTAACATACCCATCTGTTACATAAACATACATATTCAAATACAGATGCTCTATATTTTGAAACAGAAATCTAAATAAAATAGGCTATATTTTAAAGTTTTCTACTCTGGTGTTTTCCTATTTTTAAACAGGATAACATGCATCAGAGTCTGAAATCCAGAAAATCAGGCATAATCTGTGCAGGAATTCACCACTATAATACAATGTTCTCAAACATGCAGTGCTTAAATACATCATTTTGCATATTTCCAGCTAAAATATCTGAAAGGCTCATTTTCAAAACAAACCATTTACATTTTTTTAAAAAAGCTAAATAATGTGAAAACAGTTAAGTGAATAAGATAACTTACTTGGGAGTTGAAGGACCTCTTGGCCATGTACCATCCTCGTTCTTCTGTTCTATCACCAGTACCTAACCACAAAAAGTACAATAAGAACACTGAAATAAAAATATCAGTAGATTGCTTTCTGTTCCAGTTGTTATAACATGTGACTGAGACAGAACTGAATGATGTTTAAGTTACTACTTCCTGAGGTTCAAGAACATTCCATTCTATTACGCTGTACCATCATCTTGCTCTATTCTCTTTTTGATCCATACACCTAATTTGTGCTGTTTTGAGCAACCTATTTAATACTTCTATGCCTCAACAATCCTTGGATTAAATGGCAAGAACTTACATTGCAAAAAGGTCAGAGGATAATCTGCACTGTTTAAACAGCATTTATGAATCTATAAAAATCACATCTATTATTAAGGAAGGGATATTTCTGAGGGAACGATGCCTAACACGCAACACCAATTGGTAGAAAATAACCCCAAATCAAACTATTTTCTACTGTGATAGCCTGCAAATCAAGCCTGTCTGCTTACTCCTGTATTTTCATCTAATACTAGTTTTCTGCAATGAGGCAGCTGTCTAACGAATTTCATTTCATTGAGGTTGTTATTGGTACAAACGCAAGCACAGAACACCCAGTCCTAAAGTCGGGCATCAAGTGCCATTTGAAACGCCTATTGGGTATCTAAGGTATCTGCCCTAGGCTGGCAGATATGACACAGGACCTAAAAAAGCTCATGCCTTTCTGAACTGACAGCTGGAATATCCAGATCATTTGAAACGGCCACTAGACTCCAATATTTAACATGAATCTAACTCTTAATTTCCAACTCAGCTAATTCTGTCTGCTTGAGAAGGCTTATTAGCTGCTGAAATGCTCAAAACTTTGTACATAAGTCACGCCCACCACTTGAAGATATAATCACATTTTCAGTGTGAATGCACTAATAAATGACACTGAAAAAACAGCTTTCTGTCATGATCAGCATTCTATATGGAAAAGGGAACTCTGTAGTCTAATGTCATTAATGCTTTAAGACAGATTCTGACATATTTCCTTCCTTTGGTTCTCAGACACAAGTAAGAAAGAAGATTTAGTCTTAAAATTTCAACTCTTACAGGTTCACTCCATAAAACAGCTGACAAATTCAAAACATAATATGCCTCATTGTGAAGGTGGTGAGGCACTGGAACAGGCTGCCACCTCCCTAGAAGTGTTCCAGGCCAGGTTAAATGTGGCCCTAGGCACCCTGACCCAGTGAGAAGCGTCCCTGCCCATGACAGGAGAGTTGGATGTAAATGATCTCTAAGGTCCGTGTAGTGTAGGGGAAAGGGACTTGGGGGTCCTGGTGGACAACAAGATGACTATGAGCCAGCAATGTGCTCTTGTGGCCAAGAGGGCCAACAGCATCCTGGGGTGGATTAGAAGAGGGGTGGTTAGCAGATCAAGAGAGGTTCTTCTCCCCCTCTACTCTGCCCTGGTGAGACCACACCTGGAGTATTGTGTCCAGTTCTGGGCTCCTCAGTACAAGAGGGATGTGGAGCTGCTGGAGAGAGTTCAGCGTAGGGCAACAAAGATGATAAGAGAGGTGGAACACCTCCCTTATGAGGAGAGGCTGAGGGAGCTGGGTCTCTTGAGCTTGGAAAAGAGGAGACTGAGGGGTGACCTCATGAATGTCTACAAATATTTGAGGGGTGGGTGTCAGGATGATGTCACTGGGCTGTTCTCGGTGTCATGTAGTGATAGGACAAGGGGCAATGGGTGTAAGCTGGAACATAGAAGGTTCCACATCAACCTGAGAAGGAACTTCTTCAGGTGAGGGTGACAGAGCACTGGAACAGGCTGCCCAGGGGGGTTGTGGAGTCTCCTTCTCTGGAGATGTTCAAGACCCAACTGGACGGGTTCCTGTGTGACTTGGTTTAGGTGATCCTGCTGTTGCAGGCGGATTGGACTAGATGATCTTTCGAGGTCCCTTCCGATCCGTAATGATTCTATGGTGATTGTAATAATTTAGTCAATCACCCATAAAGTTTAGAATTACACAGCAAAAAAACCCCTATTAAGTTATAAAGGCTGTAACAGTCAGAAGAACTATTATTAATGAGATTAAGAGGCTCAGCAAAAAAAAAACCCACCTTGTGTGTCAGCAAGCACAAATGGCCAAACACTAAACTCAGTTTTGAACAATATTTATTTTGCTGAAAATACAGATACCACCATGGTTATATTAAGACCATGGTTGCTTCACAATTAAAGAACATGGTTGCTTCACTGAGATAGAGGCAATTTCCAAAGTACACGTTTGACGCAAATCTTCTAAGGAACATGCGGGCTCTTCCAGCAGGACCTCTGCTTTGTTCAGACTACTTGTGTGAGGGTTTAAGTGTGTGCAGCATGAAGCTGAAGGGCACAACAGTTGAAGCCTTTGTTCTGGTGCATTCTTACTTACCTTCCATGTCATAAAACAAAACTGAAGGACAGCATAAATAGTTCTGGTAAGTAGGTTAGAGTCAAGTATTTAAAGGCAAAGGGAAATACTTCAGTACAATTTCCCTTACAATTACTGACATCTAAGTTCATTCATATCTGTAGCAAGACAGTCTGAACTACAGAGGCTGAAAAAACATCCAACTCTATCTGTACGCTAATGGGTCAATCTAATAATCTGAAAAGTTACTCTGACAACAAAATTGTTCAGTCAGTTCACGTTTATATTTGTGTGGCTTTCACACACAGTTGTTCTCTATATTAAACAGTAAAACTTTGTAAGAAATCTTCCCATAAAGTGATGATACTGTCTCATGCTATGGCAAGACTTCAAGCTGTTTAGTCTCTATAGCTCTGATCTGAAATATTAGGGTTTTGTCTTCATTTCTTTCTGAAATCTGGACAATGGAATTTGGGTGAACACAGTATTATTATTATAGTATCTAAAAAGCTCTTAAAATTTTAGGTTTATTATGAGAACATATTCCAGATCCTAGGAATATATTTTTATTTCAAGTTTTACCAAATTCAAGTCAATAATGTTCTGTTCATTTACTTTTAGCTCACCAGAGAAGTTAAACACATCTTTAGCTCTGAAATGCACTCACAGACTACTTTTACTTTGATGAATTTATAACATCTTTTATTCATCAACACTATCCACAAGGAGGCAATTTTCATTTTAAAAGGAGAAAAATTCATTTGGTACTGCTGCATTTTCATGAGCAAAGCCATAAGCATCCAAATAAAATAAATAACTTTACACCATTACCTGTCCCTGGTATAAACCAGCATCCTGTATGGTACTGTCTGGTTTATTCAATGGTTCAAAAGTATTACTCATGTATTTGTTCCACAATCTAGTCTCTTTTTCACCTGGAATATTGAAGATTTTTCTTATCTCTTTTTCAATTGTATCTGTTTTGAAAGAAAGAGATGACAAATTTAGCAGTTCACTATAGAAACAATAAAAGCCCAAATAAAGCATCAGAATCAACTATTCTTTTCTAACATTCAAAATATGAAGGACACTATAGAAATAGCCACGCACATACATCTTGTTGCAGGAAGCTGCTAGTTCTCTTGCCTGTAAAACAGAAACGGGCGACTATTTTATTCCCTCCTGACCTCTTAGCAAAACAGACCAAACAAAGACAAGCTAATAAATAACAGACATCAAGAGGTACCTAGGTTCCCATATACTGAACTTCCACAACACAAGGGTGGGGAGAGGGGGGCAGAGAAAGAGATGCCAGACTGAGAAAACCAGGTGCAGGGAGCGCAGGTCCTTCTGTTTTGCTTCCTAAATCAAATCCTGTTTCATTTTCATTCTTCTGCTACCCACAACCCAGTGCAATTAGCAGTAACATACATATATATACATATAGATAGATAGATAGTTTAATTTTAATTAAAGACTACTCTGTGAACCGTGTATTTTAACAGGATGATGCAAGGCTTTTATATCTCTTAAAGATTTAACATATAAAGGTCTATCAAGTTTACCTGACAGGAATACAGTTGGTGTTACATAATTTTAAGCTGTAACTATTGCCTACAACTGACATTTAAGTAGCTCATAATTAACTCCATTCTCCTTATGCAGAAGTAGAGTCTATTAAAGAGTTCTTTCATTCAAACTAATAACTAGAATGCTATGTCATAGCAACCTCACTTAGATTTAAAATCAGGACACCCATAAAGCCCCATGACAGCCATGTCTAATAGCAGCTAACAAAGACAACTAAACAGGAGTCAACAAATGTAGTTTATTTCTGAAAACAAACTATGAAGACAGGCACTTTCAGCTCTTTGAGAGACATTCCCCTGAAGTCATAGGATAAAAGACCAACGTGTGTCAGTCTCTCTAGCATTCCACTTGCTCTCTTTAATCTAATATTATCTTCTCTTCCACTATGTTATATATGAAATGTCAAAAATAGACTTTGAAATTAGACTTCAAAATTAGCTTCAAAGTACCTTATAATAATCCAGTCAGTGACCTGTGAAACGTAGGAGAGTTGGCCAATATTATCTGTAGTTATGGTAGGCAACTGATTACAATTTCTGCCTATACTAGTTAACACACATTTTAGTATGAAAGCAAGTGTTAGACTGGATCATCTGTTTCAGTAACAGCAATTCTATGTAGGCAAGACAACAGGCTGTCAGTTGATTCATTGACTTCTTTAAAAAACACCAAGGTACTGTCTGAATCAATTCTGAAACAGTTTCAAATAGCTCTACCTGAATGTAAGAACAAACCTAATCAGCAATAATCTCCCAAAAAATTTCCAATTATTTTCATGAAAAGAATTTACAAAAGGTATTTTTTCCATTGTCTTATTAATATCATGGTAATTATTTACTTGTAGCTCAGATTCTTGACACTAATGCTAAATTACATCTCGAAAATATCCATCACATGTAAAGATATTCCCCAGGAGCTTACATCAATTTTATTGCCATGTGGTGTCATTTTCAGGCTAAAAGAGGGCAGATTTAGATTACAGCTCATGAAGAAATTCCTCACTATGAGGGTGGTGAGGCACTGGAACAGGCTGCCCAAAGAAGTTGTGGGTGTCCCCTCCCTGGAAGTGTTCTAGGCCAGGCTGGATGGGGCTCTGGGCAACCTCATCTATTCAAAGGTATCCCTGCCCAAGATAGGGCGGGGCTGGACCTAGATGATCAGACTCTGAAGTCCCTTCCAACCAAAACTGTTCTATAATTCTATTATTTTCTAACACATATAAAAAGCAGCCAGTAAAAAGACTAGGTTTTATATTTAACCTTATAGCTGTTCCTTCTGAACCAACAGTCTATATTTAATCTTAAGAGTACAGAACATTTTATAGTTGTTAGAGAAAACTGCAGTTTTAGCATGCGAGGGGCTGCATGCTTTTATATACAGTCCTGCAATCTGATAATACTACTAAAAAAACAACCTTAGAATAATCTACACACTTGTTGCTCTCATGTACGTTCCCTGGGCAAATTAACAAACATGTTTTATTCTTAACTCCACACGTTATTATGAATATTTGGACTATTTTTTCTCCCGTGCACACATAAGCCACACTGTTGACTCTGTACAGGTTGGGTACACATGAGAGGAGTTTCTCTGGCTTTAATTTCATTATGGGAATAATTTGGCCAAGTTCACTGCAAAAGCCCAACAAGCTATATTCATAGCAGTTCACTGCAGTGGTTACCAAACAATTAAGGAGAGGGGAAGGATTGCTCCAGCTCAGTGACTGATGTTGGTGCACTACCTAATGGCTTAATCTTCATCATCACCCAGGTTTACCACCTCATCACACCCAGAGAGAGAGCAGGAAAACTCTGGCCTTTCCAAATAATGAGCTGAGTCAGCTAAAGTGAGTGGGTGAGGAAAGAGGCTGGGCAAAAGTAGTTATTTGGTGTAAAGGGCATCACTAGAAGCTCTGCAAATAAGAAGTGACCAGAGTGGTTTAAGTTATCTTCACTGGTATATGTATTTCTCCCACAGTGAATATTTTCTCCAGGAAAACTGTTCTTCCTTGTTCTCATCTTTTCTGGTGGGATGTCAAGACCTGCCTGGCTTCTTACACTGATTATCTTTAATTGTGGTAGATGCTGTGGTCTGACAGGCAAGAGAGAGAGGTCTGTGACAGGCCACATTTGAGCCAAGGCAACAGGAACAGGTTGCCCAGGGAGGTACTAAATAGCCACATCCCTGGAAGTGTTTTAAAAGTCACGTAGATATGGAGCTTACGGAAATGGTTTAGTGGTGGACTTTGTAGAGTTAGGTTAACAGTTTGACTTGATAGTCTTTTACAATCTAAACAATTCAGTAATTATTTTTAAGTAGTAATTGGTAATTTTTAACATATCCCCGCTTCACTCATTATCAGTTATATCAGAGTATGACCAAGACTCCGAGAAGAGTATGTTCCACCTGACTATTGCAATCAAAATTGACTGTCAATTTTGAGACTGTGAAACTCTGGTTCTTCTACACACCTTCTATGAAGGTAACCAATGCATACTTGTAGGCATGACTCAAGGTATACTGTGTATGGGCTTCTTCTGCAGTAGTGTTACAAACCTGCCACGTATGAGATCATGAGTACTAGGACGATGTCTAAAAGAGACAAGAAGAACTGCCCTTTAAAGATACCTCACAATCCATCATGTCTACAGCCACAGTTTGAAAGAATACCATTTGAAAGTTAAAGGCTATGAATTCCATGTAAGACTTATCTTACGTAGTCTAAAATCAGCCAGCTCCTCCAAAAACACCTCTGCATGACTTAAGTACTGTTTTGCAAGACTGTATGGAAGAATCTTGATGAGATGGTTGAGAAGTTCAACAATGGCTCCTAAAGGTTAGTGCTATCACAAAAACTCACTAAAGAAAACTGACAAAATGTTAATGTATACTAAGCACTAACTTTTAAAGATGGCTAAGGCTATTACAGATCCCAAAACAAGTTGTCCTCAGGATTGGCAAGTTTTACATTCTTGTATTCTGCAGCAAGTTAAAGATGGATCAAAGCCAAATCTACTAGCAGAACTCCAGAAGTCCATTAAACGCAGACCCATTGGTGTAACTGCCAACAAAGTTTATTGGCTCAATTTTGAAACTGTATAGCATTGCAGGCAGAACCCGACTCCTGTTTGTTTATAACAAACCACATTTTGTGGCTTGTAAAACTCTTGAATAAAGGTAGAAAAGGAATACTTATTAGCTAATGACTTTGAATTAATCATACTTTCATACGATTAAGACTCCTGAATGGACTCCTGAGTGCTCTCTGTGATCAGCAACGAGACTTAAATGCTGCCTCTACTAAATCGATCGCATAGCTAATTTTCTCTTTAGAATTTAAAAATCACCCCCCCTTCCCTAAATGGTTAGTTATCAGTCATCCTCAGAATTAGCATGCACTGCCTCCAAGATGAGACTCCTCAATTGTAGGAGATTCCCAGTGAGGTCCAAAGAATGTCCCACACCAAGAAAATGACCATCATTACTACATTTACCTTTTTATAATTTTCCTACCTTGTACTAAACATACTGACACACAGCTTAGCTTAGTTTCCATTTGAGCAGAAACCCAAAGTTATTCCAGGAAGAATACAAATGTAAAGACTGGTACGTAAATATTGATTGTGCTTAGCATATTTAAAGTGCTGCAAAGCTTTGTTTATGAGAATTACAGAAGGTCTTGTACTGATTTCTGGAGGGCAGTAAACAACACAATCAATGATGGCAGGTAGAAAATGAAAACTTATTGAAAAGACCACTTGTTATGTTCACTCACAGAAGAGATATTGACTCTTTCATGCTTTATGACTTCTGCAACCACAATGAAAATGCATCCCTTACTAGCATATACAAAGAAGGATAAAAAATAATCAAGATTCTGTAAGATTCCTTTTGTATTTTATTTAATGATACAATAAGCATCTCTGCTATGCATCTGATGAATTCCAAAACTACCTTAAATATATTTAAAGTGAGGAGAGGAGAGAAAAACCACTGTCTTACTTATGGATAATGATAAGAGAAAAATCTCTCCGATTATTTTCCTCACAGAAGTGTTTTTAATTTTTCTAGTTCTTCTTTTAAGACACAAACTCTTTGGATGTCCTGCCCAGAATCATCCTTGTTGGTGCTCTGCACAATAAGATTCAGCTTGAGAAAAGGTATGTTTTTAAGGGCCTGTAATCTGTATCTCATGAAAGCAAATAAGGCTAGTGTCTGGAAAGGAGCTGCTAGTGGGCCTGACTGCTTCTCATTATCCTTTATGACAATTTTCTCTTAATTGTAATTTCCTCTCTGCTAGCAAAAAAGGAATACCCTCCAAGTAAGTCATTCCCAAATGCATGGCTTCTGAAGAAAATACAAAAAATTCAGTCTTTGCCTATAATTCCAGTAATATAATTGATTCAGTATAGCTGCAAAAAGGCTTGTGTCTGGTCCTCCGGGAAAGCTAATGTAAAATAATTTTTCCCTCTTTTTCTGGGTTTGCTTAAAACCAGACCTGAAATAGGCCAATTAACGTACAGCACTGAAGCCTTGTTTCAAGGACAAATTTTTGTAATTTTAAAGTTTTTGTTCCAATATAAGCATGTGATTGGTAGTTTAACTTAAAAGATTAAAACGTAATAAAGTGATTCTGTTTTTGAAGCAAGCAATTTACAAAGAATTACAGGGTAACAAGTATAAGCCAGTACATACAACGTAAAGAGAAGCAAAACCTGCAGAAAATACACTGTTGTCAAATACTGTAAACAAAGAGTAATAGCTGGGCATGAAGTGCCAAGGGCCTAAAATACAATTCTAACTGCACAAACAGAGCACATTGAAAGGTGCTTATCTCAGATACACATGCATAAACACATCAAAGATTGAGTTTATGTGACCAGCACTATCTCTGTGTATGTTCTGTTATTTTCACAATGCTTAAAGAGCAGGGAAAATAACTACAAACAGAGATAAGTTAAAGGTTTAATACAGGACTCAACGTTATTGTAAAAGATTGTACCTGGCCTGCCACTTCACAACCCAAAGAATACCGCCTTTGTAGGTCACCTTTAGCCATTAATTTACAAATTAAATTCATTCTTGCATTTTGTAGCGTACCCTTGTCTTTGTATGTATATATGTGTGTATATATATGACTAAAAAGTGTTGGCTAATGAAAGAAGTGAAAAGGAACTCATGAAAAAATAATACTAACACAGCAAAAGCCAAGAAAAAGTACAATGGAATTCAACAGAGATAACAAAAAACATAATACACTTCACTTCCTGAAAAGTGCAAACGTCTAGAGTTAACACAGATGCCTAGATAATAAAACACACTTTGAAAAAAACCAAATATTTCAAATCATTTAGCTTTTAATTTGACTCCAACAAGACTAGTCCTGTTTTTTGTCACAATACCCCTTCTCACGTTACCCAGAGTCTTGTTCAGAACTTGCTACCAAGTGTTATCTAAACAAGAGTCAAACATAAAATACTTAAAAAATATTTGTGCATACCTATTGTGTCGGCTTTACTGAATCTTCGTGTGACGACATTGTTCATATTTCCATTTTCACAAAGCTTCAACTCTGTTAGATATACTTCCACTTTGCAGTGCTTTACAAACATACCCTGTTCAACAACCTGAAAAACAGATTTGGATCAGGTATCAGTCCCAGTACGCTTTCACAGACACACTTCAACATGGTTCTGAGAACTGTTCAAGAAACTGAAGTTTAGGGAATGTAACACACACAAAAAATGACAAAAATTACAACTAAAATTCTAAGTTTTCAGAAATACAGTAAACCAAAAAGCAAATTTTTCTCATTACTATTTCTTCTTGCCTGTGTATAAAAGCACTGTGACTTACAATGTGTGAAGCACAGTGCAAATCACAAATGCACATACTTCACCAAATGATAACATGTTTGATCAAAAGGAAAACCACCCACAGCCAGTTTTATTTCAAAATACATTTGTCATATACTACTTCTTCCAAATATGATAAACAAGTTCTCATAGTTACAGGATATGTATCAAAACCAGAATAAACACTAACAAATCCTGGGTAACACATTTTAAACAAAACCTACAAACCTTTCACTTATATTCTGGTAGTGATTACATTAATTTGAAACATCACTTAGTAATTACAGTTCTTCACTATATGTTCACAAAACAGCTAAGTATACAGGAATATTATTCTTGTAAATAAAAGTAAAATGTAGGAAAAAATATTCAGGGTCACCTCTTAAACGTTTTTTTCCCCTTTGATCTTCCAAAGTGTAACTGCAGTACGTAGTCATGTAGACTGTTCCAAAAATAACCACTGGCCTGATATGTGATACATCTGACAAATACGGTAAAAAAAAAGGCACTAGCTAATTGCTGTAAGAGATCTGCTATATAAATATAACTTGTATGCATGTGCCACGGGAAAAAAATAGGGAATGATTTCACTGCTGTTCAGTAGCTTGCCTCTGCTTAATGACTGCCAATCTTGACATTTAAATAAAAACGCATCTTAATTTGAGCAGCATATTAGGGTTTTCACTTTCCTAGAGTAAAACCAAATAGTTGAAGAATGGCTAAGACATTTCTGAAAAGAAAACTGACAGTGTAGTGGTAGTATTAACACACTTTATCACACGAAGTCATAGCGTTATTTCACATAGAGCAAGCACAACATTCTACCTATTTAAAATTTGGATCCACATTACACGAGAAGTTAGTGCAACAGAGGAGATGAAAAATAAGTTTCACACCACTGCAATGAAACAACATTAAGGATACCATCTAGGACATATTCTAGACATCAGAAGGAATTATAAACAATTTATAAAAGTACTAAAAAGAAAAACTCTTAGTGCAATATGCATCTTGAAGGGTAGCAACTGTTCATCTTGGCAGAAAATAAAGTTATGCCAGTTTACCTGGCCACTCGTTCCACTCACTAGTGTCTACCAAGCAGAAAGCAAGTTACTCTAATTTCCTTTATTTCTCCTTCCTTCTTCCCCTCAAGTGAAAAAATTACAGGACTTTTATTTTCCGTCTGACAGAAGAATGTTTTGTTTGCTGAAACTGATCCTCATTACAAACAATAACAAGTTGGTAATAGATATAACTTTAAGGAAGGAGAGCTACTTTAATGGATTTCTCTTTCTGAATTAGAGAAAGAAGCATCACAGGAATGTCTCTTAAAAAAAAATTAAAATCTCTCTTTTATTGTATTAAAGAGAATGTTAAATATAACCAAACAACAAACTTCTGCTGACCAAGTGAATCCTGCAGGCACAAACTTTCTTTTGCATGCATGTAGTCTGACCATACTCACATCATAGGAAGAAAAAAAATAATGTATTACTCCAAAGGTTTTAATTTTAAAGTACCACATACTGATGAAGAGCTATTGTATCCACCACACCATGGACGACTACTTGTGTTGATGTGTGCTTTTTGCTTAAAGAAAAACTCCCTTAGCAAAGCTGCTGAACACAGAAGACCCTGCTTATCAGAAAAGGAAGTAACAATTACTCTGCCAGTGTGAATTTCATTAGAGCTGTGCTTGTCACCAATATAGTTCATACTGTTTTAGGGGTTTACACTTGCACATGATTACAAAACTCTATGCATTCACAGATTTACAAGCCTCTAAAGTAAGTTGTTCTTAACCACAGGGCTTAGTTGAAGAAAGTATTATAACATTTGCATCATTATTTCTCAATAATTAAAAAAACCCTCTCAGATCTGAATAAAAATTCGAAATCTGTAAGCAACTAAAGCAGGAGTTGTGTAAATGATTACAATAAGCCACGACTTAGACTCTTCTAATAAATTCCTGTGCAACTCCTGTATGTTTGCTGGTCTATCTCTGAATCATATCCCAATAGGTAATTTAACAGTACCTTGCGTGCTATTGGCTCTTGACCTTCCATCAGCGTATACCAGCTAACTAGCCTATTCCAGCCTTCAGTTGGCAAAAGAATGTAGTCCAGCTCATCAATGAGATGTTCCTTGAGAGACTGAGAATCACCATCTAGAAGAGAAAGATATTTTTACTTAAATACTGTTAATTTTGTTACTTGAGTTTTGAATACAACATTTTTCACATAAATAGAAAACAAAATACTTTTTGAGTCACAGCTGCATCGTGGTGTTCAAAGTGGAACTCTACTGAAAGCAAGCAATCAAGTTAACACATAGCGCACCTATCACAGGTAGCGTTCCTACATTCTGGAACTCAAGAGACAACTTGGTATCCTCATGCAATCATGAGTACCTAAACCACTATCACACACCACCATAGTCTTCAGAGGAAAACAATCCATTTCTCCACTCACTTTGCACATACTCGCACATTACCATGGAAACTACAGTAGTAGTTGTAGTAGATTCAAGACAAAGTTTGATGGGGAAAATAACGTGGTACATCTGTCCTTGTCAAAGGATCACACAAGCTCCAGAAACACAGTCCCTACAAAATTCTCCACAGAGACAGCAAGATGCAGCATTTGAAAGAAGTATAACTTGGCAATGTCTTCAGGCTTAGTTTTGATTCAATCTTTACTACAGTGTCAGTGGCCATGCTAAGACAGGTCAGATTCCAGAGCTAAATCGTTTGAGACTCAGACAATTAGGGTACTTCCAAACCCAACCACAGGTCAGCAAACATCCCAGTGTACACAGGGTGATCACATAGGGAGATACACACATTCACTTCCAGAGAATGAATCAGGATGACAAAATTACTGAGGTATAAAACCACACAGACTATGAATAAAGAATAAATAGACTGTGACAAATACAGTCTATTTTAATTGCTATATTGAATGAACTGCAGAACTACATTGCACGATTTAAACAAAACATAAAAGTAAACTTAAATAATTAGAAACTGCTTCAAGTATTTGCCTTCCTCTTGGATTTTTTAAAAAAATAATACTTCCAGGTAAATTGAGTATTGTTGCCTTCATTTGTATGCAAGGACAAAACTATGTGTGCACTATGTACATATGTGACAATATGAAAAGCACTTAGGCACTCTCATTTGACTGTATGTCTGTACTACTCTTACATCTCCTGTGTACAAATTCAGCAAACACAGCATAATATGACACCAATTAAAAAAATTATTATCCTGAGCATTAAAAAGACACATATAAAAATTAACGAACTCTTAGAAAAACCAACAGCAAGAATTTAACAAAACATGTTTCAACATGACCTTCAACATGAAGGCCAACACTACTGAGAACATTTAAGAGATGTGCTCACTTCTTGGTGCAAAGAGTAAACAAGATATAGCTTAACAGGACTCTAGAAACCTCCCTATTCTGCTCACACATGCTACACCTTCAGTTGGTTCAAAGGGCTTGTAATCTTAAGGGAGAATACTGGAAAAAAACAATGCTTTTTGCTTTCATTACACAAATGATGACAATATGGACGAGCAGGATGCACATTATTCTGTTGCTCCCTTCTCTTCCAGCTAAATACCCTGACATCTGAGCACAACTTAAGGAATGCGTAGCTCTCAGTTCACGTATTTTACATGTGCAGTATTTGTTACTGCCATCAGGTGCTCAGATATGGCAAGAAGATACTGTTTCAGTAATATGCAATCTGTGTAATTCAAAAATGGCTTTGTGCAGTTAAGAAGGTACAATATTGTTTTCCTCTGTTAAAAATTGTACATGACTTACTAGGAAGAGCTAAACAAAATCACCCTAAAAAGAAAAACCCAAAGTCGGAGAAGTATCACAATTATGAAGTTACTGTAAAATGAAGAGATTGTAGAATCATTCTTTAGGCAAGTCCAGAAACAGCCAAAACATTTGTAGCAATTTTAGCGAGTTAAAAACCCCAGACTCCTGATTCCACTTTGGGAGCCATAGTACATACATTTCTCTAGCCAAAAACATACTGGAATTTCACAGCAGCACCTCAGTGCATGTGCAGGTAACTAAGAATTCTGTTCTTTATATGGATAAATAAGATTAATGTGACTAAATAAGTGGCACTTCAAGTAATGCACTTGTTTAAAAGACTCCCTCCCTTATTTTTTCTCCCCTCGGGCTGTTAAAGTAGTAATATTTAAGAGTTAAAATCTGTTTCAAAACTGTCTTGTCTGATTAGGAAATAAAAAGGAACTGTATTTCAGAGTCACATACAAGAAATATTTGCTGAAACAACAGTTTCCACTATCAAGTGGCCCACTCAAGACTATTCATACAGTGATTCCATTATAATTGGGAGCAAAGGGTGGGGAAAAACGCAATCACATCTTTCAGTTCATGTATCTCTTTAAAAGGTTCCTACTAAATTTCTGCACAGATCTGATACTGATACAGAGTTTGTAGTGAAAAAATGTAATTTGATTCCATTTTTTCTAGTCCCCTCTCCAATTTCTAGTTTAACTTTTTCAGAATCTGATTCCACCCAAGAAGTCCTCTCACTCTGACAACTCAGTTTCTCATACAAAAGTTTTCTATGACGAACAATCTGCAATTCTTAATTACTACTTCTCCGTGCTTGCTTTGCTAATCTAATGTTGACTATCAATTTATTTGAAGATGTTACATTCCACAACATTTTTTGCACATGTTGAGATTAATTGGAATTTCTACCCATTAGTAGTCATTGTTCTCATTTCATCCACATGTTCTGAAAGGAACGTATTTGAGGAATACAACATCTGGCTTCAGTCACCTGAAATTAGTCTTTCTTGAATTTAATAATTCTTAGTTTATTTTATTATTTAAATTAGATGCACTTAACACTTAAGGAGAGCAGCATGAGAGCAACAGTAGGTGCAAAGACAGGATGAAAACCCAAGCATTTTCAGTTTCTGTTTACGTTACCCAGGAATACTATCCTAGTGCAGAGGATTCTGCCATGCATTTGGTGAAGGAGACAGACTACTACTTGCTGAGCATTAATGCCCTTAATATTAAAACTGCTTTCCCACATCAAGAGTGGAAGGCAGACAGTCAATGGATGCATAGTATCACTGCCAATGCCAAGTCATAGTTTTAGAAATGTGAACAAGCAAAAAAATGAAGTACACAAACCCCAAAGTTATGTTTTATTTTGAAAAGGACACCGTCAGTGTCAAAATGATAGAATATAGGTTTTCATGAGCTTTCAGCAACATAGCTAATGTGAATTTAGACGTGGACAGCTAATCCCAATAGAGACTTCATAGCCACAGTAACTTTAAACATGATCTGGACGTGTATGTAGAATAAGTTATAAATAATACCGATCAACTAAGCGTACTTTGAACCTTTTTCTAAAGGGGGTAAACACACAAGAAAGAGTAAGTTGACGCTGCCTCACTGGGCACAGTAAAATCTCACTACATCTGATTTCTATTGATAAATATCACTGAACACATCTGCCTCGCTACAAGATTTGATACAAGAATGTACAAAGACCCAGATCGTCATGTTTCAGAAAACAAAACATGTCACTCACCTGGAGCAAAAAGACTTTATAGTTTGTGGATGGAAGAGAACATACAGATGCCTATGACAACACAGCAGTTTCTTCAAAGGCAGTGATACTAGTTACTGCCAGACACACACACACTCATTCACGCTGACAGCTAGCACAACACGGTATGTTAAGTCCCACGAAAGAGGCAATAACCTTTAATATTTAATTTATCAAGCAATGAGATATTACTTGCAGTTGGTAAGTTTTGAATGAAGACACAGCTCATGAAGAACCCCATGAAGTTGTAAAAATCTGTATTCCTACGTGCACACAAATTATGCACTGCTACTACATTACCTGTAACTGCAAAGAAGGAAGCAAATTATTTGCTCATTTTCGTATCCACTAGATTCTTCAGATTAAATATTAAGGGCTGTAATGGTATTTCAATACTGGACATTAAGTACAGAACCTAAAGATCAAAGTATCTGTGTAAGTATTCTGAGACCACTTGGAACCTCAGTCGAGCAAAAGTCAGTCAGATTTGAATAACTGTAACAGTGACAGAGTGTAAGCATACTTACAAGACAATAAACGTATGGGAAGTTATCGTCTATCACGTCACACCACTCTATTACCACCAAACTCCATAACACCTTCCAACACCTGAAAGGGGCCTACAAGAAGGCTGAGGAAGAACTGTTCACAAGGGCATGGAATGACAGGATGAGGAGTCATGGTCTGAACCTACAGAAGGGTAGATTTAGGCTGGGCATGAGGAACAAGTTCTTTAATAGAACTTGGCTGTGGATCACTGAACAGACTGCCTAAAGAGATGGTAGAGGCTCCATCCCTGGAGACATTCAAGGTCAGGCTTGACAGGGCCCTGGGCAATCTGTTCTAGTTGACTCTGTTTGTTGTATGGGGGTTGGACTAGATGACCTTTAGCGGTTCCTTACAACCCAATACATTCTATGATTTTATGACTCTTCAAGTGCTCCAAAACCAAAGCAAGCGCTTGGGACTCACTTACAAAAAGAAGTTTTAGAGTTCAACTCTAAAATTTAATTTTAAACCAACCAATTCAGTTAAGCTAAAAACATCTTGATGAACTCAGCCTAGCTAAGTGTCAGCTTGCCTGAATGTCAACTCCCAGGGTATCCCAAAATATCATTATCAACCAGTAATCTGAACACTACTGAATAATCTGTTACCATTGCAAAGAAGTTTCAGTAATTTTATTTCTAAAATGGTGATTTGTTAGAAAAATCTATTCCAGATCCTTTGTCATGGTCTGAAAACAAACACAAAGTTTCACTTTCATACATGATGAGATTCATTTACACTACCAGCTACAAAAGATGAACAATGTGCGACAACTTTGCACTACCTGCTAGTACTTGGTACAACCAGAAACAGTTACCTTTGAGAAGTCCAGAATTATCAATAGGCCCAGGGTACACATTCTGATCTCCCATCTGGTATTTGTCCCAACTGTCAAAGCCAACATATTTTTTCCACTGTTTGAACCAGCGGCTATCCACTAGATACCTAAAATGGGAGAAGACATATACAAGTTACTTCTTACAGTACAAATTAATTCATGTTAATGCACTTGTATCCATCAAAATGGAGAATGTTTTTCTGTCTGGTTTGCTAACCATTATCAGCATCTGATACCAACTTCAACTCCAGGCAGTGAAAGATCCCACTTGTCACAGTGGACAAGCACAGCTTTATAAGACTGCCAACATGGTATATCAGAAGTTGACAAATGGCAAGTTCAAAAAGAATTTCCCCTTTTAGCATGAAATATTATCAGCTTTAATTCCTGTTCTCGATTTCTAAATTCAGGAAATTCAAGTTGAATCTTTATAATTAGACAGCTCTTTAAAAAACAAGCAAAATTTTTACTAAAATATTTTTTTCCTGCTGGAGTTTTATTTATAACATTCATATGCAAGTTGAAAAAGTTTAGGACTCTGATGTCCTGTCAAGAATCAGCAAGTCTATGTATTTTCTTCCTTTTAGTCAGCATCACCACATACAGTAAACGCGCTGCTTTTGAGGCAGTACTGGATGTTCCTCCTACATATAATTTATGAACTTCACACTTATATAAAAAGGGTATCTCTAAACTCAGCTACACAGTATTTCTACTGAGATTAAACTGTTGCCAGTCTGGCTTTTACCAAGTCAAATGATAGGCACATTTTATATCTTTTTGTTCAGACTTTAAGATTAAGATACCAAATTTGTTGAGTAATCTTCGGATTTTATTATATATTTAAAAAAACATGACTGTCATTTCCTAAATGCATCCATCTTTCCTAAAAGTACCCACCTCCTTCTGTTTGGCCTGTCCTAAACCTTTTGCTACCACTCTACCATATGTCAGAATTATCACTGTCAGGATGAAAGAGCATAGGCAATCCTCACTCTTCTTCAGCATTTGACTACTGGACTCTCATTTGCAGCACACCAATAATATTCCATTAAACCTTTAAGAGATTTCAAAAGTTTGTGGTGATTCAAATACTAGTCTGCTAATACATATTTATTAGGCAATCATTCTGCAGAAGTTACTTGCGAATACCAAGGGAAAACATAGAGAAAGACACTGGCACCCACAACTCTCGTAACCAAAGTACAACAAAAACATTACTGGAGCACACATTTTACTGAATAGTTTTTAAAAGAAACCTAAGCAGGACCTCAAACTTGTGCTTCTAAATTATGGAATTAAAATGAGAATTAACAAACCTAACATCTTTAAGTCTAGACTAATTTTTCCTTCTCAAGTCCAGTTCTTCTCTCATACAGATTAAGTCTGGAGTCAGCCTCCAGAAGTACTGCTAGCAAATTTGTAGTAAAGAAGGAATTACTAGTGAGTAGTACTCAGTAAGCAAGACCCTTTGTAGTCAACTTCTCAGATTCTCTTTGCAATAAGCCCACATTCTTCAGTTTCTACAGAACATACTCTTAAGTGTGTGAATCCATAAGTAAGAGTCCTAAAAGCTATACATATAAGATAACCACAGGCTTTTGTATGTCTGGAAACATTTAAAAGCGTCCTGGGTATGTTCCTATGCAACTTGATCTAGGTGGTCCTGCTCTGGCAGGGGGATTGGACTAGACAATCTTTCGAGGTCCCTTCCAATTCCTAATGTTCTGTGACTCTGCGATGCTTAACTCCCCTGCATTCCTTCAAAAACATCAAAGACTAAATGACTCAAAACCAGCATTACAACTATGACAACAGTATTGTAATTCCCATGGTAAACAGTCTTCATTCAAAATATTACATCAACAAGAGCTACAAGTCTGTGAACAATTTATTTCTGGCCTTAGCTTGTAACTACTGCTGTAAGCAAAGATAAGTGGCACAGGCCGAGCTGTGTCTCAGTCACCACAGCCCTGTTTCTGCTATGGACCTAGTTCTGCCAGAGTAAGAGCTTTGCTTAGGGACCAGACTTTTCCCTGACTGCACCAATGCCAGCCATACTCTAGAGCATGTCCCTTTACCATCCCACAGGGTGACACATGGCTTTGTATGTATTCTACTACCACAAGCTGTTACTGCTCAAAAGTCAACTACCATGAGTTGCTATCTCTACTGAAATTACGTACCAGATTTTGCCCTTGAACTAACAGCACACAATTTCTTCCCAAAATTTTAAACACTTAATAAAGCAGTGAAAACACAAATGCAAAAAGCCAAAACTACACAAAAGATAGAAAGTTTTAAACACCGCTAAGGAAATGTATACAAAAATTATTTGCTGAAAATCCCCCTGGTTCTGGGCACGGTGCCTCCCACAAAGTCAGTAATGAAAATGCATGGGTGAAGCTGTTCTAGAAAGACGACTTATAGTTGTACAATATAGAACCATTATGAAGTTGCCCAGCCCAACACTGATGATTTCAGTTTTCTGGCAAAATTCTCCTTACATGTGTTTGTTTTTAGCCTGTTTAGCATGTTAACAGGAAAAATGTTTGGACAAAGGTAAACTGCACTAAAGATAGATTTGGAAATTTGTGTTAAACGATAGCAAAAGATAAAAACACAGGTTTTACAGAAATAAATATATTTAAACTTTATTAATGCTGAAAAAAGGTAAAACATTTTCAGTTAAAATTTGACTAAGTTCCAGTCCCACACACATTTCAAAAATAAAAATAATTCAGTTGAAATAAACTGCTTTTTTGACCACTTTTCCACTGTCTGTGCTGTTCAGTGAAGTCAGAAAAACCAACAAAGCAATCAGGTTCTCAAAATATTTCAGACTGTTTAGCGAAAACCTCACTTCACAACACAAGAAAGTATACAATACGTACGGTCTTAAGTAAAAGCCTTTTCTGAACTTTTTAGGTTCTTCTAATACAGCACTATATTCAATGAGTACTGCAGCAAAACCTACAAAACCACAAACCTCAAATTCCTGTAAAATTAAATGAGAAACAACTTCAATTAGCAAAAATGAACAGGGTTTGAAAACAAGTGTACATCATGACTATCTAAATGTACTATAAAATTTGGCATTCTCATCTGTTTAAAATGAGCATTCTGTTTAAAAAAATAAAAAGACTGTTCTTTAAGATAGATAAAAGTAAAGATGCACTGAAACTTGTAAAGTTCCTTCAAAATACCATGTTTGCTATCATGCAACAGACAGGAAGTGAAGCAACATTATAACAGAATGCTTTAAAATATTTGGTACTTTCACTACTATAAACTTCCAATTTCCTCCTGAACAATACCACAGTAGAAGAGGAGAAAAGAAGTATATAAATTATGTTTAAATTTTACAGAAATAACATGTGCTTTCTTATTCACAATTGTCAAATGCAGAGACATCCACTAATGATTTTGTTCAATGAATACAACACTGCTTTTGGAGGCACAGACTCAGCAGGGTAGAATGCAGAAGTTTTAAATGAAGTGTTTTCTAACACATTTTCTATCATGTTCATGCCCCAGAAATAGGAAAGGGTTACACCAGACAGAAGCCTGCAACAGGCAATTTAGTGTATTTAAAGATCACGAATAAGAATTCAAAAATTCAGGAATGCTAAATGAACACCACAAAGATAATCCACTTGAAAATTTAGGAAAATCAGTTATCTGCAAATAAATTTCTACCAAGAACTAACTGCTGCAATTGAGTGTTGTTTTCTGTTTCCCAGAAAGGAAAAACAGACACCAGACTCTACCATGGAAGTCTGACCATGTTAAACATAGTTACTCTATAGAGTCCATATGTAACTGAATATAGTCTTACATTAAAGACAATTTTTGTTTTATCCAGATTCTGGCAGAACAAACCCATGATGAAATCACTGGTATTTATGTCTTTTTCCTGTACATGTAGCAGAAGGTCTTCCTACTTTTACAAAAATTCAGTTCTTTCACTCTGCCTGTACAAATGCCAATTCCTTTTACAATCTCTTAATATTTGACTCATTTTTTATTAGTCAGTAGAAAACAGGGTATCAAATTTGATCAATCTGACATATCCTTGCCTTTTCTTTACACACAAAGTTATCAGTCTTAGGAATACATCCAACGCCAACAGCATTCTCATCTTTCTCTTCTGACTTGGCCATTCAGCACTATTCCATAACGTTGACAACTGTTTCTGGACACAAATGCAGTCACCCTCAGGCATCGATTCTACCAACAAACCTGTCAGCCTTGTTCCCTGCTCCACCTCATGGCCTCTACTTTCTTGATCTAAATTTGTATTAGCTATGAATCTGAAAGAAGGAAAGCTAGAATTTTACACAGAAGGAAATTATCCTATAAGCAGCTGCCCATTGTTTTCATTAATGCTTAACAAATAAATGTTCTTGCAGAACCATATAACTTTTAAAATGTTTTGTGCTAAATGTCTGATCAAACAGCAGCAATATAATGATCAAAAGAAAATTCTGATACACTTAAAGGTTCACCATCTATTTCAACATTTCACCAATTTTATTCTTCCATCAAACAACAACTGTTCTGCAGTGCCTCTTTAGAGTCTTCCCTAACTGGAAAGCTTTAACATTTCTGTTCCCTAACACAAAGTGCAAAAACACTTATCACTTCACATCGAGGAATTTGTACTTACATGCTCAAATAAGGGATTAACATTTTTAACAGATAAAACTTTAAAAGCTGTCTAGAAATCATGCAACTACGTAAGTGTGATAAGAACTAAGCAGCACAGTCAAGTTCCTTCTCTGGAAAGAAAATGGTGAAGACAACCAAATCTTAAAAATATTCACATGAAGCCTGAGGTTCTCTGAGCAAAGTCTATTCAGTAATTCAACAGAGAAGCAAAATGAAGAATGCATGAAACCAAAAAGTATGAAAACTACTCTAACACATCTCTATCTTCTCTCTTGATTTCTGGCTTGAATTATTTTGTATCTTGAACAAAAGTACTGTGTAGAACAATTAAAAAAAAAGCTAAATATTCTAAGACTAATTTTGCACGTTCAAAAAATAAGTTAGTATCTCTAAAGCTTGATGAAAACCGATCACTTTCATACAAATAAGAGCTCACACACATTTCTACAAGAGTCATTCTACTGGAAGATTAATGAGAAGACTTAAAAGGGAAGGTAACAAAATCTGAGTGCACTTAAGGGCAAAGCTTAATACTTGGGTTAATATTGCCTGTAACATGAAAAAGTATCTGTCTCTGTGTACTAATTTTTAAATAGAGTGAATCAGGAAGATCCACTCATTAGGATAAGAAGCAAGTGGGCCACTGCCAGTCTCAGGATTTCTTATGAATCACATCATCTCTAAAAATCATACTCAAAATTAAAAATATAGATTTGATAAATCACTTTATGCCTGACTAGAGACTGACAGCAAACTACCTGTTGACTATAGCTTATTCACTATCCCAATATTCAGCTCTTCGCATCCTTTACAGACAAAGGTAAATAGTATACTTATGCATGTCTAGTAATTAGAGATAATGGCTTTTAATTGACTCTATGAACATTGTTTAGACTTCATGTAAAAAAGTATGGAGAAGATATTCTCAGACAGCTATTAAGAGCAAATTCAGTAGATCAGCTTACCACAATGTTGAGATTTATTCAAGAATTTATTGAACTTTTATATCAAAGAAAAAGAGATTGCAGATACAGATTTTGAAAACTGCCAACAGACACTGTAGTTATAAATTCTTACAGTTACTAATGAGCTCTGTGTATGTATGCACATATAGATGGGCATGCACATATACTTTGATGTGTATTAGGCATTTTAATGAGAATTCTGCCACCTTTATTTCTGTAGAAATCTGATACAGTAACAGAAGTTATTTTGAGTTACTAGGGAATACCTTAGCTTTGGTATTCTACTGTTACAAGAATTTGTTCCTAATCAGCAGATTAAATACTACTTTTGCAGTAAGATTAGGGAAAATGGAAATTTGTGTTCAAATGCCATACACTTACCTCATCTTCAGGTAAGATGGGTACAGCATGTTAAAGATTATGCTGCAAAAACCAATTAATGCAATTACACCATGCTCAGCTTAGGGAATCAACTTGCTAAAGCTCTTAAAAAGCCAAAATCTAAGTCTTCTTAGCATTAAGGGAAAAAGTAAAAATCAGAAATTTTATAGTTATAGCTTTTGATCCTACAAACACATTCAAGATAAAATTCTCACCAAGATCAACAAGATTCTTCATCTACAGAAAAGAGATGAGGCAAACTCTAAGAAATCAATGTAATTTATCTTTTCATCAATGTTTAATAGCCATGATACAACCAACCACCTGAAAACCTACGAATGACATTCAGCAATTCAAGAGGAAAAGATGTAAGTCAGGTAAACAGAACCACATCTGCTAAAACCTCATTTCTTAAAATTTGATAACTTTTTTGAGAAAAATTATTAAAAACTTGGAGCATGCACTTGAGACCAGATATGCTTCACTGAGTATGTGTCTCAGCTATATAAAACCAGTAAACCTTCAATTAGTAAAAGAGAGAGAAAATGTCTGTACCTTAAACTTTGTACAATGCTTTGCCTTTATTTTTGTTAGTACTACCTAATGCAGGAAAGGGCTCCATATCATTCTATCATTACAGTAGTTTTTTGAGCTGTGAACCTGATTGAAAGCTACCCCAAGACACCTTAGTAAAATTAAAAAACACAACCTATCCATTTTATACAAATACGCGATTTACTAAGCTTTGATGGAATTAAGATGTCACTGAAATGTTGCTGAAAATCACACGAAAATAGGGTATTTTAGGTATTAACAATATTGAAAATATCTGCACAGTTTAATCAGTTTAATTAGTTTTAGATGTTTTATGTTAGTTGTATTACACATTCTTACAGCTATATATATTTTCTTTTGGGCAAACAGAATCAAAAAACTGCACAACATGTTCATGAACACTTTCCCACTTCAAGCCTGGCCTATCTCAGTGCTCAAATGTTTATTTCTGAATGGACTTTCTGATCATTTCATAGGACCTCTCTGTTCTCAGCTGTAAAATATTTCTTGCCTGCCTAAAGCAGACTGTAATACACAGGAGACAATTTATACTTTCAAGTTCCCAAAAATGTCAGATATGGAATAAAACATGAAAACATTGAATGAAGCTGTGTCAGGCAAAGTTCAGATTGGACATCAGGAAAAGTTATTTTATTAAGAGGGTGGTCAGTCACTGGAACAGGCTTTCTCAGGGACATAGTCATGGCACCAAGCGTGTCTCTCATAAAATTGAAGCAGCATCTAGACAAAGCTCTTGATCATATGGTTTCATCTTTATGTAGCCCTGCAAGGTACAGGGAGATGGACTTTGTGATCCATACTGGTCCCTTCCAACTTGAGATAATCTGTGATTCCATGAACACCTCACATCCTTTCAGAGGATATTAAGAGCTTGTGTAACCAAGGTTACGCTACCTTTGCTGACATGCAATGTATCAAAATTAGCACAAAATCTGTAAAACAATCCACAATAGTGGATTTTGTTCTGACACCAAAGACCAATATATTTTACCAAATGTTTGTTTTCCACTCGATACATGACAGGTTTTGATATCATATGGATTCAATGTTATCACTGCAAAGGGTGAAATAAAAAGGAGCAATTCTGAACCATGTAAACAACTCCAACAACATTTTCCTTCCAGCAGCTGAAAACAAAAGACATTTGCTCATTTTCCAGTTCAGGATAGTCTGAGTCTGTTGATCAGGCAAAGCTGAAAAATATAATCAGAATGTTCCTTGAGATCAACATGTCACTTCATTTCCTTGAAAAGCAGTAACTGTTGGTCGTATCTAACTTATTCCATAAACAGCTATTTCACACAGTACCACAGTATCACAATACATTAGGGATTGGAAGGGACCTGGAAAGATCATCTAGTTCAATCCCTCTACCAGAGCAGGACCACCTGGACCAAGTTGCACAGGAAATGTGCCAATACTATATTCCCACTTAGATGCAAATTTTCTTTAACTAATTCTTTTATTTGAACAATTTCTTGGCAAGCATTGACAATTATGATGCTTAACATTTTGACCTACTTTCCCCTTCCTGTTTTCCAGTGCTCAGGGTTTTTTTCAAAGAGGGGATAGCTTTTGACCTTAAACTATTTCTAGTTAATTTTATTTTCCTGAAAAAGAATATATTCCTCAAAGGTATATAAAAGCTATGTAATCTTTTGCTTCATTTTCATGCTTAGAAGCAAAGGAGCTTTGTTTAAGTCATAGCTATTTTGAACTTGCTGTAGCTGAAGACACTAAATCTATCTTTAGGATGAGTTCAGCAAGTTATTCCAGCCTCCTGTAGCCCTTACAGACAAGAAAACAGTTCTCTGCAGGTGTTATTATTCCTTGGATCAGCTGGATGATACAGTGATTATTTCTGGCATTTGCAAAGGACTGCTCATCTCTGTGATAAGCATTAACGACCATTAGTCTGGTTCCTGACCCTGCTTTCATAAACTACTGGACTTGTATCTGGATTGAAACTGGATTGTTTCTCCAATACAATCAACAAAATACAGGGTACTTATTTTATTATTCCAATACAAGCATACCAGCAACAAATGTTTTGGTCCTTTTATTCCTATGCAAAATAAAAAAAATATGAAACCACAATTACCAGTTGAAAGCCATGCTTTACATCCAGATATATGTCAAGTCAGTCAATTAAAATTACCATCCAAAGACTGGATCCTTATAAAAGGCCAAGTGTAGACACCAAAATGGAATTACTTCTGGCATCTGCATACTAATTTACAAAAGAAAGAAGCTATTACAACACTTACAAATGCAGCCTAATTTCTTAAACAAAAAATCAACTAGTAATAAAAATCTACTATAAATATATGCAAGTTGTAAAATTTCTCTGCTGCATGACCACACACAGATGGACACTGTTCACTCAACAAAAGAAAACCATGGCACCAGCAGGAAAGCTGCTGTTTCCCAGAACTCTCTCACAGTATGTAACTTTTTCATGCAACTTAATTTGTGATTTACTACATGCTTTGATTTAATAAACCTTATTAACACAGTATCAGCATCACAGAAGCACACAGCATTCATTCTTTACCTTAATATCTAGGTTGACAGAAAAATATTTGAACAGTATTACTATGATCTTGGTATTTCCCACTGCTGTCAAAGGCATTTTGAATGCATCCCTCCATCACAGACAGAATTAAACATGTAACCTAGATTTATGTAGACTCACTGACAAGTCATTCCTTTGACTACAAAATCAAAACAGTTAACTTTAATATGCAATAAAGACACTTCACAGAGAAGCACTCGTTCTGTCACTGTGTGCTGCTGGGACATGAACACAAACTATTTCCCTTTTAAAAGCAAAACTCTGCAACTTGTCCAGAAGGACCCTCCACATAGTACAGGAGTACAGATTAAGCAATAGTGAGGACAAAGTGGAACAACAGTATTACTGAAAACAAATTAGGACTCCTGTTTAAATGGATAGATTCCAATCTTTGTTCTTGCACAACTGCAACTACAAAAGTAAGAAAGATAACAACAGGCTTGTATCTGTATTTCTACTCTGATTAGGCTACCCAAATCTCTTCACTTAGTACATTCCTGATTAATAGATGCCTTTAAAATTCAAATTTGTTTCAGAACGAACAAGTCCCAAAAAGTCAGGATTCTTACAACAAATCCACTCTATAACTTACAAAATAAACCATAATTTTATTAAAAATGTTGATAAATCCACAAGAGAGAAAATCCAGGGGTCCAAGACAGAAAAAAGTATATTGCTTAGCTCTCATTTTTTAAGAATTCTTGGTCTAAATATTTCACATTCCTCTTTAGAATTATAAGCTTTCTTCAAATAATTGAAATCATTTAAATCAACTAATCAGTTAGTCAAATTATCACTACAACTCCCCATGCTCATTTCCCACACTTTACATGTAGAATCCTTCAGGTTAGAAAACATCTTTAAGATCACTGAGTTCAACCACTAATCCAGAACTGCCAAGTCAACACTAAACCATGACTTTACACTCCATGCAAGGAGTCATGGCCTGTGACTCCAAAATCAATGTTTGACTTCAAATTTTCAGGCAAAAGTCCGACATAAACATTATTTTGCTCTCACTCTGACCAAACAATCAGCAACTGCATCTACACAAGTCCACTGTAAAAAAACTACCATTTTGCACACCTTCAGTTCATTCAGCCACAAGGTCTTAAAGTCAAAACTCAGCAACTTAAACCTCATTTGAAATAAAAAAAGCAGCCAATACTTAATTTATCCTCACAAAACTGATGTACTGTTCCCTGCTTCTCATTATATGAAGCCACCAGAACAGTATAGGATATTGTGCCAAATGTTAGAGGTGCAGGTCTGGAACATCTCATCACGCTCCCAGTGAACTCAAGTAAAATCTTCCATCAAGGTTCAATCCAGATTCTGTCCATGTACAGAATTATGTATGATCAAATGTGGAAAAGACCACAGTGTAAAATGCTATTAAAATTAAGCACCTCAGCATCAAGGTTATCATCCATGACAGGCACTGCAGGGTTTTCAAACAGAGCTATATATGCCTGTCCATCAACAGTCGAGAATTTTCATTGCAATCAAAAATAAAAAGCTTATACATTTTTGGTGCGGAAATTCTTTCAATACACTTCTGGAGAGGAAGTCCCTTATGGCTGAATTTTTCATATCTACCAGTCATTCACTG
The DNA here is from genome assembly GCA_013400115.1 of Rhinopomastus cyanomelas. Taxonomy (NCBI): domain Eukaryota; kingdom Metazoa; phylum Chordata; class Aves; order Bucerotiformes; family Rhinopomastidae; genus Rhinopomastus; species Rhinopomastus cyanomelas. The sequence goes on from VXBP01004470.1 coordinate 149,991, forward strand.
GTAAGGATTTTCACCTCATTTAGATTTTATCTTATTCTCTTCAGTGACTGATTTTTACAATTAAACAGTCAATAACACTCTCACAGCACAAAAAAGTAGAATATTTTTCTTCACCTTCCAAGAAGCATGGTCTATGGATAGCAACAGTACTCCCTCTGGACTCACTATAATTTCAGAAGTCATATCAGAGACATATCTGAAAGAACTCAAAATACTATACTTATACAGCTTTCATAATTTGCAAATCTTAAAAATAAGAACAGATTAATAATTTATCTTGTCACTCTGTAAAGCGATGACTGGCACCAAAATTCATTGGCTAGCAGGACTGGGAATCACCACCTTCCTTCTGGTCTAATCCCTGACTAGCTTCAGTTTACAGACACTGTCTTAAAACTTTATCTGCTCTTCTAAAAATCCTTATCTTAAAAGACATTCTCTTCTTATGTAAGTATTTCAGCACAGGACTCAATATTCTATGAAAATAGACAAAGGCTCTCAAAACTCTTTTCTGAAAGGCAAGGCTTCCACCTCCCCCATTATATTTTGACATTCCTGAACTCATTCCAATTCAACACCTTCCATGACACGTGGATACCAGAACTGGACAGTACAAATGGCTTCACTAACATACTACCATACAGAACACATCTTGCACTGCTACTCAGTATTCCTTATTCAAACATCTAAAGATCGCATTGTTCCTTTCGCCATCAAATGAACTCCTGGTGATAGCTATTTGTCCACCGTAACAGCCTAATAGTTTCCAAGTTACTGCTTTTAAAAATACAAATGACATCTATATTCACATCTGCTATCACATTGTTATGACAAGCAATAGATAGAAGAAGCATGGTGGGGAAATCCTGGGGAAAAAAAGAAAAACTGGTGAAACTGATTGCTAAGGCTACACTGCTGGCCATTATTAGTCACTATTATCCACTACAAGATGACACTTAAATGTGAGAAACATAATATTACATTCTGAACCATGGAGGGCAAACATGTCTAAGAGGTAGTGAAGTAATGCGTATGAAAGCTTTTGTAATGTCATGTTTAAGTAATTGAGACAACATTTCTGACTAACAGAGCCACGGAAGAACAGGAACTGCAGGGTAAGCAGGGCCGAAAGTTGTCTTAAAGGTTTGTACCTCAATATCAGGGAGGAAATGACGGAGATAATAATTTAAAAAGTCACAAGCAAGAACCGACAGAATCTTCACTACCTCTTTTAAGAAAACTGTTACAAGATCAGTAACTTTTAGTATCAAGAATGGTACCTCAGTGACACTGTAGAAAGACTTGGCAAGGTCCTCAAGAATACCACTGCAGCTACAAATGCATTAAGTAACACCATAAAGACCAGCTGGTCATGCAAGGTCTGAAAAACTAATGAACAACAAATTCTCTTAAAATTTTGAGACTAGATACAAGAAGGAATCAATTGAGTCTATATTTATTTGCTGTAACAACAGTTTTTGTCTTTCTAAACGAGAAGTTAAAATCTCTAAAAGGTCTCCTCATTTGACAAGCATCAGCAGAACACCAAAACACTGAGAAGTACTCATATCTGATCTCAAACCTGTGAGATACAACTAAATACAGTGTTTTTTCTCTTCAAAACAGAATTATAAGTTTTTCAATCACAGAACTTGAAGGTCCTTTGGATAGTATCTCAAGAAGAATTAAATAATTCACATTCTGTGCAATCACAGTGTGGTTTTATGCTGAAATCATTAATAAAAGTCATCAACGTTATTTAAAACAACTGATAAATGATGGAGGTTCTTGGCTGAAAAGGCTTACATTTTATGTTCATTTAAAGCTTGCTTAGAAAAGATAAATGGAGAGATGGAGGCATTCTTAATCTTTCCTGGTTTAATAATGTAATTTATTAGCTGCCCATAAAAAAGTGAAAAAAGACCATTGGGACATACTAACCCCAAATCTTGTCCCTGAGAACAGAAAGGTTAGAAGACATTAGATTTTCTGTCCACTGAAGCAGTATTTTAACCTACAGTATCCCCAGCCTACTCTTAAAAGCATCCAATAAATAAAAATCTACAGCTTACTAAACTGCCTATGTTTCCTGAATCTATCAACCCTTTTCAAATATATCACTCCAAAAATGTTGCATTTTCAAGTCTGTTTCATTTCTTTCTCTGTGCAGTGCACAGGAAGCTGTAATGAAGAAATTCAGTGCCCTCTTTACAGCTACCACAAGACTTGCCTGTCTCTGCCCAATTCTTCAGTTCCTTTATCTTACAGGAAACCTTCAAAGCTTTACACTTTCCTTATGTAGCTTACTCTTCTCCTTACTCTAAATTCTGAAAAGCAGAACAAGCCTATCAGTATAAGTCAGTAATTTTAAAAGCACTGTATTTTAGCGCTTTAAGGCTCAAAGAGAACAAGCTGGTGTGGCATCATTCACATTTTTTTAGCAGTATTTACTACTGAAGAAAATTGCACTCTTTAGAACATTTTACCCATTCTGTTTCTGCATCGATGCCACAAGAGATCAAAACAGTACTGATAAAATACATCTAAAAAAAGGCATTTGTATCAAAGACACTCCTTAATTTGTGGAGTTAAACATACAGGTCTAAGTATTAATCCTATGAACACATATATACATACCTTTGTGTTGCTCATGAGTCAAATTAATGGACTTTGCCATAGCTAATTCAGTCATAAAACACTTGATTAACATCAGCCACCATAACTACAACTAGATATATTTATTTTCAGAGAATGTTTGGAAGCTCTACTTGATTTTTTCATGTTAGAATAGTTAATATCCTAAGAAAATAAAAGTAAAACTTTCTGGTTTGCTCATCCTGTGAGCTAATCATAAATTTACTTTCATTTTAAGTAATATTAACATTTTAAGACTTTTTTTTTTATACTTAAAAAGTACCCAACAGACTCATTAAAAAAAACCCCAGCCAAAAGAGTTCTGAGATTACAAGCTTGAGTACCCTTTTACTATTGCTCGGCATTTTCAACACCCCGATGTGAGCTGATTTCCTTTTTCTAGTTGCTTAGACTTTTTCAGTTTAAGATCAGTCTGTTCGTATGCCAAAACTGAACATATACTCAGCAGTATTTGAATAATGCATCAGAATGCATGCTTCTGACACATGCTGCAATATCAACACTGTTAAATATAGTCTTTTATAGAACTGGAACAGTGCATAGTGATGACAGCCGAAATGAGGTGGGCAAGTTCTACTTTTGTGTATTCATACTTAATTTTCAGTAAGTTAATCTTTCAGCTTTTGTCTCCGAGTGACAGTTTCACACAGGAAGAGATGAAGAGGTTGAGTGGTTGAAAGTGTCAGTTCCCTTTTTTTAGGAGGGGGGGAAAAAAAAAAGTCCCGTTTCCTAGCATCAGAGAACTACAACTACAGAAGCTCAGATGCCAAATACACGCCACAAAAGAGGCGTTTATTTAACCTCATTATAGTCACCCATGGATTATTCTGTATGGCACCCTATGAAATATTTTCTGGCAAACCGAGGGAAAAAAAAAGATCTTTTTAGACGTTTACTGTGGAACCAGCGTGGTAAGGGCCCGTTTGACACCTTCGAGGGCTGTTTCTTCAGGTGTTTAACCCGTTCACAGTCAAAATAAAATTTAAACTTCGGGTTCATGGCAGTCGTGGACGGGCCTTAGGGGAGCTCAGGTGTCATTTCTGACACCTCGCAGGTGACGCCGGGGCCGTTTCCTCCTCCCAGCCTGGATAATGGCAGAAGAGCTCGGCAGCGCAGCTCTTCCCTCCCATCTCAGTCTCCGCTTCAACACCTCTCCCCGCCAGGGCTCCCCGAAGTACCCTCGCGGGCTCTGGGACCCTCGGTCGTTGTCCAGGGTCGCTGTCCGGGTTCGTCATCCAGGGCCGCCTTCCGGCCCCACCGCTCTCTCCCCTCCCCCGCCGCTGCCCGAAGCTGACCTCGGTGCCTGCCCCCGCCGGGCGCCTCAGCGGCGCGGCCCTGCCGGAACCGGCAGCTCAGGCCAGGCCAGGCCTGGCCTAGCCAGGCCGCGCCACTGCAGCCAGTCCCTTCCAAACAGGGGCTACAGGACCCGAGAAAGGGTGGGAAAGGTGCTACTCCCCCTCCCAAACCTCCTTCCGTCTTCTCTACCTTCTCCCAGTAGCCTCCTACACCGCCCCGCGGAGCTGGGCGGGGGGTGGCGAGGGAAAAGGAGGTCGGTCCCTCCGCCAGCCCAGCAGCATCGGGGGCGGGGTAAGACGCCTGCCCCGCTCAGTCCGGACCCTCGTTCCCCTCCCTCACCAGGTATCGCCCTTGCGAAGGGCGGTTTTGAGCAGCGCCGCCACGTCCGTACGCTGAGTCTCCAGATCCGCCGCGCCTCCCTCCGCCATCTTCTCCCCCCGGCAGCAACAGCAGCAACGCCGGCGCCAGCAGGAGCAGGAGCGGGCCGCGCTGCATGCTGGGAGTGACGCCGCCGGGGAGCCGCCCGCGCCCCCCTCCCTTCCCAGAATCCGCAGGGAGGGGACTGAGAGGAAGATGGCGGCGCAGCGCCATGTAGCGCCCCAAGGCGGCCCGGAGGTCTCACGGGTCACCGGGGGGAACGGGGGCACATGGGCGCAACGCCGGCTAGAAGTCCCTCTTTAGGGGGTTCGTCCAGGTTTTGCGACACCGTGCTGCAGAGGTTACTCACACACTCATGTTCATTGAATAAAGGACTTTCTCCGTTGTGGAGTTCTCTTCAGCGTTTGGATTTGAACGCGTGCGTGAGATGCCACGTGCCTGAATAACAAATGAGGGGTTTGGATTCCCATAACTCAAAGAGTCACAGAAGCACAGAACCATCCAAGTTGGAAAAGGCCTTTAAGATCATAGAGTCCATCCATTAACCCACTGCTAAACCATGTTCTTAAGCTCCATGTCTACGTGACTTTAAAACACGACCAGAGATTCAACCACCTCTCTGGGCAGCCTGTTCCGACGCCTGATGACAAGAAGTTTTCATCATGTCCAACCTACACTTCCCCTGCTGCAGCTTGAGGCCTTTTACTCTTGTCCTGTCACTTGTTGCCTGTGAAACCAACACCCACCTCTCTTCAACCTCCTGTCACACAGTAGTAAGTTCTTGCCTCAGCCTCCTCTCCAGAATAAACAGCTCCAGCTCTCCAGCTCCTTTAAAATGATCTAGTCTCTATTATTGTGCAAATGCTGTTGGGACTTTAAGTAGGCCGTGTGACTTGCATTAACTTTCTCAGACCTGTTCAGAAACCAGTGGATTACGTGTTGTGTTTGTTTCAATCCTTCTCGTCTAAAGCTTGTACAAACAGAGTAACCTGTTGTTTATCACTTCACCAAAACAATAAGGCCATGTGTTACATTACATGAACGGGATTCTTGCTGTCTTCACACTTTCAAGGTTCAAGGTTAGGCTGGATGAGGTGCTGAGTGGCATGATCTAGATGTTAGATGTTAGGATTACTGGGGTTTATTTGGATTTAGGTTGGACTGGATGATCTTTGAGGTCTTTTCCAACCTTATCATTACTGTGATACTGTGATACTTGTATGTAGTTTTTATAAAATCAAAATTGTGCAGAAATTTTGGACTGGCATTCTGGTTGCAAACCCCTGGAAGTTTGTTTCGGTAGCTCTAGCAGGTGTGTCTGCAACACAGGCTATTGTGTATCTAGTCCCTTTCCTATACCCAAGTCATAACTTCATGCTGAATTTTATGACTAACACATTTCTAAAATGTATCATAGACTGCCAGTCATATATTATAAGCTGTTAGACATTATTAGCTGTTAGGTGTTAGCACTTACAAGCTTGTAGCTGGTATAAATAGAACTAAAGATTGCTCTTGAAATACACACACAGCAAAAAAGAGAACGGATGTAAGGCTCTTATGCAACCATGGCAGTCCAAAAATAAGTACATATTTTGCCAGAATTATCAATAAAGATAATGATGTTGAATTACATGCAAAGCTGGGATTGGTGGCTGGATATTGATTCTATTGGTCACATAGAATGTGTAAGTAAAACTCCCAAAAGGTCAGAGCTGGAATAAAAATATTCAAGAGGAGGGGCAAGCAATTTAAGGATATCTGTTATGTGCAGATTTATATTGAGAGCTGTGAATCTAATGGCTACATTTAATGAGACAAGATAAAATGGAATTCACAGAATCACAGAACATTATGGATTGGAAGGGACTTCAAAAGCTCATCTAGTCCAACTTCCCTGCCACAGAAGGATCACCTAGATCAAGATCACACAGGAACATGGCCAGGCAGGTTTTAAACTTCTCCAAGGAGAATATATTAATCCATTTGAATAGTGTATTTCAAATTTAAATTCAAAATTTAAATTTTCAAATCTCAGAATCCGAAAAGAAGAACCATGACAACTTGCCAGCCTCTACACACCAGGTCTTGACAAAATAAGGACAGTTGTTTAAGCCCTGAAAGTTATCTGCGTGCCCAACTTAAATTTTTACATAAATGATACTTTCCTAGAAATTTGGAACAAAATAATTCTTAATCCACCACGCTGGAAAAGAACTTTGTTGTTCAACAGTCTGTAGTAGGACCATCAACATTTTGCTTTGACAAAAGATTCACCTGGAGCCACCCATTCCTCTACTTTTTGGATTGCATAACTGCAGTTACTTGGTGAAAGATCTCTTGCTCCTGAGTTCACTCTCTCATGGTACGGAAACATAATAGACAGCTATCGTGTGCTACAAATACAAAAGAAGGAAAAGCAAACAAAGTGACATCTGAGGTGGAAGTTTGTTTAAGAATCGCACAGAAGAAACAGAGGAAGCCTTTTGGGCCTGTTAGTGCTTCTCGAGACATGTTGTTGCCTTTTGTGTTAGAACAGCCTCCCAAACTTGTTAAAAACTTCCCTCTACACAAAATTCTTTTAAAATGCCACTTAGTTTTGGATTAATATTTTTTAAAAAAGGTTTCTGAGCTAGCATGGAATTCTTTCAAAATACCTCTGTCCCAGAGAGTGCCTAAGGATCCTAAACGATCTGGTAAACAGAAACAGGACTGGAACAACCTACCCTATCAGATGAAAAAGAAGCATTTGTGTTACAGATTGGTATTTTACTGATTTTGATATAACTGGATGCAGGATATTGTAAAGCTAGCTGAGGTGGCATGCTTTCCAGTAACTGTTGGGCTTCCATCCTTACGTGACAGCAGTGCTATTGGATGAGTTTTTACAAACATGTTTTTTGTGGTTCTAAACATTGATCCTTTAAGGATGCAATTAATACAGTGTATAGTGATGCAGACATTGAGCAGATGGGCTGCAGATAGCAAGCTGTGTACATGGGGATTCTATTGATTCCCAATACAACGTAAGTTTAGGCTCTCTGTTCTTGTTTTCAAGTCAATTAGTGGACTTGGCTAGAGAAAAATAAATGACACCTTGATTTTCAGGGACATGAAAAGCTCCACTCCTCACTGGTGGAAACCTGTGCACATAATCAATTCTGTAGGAATGACAGACAACTGCACATCTCACTCACAGGTCCTACAGACAAATATGCCTGTATTCCTAACCCTACACAAAATCTTTCCATTTGTGAGGGGAGAAAATATTCCTATTTTAATGACAATTGAAGAAAAGCCAATGCTTTCCAATCACTCCAAATTAAAATATTTAAATATTGAGAAAACATTCTGCTGGTTTTTTTTAATTTTCTGAAGAATAACTTCTTAAACTAGGCAAAGAATGAACTAATATGCTAAATACGCAATCTAGAAATTTAGTTAATAAATTGAACATTTATTGATTAAGTGTTTGTTTAATGTAAACTGAAACACTCAATTGCACAGAATGAAAGAGTTGTTGGAGTTGGCAATGACCTCAAGAGATCATCAAATCTAATCATCCCACCAAAAAAGGGATGCTTAAAGAACATTACACAGGACTATATCCAGGAGGGATTTGAATATGTACAGATGAGATTACAGAACCTCTCTGGGCAGCCTGTTCCAGCTGGAAATGATGGCACACAATGTCCAAGAAACCTTACGCTAACACCGTGTGTAACTACATTGTACGCCGTGCATTCCAAGAGATCCGTTTTTCCACTTGTGCCCAAAACCCCGTCAAACTTGCCGCTCAGCTGAGCTGAGGCCGTGTGATTAATTTATATTTACGGTACTGGAGCCCCTCTGCCCCCGGCACAGCCCCAGCACACACAAACGCAACGCACACTGTTGGTCACCGCTTTGAGTCAGAAGTGGTGCTGTGCTGAGTTAGCGCTTCTAGTCAGAGGCGCTTCCACCCTCACTGATGGTCTTGGCTTTGGCCAGAGCTGGGTCTGATTTGGAGCTGGGGAGCTTTGGAAAGAGACCTCAAGGGCCCACCCTTGTAGCCCCTCTCTCCCCAGCACACACGAAGCCAACGCAAGCAGGAGGAGGAGGGCAGACGGAAGGAGAAGCCATACAGGAACAGAAATGTCCTTTTTAAAGATTTTGGTATTACCCCGTCCGTGTTCTGTCTTCTGACATCTGGTGGAAAATCTCTCCACTACACTGCTTGCTCTGAATTTTTCAGAAATCCCCCACCCACCACTCTACGGGCTTATCTGGCATTTGTGGGTGCTTAATGCCAGTGAAAACCAAGGCTCTTGTGGATAAAGAGGTAATTCTGGTGTCTGGCAGGAAGTAGCAGCTATGCCATGAAACTCAAGGTGGGAGGAAAACAAAGAAGATTTATGAATCAGGTTTATCGCTAGCAGCAGTAACGTCTCTGCATCCTAGGCTATGCTTTCCTTGCAAAGCTGAGACATCTGAGATACCTCTGAACTGCTCAGAAAAGCATATTTTTCCACAGCGACCTCTGAGCACTGAGCCTGAGCTGCTGAGCACAGTCTGCAGTAAATCCCAGCACGCCTGTGTGATACTGCGAGGCTGGATGCATTCCTCTCAACTACAAGTAAAAATGTTCACTTTGTTCATTGTAAATGCTGATTCTGGGGGCTGCAAGCACATACAGAATCACAGAACATTAGGGACTGGACAGAAACAATTGGTCCTAAAGTATATTTTTTGAAGCAAAATAGAAGCCATTAAGAATTGGTAAGAATGAAATTGTCAAAATGTCTCTCATGACCATAGGGGACACGTCTCCAGGGATCTAGGGCTCTCTCAGTAATTACTTATTGCCCCTACATTATGTTTGGGCTGGGTTTTACCTCTGTGCAAAATCAAGCAAATATGTTTATGTTATGATTGCCATGATATAACAGACCTCATGAGTGAGAAAGAAAGGAAACTTGAAATGACTTGATGTGTGAGGCAGTCTGGCAGTTGGTGAAGTTCTTCAGACTGGCCAAGCTCAAGGCAATCAGTCCCTCAGGGGAAAGGTTTTTGGCAGGATGCTAGATCCCAGGCGGGGTGCATAGCATCAGGTGGTGACATTTCTATCCATCCACGTGTGGCTGTTCAGCATGGCTAACTGGATATTAATTTCACCTCAGTCAGATGAGGGTGGACTTAGTTGTGACACTGGAGGCTCACATGAACTCTTCTTAGCAGGACCAGGGCATCACAGAGCTGTGCCATTATGCAGTCCAAACTCTGAATGAGACAAGGTTAAACTAACAGACTGTGGACTACTTGCTTCAAAGGAGTCAGACAACGAGGGCCACAAAGCAGAAAAACTCAAAGGCACACATTCTTTAGCATTTCCTACCACGTGTTTGATGCGGGAGGAAAGGCTTGAGAAGGAAGGCAGAGTTCAGTCAGTCTGGCTTCCTAGCCCTGCAGATCCTGAGATCTAAGTGGTAGTAACCCTCTCTAGGTACACAGTTTTCTTTCATACTTACACAAAGAGAAGTTACTTACTTTCACACCATTAACTTTGTAACCTTTAGCTCGCTCCACACTTACAACCTCATTGAAAGGTATAGCTACTCTAAATAGAAAATTTAACTTTCTACATACATGGAATGGATTTTTTTTTTTGGGTTCTGCATTAATCAGAGACATTTTTACATGCTAAATGAACAGCTTCTTGCCTTGACCTCAGCCAAGTTGAAATTCTTTTTGGTTCTCTTTTCACCAAAAAAAGAAAAAGGTTTCCTTTTGGTCTTCTTTCTGAAAATATATTGAAAACTGCAATTCAGAACAGGGAAAAATGATAGGATTGTATTCTTGTTTCAGGCTGTTTTGGAATAAATACAGTAGATAATATTCTAAGTAATAGTACTTCTGCTCTTGGCTCTAGGGAAGCTCTACTTTTACCTGTACTCAATAAGTAGAAAGATGATATTAAAATATACCCTTCTGCCTTACTATTAAAACACCATAAAATGCAAAGTCTGTAAAATAGGGCATATTTTAGTGTTTGTAATGCACATACACAACCCTATAATTGCATTCTTGAATGTAATTATCTTTTATTTTTCCTTCCCTGTTTAAAACACACATGGTTAAAATTCAGAGGAAGACATTTAAAATCAGAAGGAAATATTGAGGGGCAGAACAACTTAGTCCTAATTCATGCACTGTACCTCACTTGCTGAAATTCAGATTGTATTATTTGAAAGAGTGTGTCGTAACTATGAAACAAGCATAGTATTCTCTAGAAAAAATACTGCAGGTTAGTTCACAGCAACTTTTTTTTTTTATTTTTGCTGCAAACAACACATCTGACAACCCCCTAATTTATCTCCCACCATGAAGGAACTGAGTTATTGGGCTAATAAGCTTTGACACCTTTTTTACTAGAATTTGTGATGCCTGTTTTTAAAGTGACACTACACAGATTAGAAAATGCTATATCATGAGATAATAAATGGCACTATGATTCTCTATAGTGAAGTCTAATCCTTCTTGTAGATTAATTCTCAAGACTGCCAACACTTTACCCTCAGTAAAGAGCTTTCAGTAAAAAATAAGTATGATTCATTTTGTGAAATAAGCTTGATCCTTACTTACCTTTACTACTCCTAGTCTGCCTAACCTGATGTTTTCAGAAGGTGTCCTTTTCTGTAGTAGAATTTAATTATGTAAACATAATTAACTGTTAAAATAATTCAATGCATTTTATAAAAATAATTACATTTATGTTAAAATTAGATGAAAATCTTATTAGGTAAGGATGTCTGCTTTTTTTCCTGTTCCATCTGTAATGCAACCTTTAATGTAAAATTGAAACAAAATTAACATGCATTTAACCAAGGATGAAACATTCATTCATTTTGCAGTTCTCTGTAGCATGACCTCAATAGCTGATGCTGTTTGATACGCAGGAAAATAGAACTACCATGTTGTATCTGATTAAGACAAACACATGCATGAATGAGTTCTGTAACACAGTAAACCAAATTTAAGCAAGGCATATGCAAACACTTTCCCCCACAATTTTTCCCCCCTTCCAATTTCTTTCTCTGGATACCTGATTTAATTACTGGTTCTATTATCTGCTCTGAGACCCACAGATTTATGTCAAGCAATAGGGTGGGGTTTGTTTTTTTTTAAAAAAAAAAAAGAAGAAGAAGAAATGGCAAATATTTTTCCTGGATATAGTTCAAGGCTTCTCCCAACCTCATGAAGAATACTTATGGGTGACCTCATTAATGTTTATAAATATGTGAAGGCTGGGTGTCAGGAGGATGGAGCCAGGTTTTGCTCAGTGGTGTCTAATGATAGGACAAGGGGCACTGGCTGTGAGCTGGAACACAGGAGGTTCCACATCACTATGAGAAGCAACTTTTTCACAGTGAGGGTGACGGAGCACCGGATGCCCCAGAGGGTTGTGGAGTTTCCTTCTCTGGAGACATTTAAAACCCGCCTGGATGTGTTCCTGTGTGACTTGGTCTAGGTGATCCTGCTGTGGTGGGGGGATTGGACTGGATGATCTTTTGAGGTCCCTTCCAATCCTTAATATTCTCTGATTCTGTGATACTGTACCACAAATAAACAACAACTACACCTACTATTCTTGTAGTTTACATCTTTGTTGTGCAATAGGACTCCCAGTCACCCTCAGATATTTGGACCCTGGACTCTTCCTTTTGGTATAATAAAGCATGGACCTGCTGCTTATTTAATATATAACAAAACCAAGGAAACTTGGTTAAAACTTGTAAAAAAGAAAATTTAAGGCTATTTCCATAAGGTGGGTAGGTCAAGTATTGAATTCAGGGCTTTTGATCTAAATTCTTCCAGCAAGGTTTTATTTTTTTCTGCTTTTCACAAGGACCAGAGCCTAGATTCATAAAGAAACTTAAGAGCCACAGCACAAAATACTGCAACATCTAACTTCTGGGTACATGCTTTACCCAGAGCAAGACTCAGAAGCTATGCCTGGCAGCACAGGGTCTCTGTATGGAAAAAGTAAGGTGCCTTATGATGATATATAAAAGATCTAAAGAGCACAGTAAAGACTTGTCAAGAAGTAGCAAATGAGAAATGAGGAGTGCAGGTTTTTAAATCTTTCCCCTTTAGGGAGCTTAGGTGCTTTATTAAGTATTAGAAAGAAGCATCTTTATATTTCAGAATAGCTGCAGTTCTCACAACTTGGGGGATTTTGCTCTTTTTGATGGAACAGCTTTAGAAGAAGGATCCATTCGTGGACATTTTGTGGGGTAGGTCAGACAAACAACATTCATTAGAGGGTTTCCTCATCTTTAACTTTTCTTTGCTGGTGAGTTTGGGGGATTAAAGTAGTCTCCTAATAGGGAAGATAAATGGGGACTACTTAAACAAAGTAGACATACAGTAGTCTGCATCAGCAGGGGCCTCCCCCATGCCACAAACGAGGCCAAGAGGGTTCCATTCCACTCTTTCAACCCTATTTTTTCTCTGATTCATAGCTTTCTTTCCTATTAAATGAAAGCAAAAAAATGACATTGAATATGCACACGTATCTGTCTTTTATTTTCATTCTGGAAGATATCACTATTCCATAAGCAGCATTTATGTTAGAATGCATAAGCAATCAATTGCAACTCATCTCTTAGGAGAATGGTTTAAATGTTAAAAAGCTGTCACAGTGTTTATCTGTGTCACTTTTGAGCTGTAGAAAAGAAGGAATGGTTACTTCTGTTATTTTTTCCAATCAGCTTCTGTTGTTTTTGCAGTCAGTTTTTCCATTTTATGCTGGAGCTTTGAAAGGTCGGTGATGATTCCAGTATGCTAGTTCAAAACCCCATTTCCTTCAAACTCCAACAACCAGCATGATTTTAATAAATGCCTGTGGGAGACTTATCAAAGAACCCCAGAATAACTTTGCTTCATTGCCTTTTCATTTTCTATCAGTTTTTCAGGAGTCAATTACCTTTGTTTTCGTATGTGAATACTAAGAATGTACTAGAGATTTTAAACAACTTTGAATTTGGTGGACCAGAATCTTGCCTGTGATCAAAACATGATTTTGTAACTGTGTCTCTTCTGCACCTCCAAAGGCTGGCCACAGAGGAATGTTGCAGAATGCTACTGCACATCACTATAGGTCTCCTTACGTTGAGGTATTCCTGAAGTGAGCCTGTGTCCCTGCACATATCCCTTCAAGTCCCTGCACTTGAAGTTCAATATTAGGAGAGGTGGAAGACCCAAGTAAAAACCTGATCCTTGTGAACTAACAGAGAAACCAAGAACCTAACTAAAGACCAGCAGCTCTTTAAAACAAAACTTCAGAGTTTAAAAAAAAAACCAAACAGTTAAAAGTACTGCAGCTGGCACTTTTAGACAGTTCAGGTTAGTAGCACAGCAGGTGATGGGAGGAGTCTTTGAGAAAGATAAAAGAAGAAAACTGTTGATAGACGCTGCTGAACTCATCAGTTTATAGAGACAAAATCTAGAGGTGGCTACTAAAACATGATTTTTCTTGTTTTCTATTTAGCAGCTCAGAACATGCACACTTCTGAGCAAAATCAATGTTTAAAACCCATGCATACTGGATCCACAGATAAGTAACTATTCAGAAACCAGTTTTGGTTTGCCTGATATTTATGCTGAGATATTCACCTTGAAATGGAAATGCTGAAGCACTGTACCTGTTGTGTGTGCCAATGAACATTCTCACATGTTATGCTTTTGTTTTAGCATGTGGAAAAGCCCTTACAAATTGATGAAAAGTAAGAAGTGGCACTAACGTAAAAATGAAACAAGTCAAAGAAGAAAGAGAGAACGTTCATATAATAATTGTGTTTCATAACGGTATTGTGTTCTAAGGCTGCAGTATTCAGCTGGGGATTTTCCAGTCTAGAAGATATAAATACAGTCTGTGCAGGACAAAGACTGCCAATCTGGTCTTTCCAGAAAATGGTAAATTTATCATATTGCATATGTGCAGCATCTACAAATGCACCTTTGGAGATGAGCCAGGCTTATGCATCTGTAAATCCAGCTGCACTGTATGGGTGCAGTGGATCATTTTGGTTCTTCCCAGGAGTGCTCGTCATACTGTGAAGGCATGCAAGATAAGCTTCCTGAAAGCTTGTCTTTCTGCAGTGTGTCACATTGTAGTGAGCACTGCAGATTTGTTCAGACTTACAGATGTTGTGCAAAGTGATCTCCAACAAGAGCACATGTGCAGCGGCATCATGCTGTAAATAATTATCACATCTTCCGAGATATGCACAGAGAATCATTAGAAATTGTTTGGGTTGGACCTGAGAGATGGTTTAGTTCCAATCCCCATGACATAGGCAGGGACACCTCCCACCAGAGCAGATTGCTCAAATCCCCATCCAATCTGGTCTTGAACACATCCAGTGATGGAGCATCCACAACTTCTTGGGCAACTTGTTCCAGTGCCTCACCACGCTTACAATTAAGAACTTTCTCTTATATCTAATCTAAATGTACCTTCTTTCAGTTTGTAGCCATAAGCCTCATCACATCACTTCAAGTCCCTGTTAAAAATCCCACTCCATCTGTCTTGTAGGACCTCTTTAGATACTGGAAGTCTGCAATAATGTCTTCCCACAGCCTTCTTTTCTACAGGCTGAACAACATCATCTTCCTCAGCCTGTCCTCACAGGACAGGCATTCTAGGCCCTGATCATCCTTCTCAGGACCTACCATGTCCTTCTTTGTGAAGGGGCCTCTACAGTCGGACACAGTACTCAAAATGGGATCTCACAAGAGCAGAGGGACAGAATCACCTCCCTTGACCTGCAGTTATGCTTCTTTTCATGTAGCCCAGAATGTGGTTGGCTTTCTGGGCTGCAATCAGACATTGCCAGCTCATGTTGAGTTCTTGGATTTCAAATGGGTCAGCTTAGCTATTGCTTTACCTACTGCTTTTTTTCCCCCTGTGGTGTTCACATGTGCCTTGTTTTATTGTTTTAACTGGCTAGTAATAGTTCTGTGTCTTCAGATCTGTTTGTTTGATTTCTGTAACAGCAAGATACCAATATGAAACTACCGAGTACCCTTTGGTCTCACAGCCAGCTCTAGTGTAATGATTCGTGCAGCTAACATATGTATAGGTGTTCCTATTGTTACAAGGTGCCTAAAGTTAAACAGCTGCTGTAGTTGCATTTTTGGTGTTTTAACTGCTTTTAATTTGGTAACAATTCTTATGCTCCTACACCGACCCATGTAACAGCAAAAGTTGCCCATTCCAGTAAGTATTCAGAATCCCTGGTCATTTTGCATTTGGTGGGGCAGGAGCACCCAACCCCTCTAGAGCCTAATTAGTTTGTGTCTACCTCAGTGTACTGAAATTATGCTCCTGGTAGCAACATGGTCTTTGCTGTTTCAATTCCCTCTGCAGTATTTTTTGTTGTCTGCAAACGTAGAAACAAGTTACCGAGAAGTCATGATGTTATTGTATCAGCTAGAAATTTATAAGATCACTTTGTCTTTACAACCAGCAGCCTTTTAATTTGACTGTAGTCTGCAGCCAGGTGTGTGTGTGTACACTGCAGTGCCTGCTGCAACAGCAGTTGAGGCAAACACATGCCACGTTACTTTTAACTGGCTCTTCCCAGAGTTGCCCCTTTGTATTTCATATTCTGTCCTATGGCTGGTGCAAGGTGGTGCTGTGTGCAAGGCAGTCAACATTAAGCCTTAATTATATTTTCTTTTTTCACTGCACAGACTTTTAGGTCTGCATTTGTTTTGGAAAAAAAATTAAGCCATTCAGAGCTTCTATAGATCCCTACTTATAAAAAAAACCCCCAGCTCTATCAAGGAACAGAAACAACTGGTGAAGCGTTTCACTTGTCACAGTTGACCATCACAGAACATGTCACGACAGCTAAGGACTCAACAAAAGCTGCTTTTCAGAAAACTTGCTGTTTTAAGGAGGTACAAATAAAAACATAGACAAAGGATGGTTAAATATAGTAGTTATTGCTGCATTTTACCTAGAAGAGGGTGAGAATCCAAGGAAAAAAACTGAAAATTGGTTTCTCTTTGGTGTTAGTGTAACAAATGCTGGACTTGAAGATCTTACAGCTCTTTTCTAGCCTAAACGACTGTATGACTCTAGATGCGGGTCCTTTCCCGCTTTCCTTGGTTCTCTCCCTTTCTGCTGCAATCCCCCTTTGAACAGCACACAACGTACCAAAATAAACGCACAGGTCCTCAGCCGCCACCGTGCTCCTCTATTAATCAACAGCGCTGGCAGAGGAGCTCTGCCCAGGCTCCCGGCTTTCACGCCGCCGTGCGTGACTCCCTTCTCCCTCTGGAGGGAGACACAGCCCGGCTTATGGTCGCCGTCGACTCCCTCATGCCCCCGCCTCCGCTCCGGCCAAGCGGCCCCGGCCCCACTTCCCCGGGGGAGCCGCTCTTTCCCTGACCGGCCCTGCCCTGTCTACCGCTACAGGGGAACGGGGGTCCAGGGGGAGAGGCGGCGGGCCCGGATATTGGCGGGAATCTCCACGCGCCTGTGCGGGAACTTCACACCCGGCGCTCGGGAGGGGAGAAAGGAGCGAGGCGGGGGGGCCGCGGGGGCGGGGGGGGGGCGGGCCAGCCCCGATTTGTGGGGAGCTCCCGCTCCTCGCTCAGAACTGAGTGGCGGCGGTGGCGGGCAGCTGCTGCCTCGTAACGGGGCGGAGCGCAGCAGGGGCTTGGAACACACCGAGGAGGAGAAAGGCGGCTCGTCCGTCCGCTCGGAGCCCCTCCGCCGTCCGGAGCGGTGCGGTGTGGGGCGGAGTGGCTGCTGCTGGTGGTGAAGGTGAAGCTCTCGCTCTCCCATTACTTTTCCCAAGAGGGAGAAGGAGGCGGCAGGCGGGGGAAGTCGAACCAATCGGAGGGGCTGTGCCGGCGGGAGCGCTGCGGGACGCGCCGGCTTCTCCTCTCGCTGCCTCCGGGGCTGGATCGGGACCGCACTGGGCTGCGGGACTTCCTCACCCACCGCTTTTTCAATCGCTAATCCGCACTCACTCCTCCGTTAACTACTCTGAGATCGCGCACCAGAAGCACTTTAAGTCTTCCTTCCCGTCCCACTTGCTTCACCCTGCCTCTGGCATCTCTTGGCCAGGTTCCTCCTGCTGTATTCCCAGAGAGGCGAGGGCACACCCGGACCCCGCGGACGGCTGCTGGCCCCAGCCCGGGGAGTCGAGGGGAACCGAATCGTGAGGAGACGAACCGAGGGAAACCGAGCCGGGCCGAGCGCCGCTCCATGCCCCCGGGCGCTGGTGCCGGCGATGCCCGCGCGGTGAGGCCGGAGCTCCCCTCCGACGGGAGGCGGCCGATCGCCGGCCGTTCCCAGCTGGAAGCCGGACTGCAGGTAGGTGTGTGTGTCCGTGCGTCTGTTCGGGCAGGTGCTGATGGGGCACCTGATGGTGCTCCCTCGAGGGCGGGGAGCGGTGGCAGCGAGGCCCGGCGCAGCGTGTGCGGGGCAGCTGCTGCCCAAAAGTTGCCGAAAGCCGGGGCTGAGGAGGGTGTGTTTTTCTCGCTCTCCCGCGGCCCCGCCGGGAGCCTGGAGCAGCCTGATCCAGCCCTGCGCCTGGCGATCCACAAGGCTTTTTGTTTTAGTCCTTTTAATTTTATGTGAATTTATTCAAAGGGACAGTTAAGCGTGTCAGCAGAGCCGTGGGGGGACAGGGGAACCCATTCGTTTTTCAGCCCAACTATCTGTGTAGGAAGGGTGGCCGCTAACTCGCAGCCCCCGCGGGCACTTGGAGATTTGCTCTGCTGTGGAGCCTGGAGGCTTCAGAGAGCGGCTAAAAGAGCTAGTATGAATCCTTTGAAGACAAGAGCTGTAACCGTTCACGTCTGCTTTCTGTGCGTAACGCTTCCCAAGTTGTGGTGTGTCGAATGTGAAACATCTCTTGCTTTTATACGTCGCTTTGCGTTTCAGCGAACTCATCTACCTACTAAATGGGTTGCAGGTTCTGTGTGCCACAGTGCGAGAGGCTTTCCTCTTTAGTGCACCCCATTTACAGCTTTGCAAGAGAAAGTTTTAAAATAATCTGCTTTGTGCCTGCGCAGCTGTAGGATCGGATACCAGGTTATCTATGAAAAGAATAAAGAGCAATAGTTTGTACTTTCTTGTTAGGAGCTGCTATGCCTGGGTCTTCTGTAGCATGAGTTAAAATTGCTGAAAACATTTTCAGTTCCATGTCTAGTTACAGTTGTTTTTTTACAGCTTTTGCTTGGAGATTATCAGTGTGTTTTTTTTAGAGTACTAAGTACCTCAGTTCCCCTCCCCTGCATCCCCCAGTAGACAGTCTTTAAAGAACTGTGCTTTGACTCCTGCAGAACTGTCAATTTAAATAATAAACATACTCAACCCCATCCCTGAAAGCCCGGTAAAGCATTCAGGGTCTTAGGGTCTTTGCACAGCAGTGGATACATTTAAATTACTATTGACTAAATGATAATTGTTATCTGCTTTCTCTGTCTTACCAACTAGTTTCAGACATTAGCATTCAGCCTGCTATATATTTAAGGCTTTAAAGCTGCATTATATACTGATCTAAGTGAAGTGAATATGATAAATTCAGTTTCTTTTCTGTACTGTGGTGTAAACACTAGAAAAACAGTAGTTCAGTGGTTCCAGGAATATAGCCTAGCCAAAGCTGGGAAAGCACACTGAGGTGTTTTCCTCAGGGGTGGTAAAGGTTGTAGCTTTCATTATACTTTTTCACAGTAATTGTTCAGTCATTTCATCCTGATGCCTAAATTGTTTTGCGAGTGTGTAATTAATTGTAGTAAAGTAATTCTTACACATTTCATTATTAACATTGTTTTTCAGAGAGCTGATGCTGCTGAGGCAATACTGAAAGCTATGTGTTTTTTTTGTTTCAGTCCCAATTTCCAAAACTACAGTACTGTTATTCTTACAAATGTAAACTACTGAAGTGCCATAATTTCAGGGGAAATCTTTGCTCAGTTAGTTGATAGCAAATCAGGATTACTATTCACTGGTTCCACATTGTTTGAACATAAGGGGGCTTTCAAAAATGTGGTATGAATCTAAAATACACTGCTGGTAGTGGGTGACTGAGATAAAATCTTGATTCCTGTCATGCTGTTTTAATCAGAGAGTGATGACTAATCTGACAGCGCCTTTTATTATACTGGACATACATTATAACCTTTTTAACCTGTCTGTTTTTGTGATCTGAGGGATCACAGCTTTATGTGTAGATGCTTGTAATGCACTTGATAATTCTGCTGTGGAACATGGAAAACTTGTTCTGAATGGAAGTAAATAGATGTGTGTACAGATGGATATTGGAGATTGCTTTACTGGCAAGTTGTGAAGTGATGATTCATTGAAACCCATCTAGATTTACATAAGCAAATAATACTTTACACTGAATTGTGCTAGCAGTGAAACTTAGAGCAGCCAAGAAGTTTTGCAATTTCATCACAGGTGATGACAGATCTGATAAAGGACATCTTCACAGATGTAGCCTATATGTTTTTGGTGAGCAAAACATACCATGGGATTTTTCAGATGCAAGCATCTTCACACTTTGTATTGCTAACTGTATTGCTACTTACCTAGTGTGTTAGAAATATGTTGTGTTCATTATATTGTAGGTTTTACTCACTATAAATAAGTAATAGAACAATGCTAACTCATTATCACACTGAAGGAAATCACTGACTTTGGAAGATAGAGAATCACATTACTCATCTACACAAATCACCATCTTGAGCAATTATACTGAATGAGACAACTATCAGTGAGGAAGCAGTGCTGTGCCCCTAACTTCTGTAGGATTTTATTAGCAATGCTTCATTAAGTCACATTATTCTGCAGCTGTTTGTTCAGTGAAAATTAAAATAAAAATCAGGAAGTTTATCTGGAGCAGCAGTATTATTTCCTATGATAAGTACTAAAAGTTCAAACATAAAGAAATCCTTTAGCAGAAACACTGACTGCCAGAAACATGGAGTATGTCCCTTTTTTGTGATTTATGGATGGCATTTACTGATGCAATTCATCAATGTATTTATTAGTCAGATGTCCTCAAACAAAGAAAACAAATGAAAGTAAACAAAGACTGCATGATAATACAGAGACTAAAGCAAGGGAAGACCCTAGCAATCTAATTAGTCAAGGTTCAGTCTGATATTTACAATCTATATTTAAGCATCTCATTTAAATATCTTTTTCTTATTGATTTTCTGTTAGAGCTCCAGATAATGCAAGTAGCAATAGCTTTTCATTTGAGATGCACTTTCCATTTACCTTTTGAAGTGCTGAGCTTTGAAGGCACTGAGGCAAAAGTTGTCTTTGGGTGAATGTAACACAAGGGTCCTGTGCCAGCAGAGCTGAATACCCACCTGTCCCCATTCATAACCATTTTTTATGTGTTAAGAGTGGTATCTACAACTGATGCAGACTTTCATTGCTCCATTGGAATAGTTGGAGTTCTGGCATTTTAAACCAGCTGGAGATTTGCTCTGTTATTGTTAGATCACTGAATTTATGTGGGCACTTTAAAAGGATTTTTTCATGGTTTTTTTTTTTAATGGGATGGGAAAACATTTACAGAATATACTGAGCTTCACAGAATCCATTGTAAGTGCACACCTTCACATTTGAAATGCTTTTAAAAAGCAGAGGTCTGTTCCTTGAGCTATTTCAACAAGGAGTTTGACCCAGTGATTTGGTTTTGTAATCCAGTAATACATACTTTGAAACACTCCTCCTTATAACTCAATCTGGATTTATAAAACTCATTGGATGTAAGAATGGGTGTAAAAGCATCAGCAGTAATGTAATTAACTTTTCCTGGTGCCAGCTACAGAGCTGTCTTCTTTTGCTCTTGGTAGAACTTGGCAATATAGTGATGTTTGTGCTTTGACTCTTCATACATCATTGCCAGCCACTCTTGCTTATCCTATGTAGTCAGTTATTTAACAAAAAAACCTGTTTAATAAACTAGTAATGGCCACCTAATGTACGTTTTGATACTGCTAGTGCAGAACAGTCACACTTTTAAGATAAAATATTCAAGACATTTTTATAGAGTTTCTTTCCTGTAGCGTGTTTGAAAAACACCTTGGACAAAGAGGAAAGAAAGACATCGTACTTGACAGTTCTGTTTGTGGCAGGACACTACATACTTTCATAAGATGGGATGAAGTCACTAAATAAAGCGTTCTTCATTTTTTCTCTTGTTTGACTGTCAGGACCTGATTTGTAGAATGCATTGTGTCTGTAGCTATTGCTTGAAGTAGCACTAGGAAATGCTTTATTTGGATTTGATCTTTAGTCCTTGTGTGAGTAAGCTCTTTATAGGAGTAGGTCCTGTAGCTTTTGTGCTATGGAAAAATCACTTATATAATTGCACGTATAAAAAGTAGGAAGTGATTTTTTCCCCCCCCTTGTTTAAAGCTTATCAAAACTCATAATCTGTGCTGTGTTAATAGTTTACATTTTCTAATAGCCTCCCTTCCTATCTTGCTGATCTTGTAATGTGAAACTTGAACACAGGTCTCTTGGCAGTCACTTCTACCGCGAGCATCCTTTAACAATGCCAAGGGGAGAGACACAGTGCAGAGTAGGTCACAGGTGAAAGCACACAGATGTTTTTTTTGACTCATGAGTGTTTGGTAATCTTCTATGCTTAAGTTACAAGCTTAAACTAAGGCCACATAAGGTGGTTTAGATTGCCAAAGTTCTCAGGGAAATAAATGTGCCAGCACAGTTCAGCAGACACATTTGGTTGTATAAATAGCAAAATATGAAGAAATGTCTTGGTAAGTATAAAACATTTTTGAAATAGGTAACAAAAGTTTTATCTTTTGGTTGTACGCTGGCCTTTCTCTGTGTGGAAGATTTCTTGCCTCTATTATAATAACATCCACTACTTGAGGATGAGGTACTGGACTAGATGGGCCCCTGGCTTGATCCAATAAAGCAATTTACTTATTGAAATGCAAGGAGGTGACATTGCAGTACTGCGTGTTTTAACTAACTTCCTAGAACCAAACTGCAATTGCTTGTTGTACTGATCATGCTTTAATTTTCTGTTGTAAGAGCAGGTTATAAAACATTTCTACAATAAATCTTTCTGTAATATGTAGTCTCACACCAGCTCTTTTAGAGACAGGAGCGTAGACCTGACAAATCTCTCACATTCACACTGATACTCTATAATGAATGTTTTCCACTCCGCCACTGAAGTTTACATATTGATAAGGCAGAGTTGTGGCCTCAAGTCCCTGTTGCCACAAAGCACTTAACCATGCAGCATGTGGCCCCGTCTTGTCTCTGACATGTCTTGTTGTGGAATCGGGGAGAGGGTATGGTACAGCCCCTGGATCACTAAATGACTTCTCAGGCTCTTTTGAGCATCATTATGTGAGTTACTCTTGGTTGCAGTCTCTCCTTAGATAGTCTCCTTCACCATGTGTAGCTACATGTATGAAAGAATCTGTCCCGATGCCTCTGATGTGCGGTGTCAGGCTGGGTGCCACTTTGCTGCCTTGTGACTGTGCAAATGGGAGATCTGTGTGAGCGCTTTGTTGAGGTTATGTGCTCTCTATCCCCTTTGAGTTGACACTGGTGTTTGCTCCCACTTAAGATATCTGTTTGGCCTTTTGAGTTCTAGGCTTAACCATAATTCATCATCTGCTGTTGTGTCATTGCACTTAATAGCACTGCAAAGTAACACAGAATGGCTCAATGGCTCTGAGGAGAGAGAGAGGCTTTCTGTGCCAAAGGCATGTAGGAAACTGTTTGAAATTTGGATATTTTCCAGTAAGGGATGACAATCAGTATCATCTGAAGCTCACCTCATCGTTTATCTAAAATCAGTTCAATTCACAAAAATCACCACTAGCAAACATTAGGATACGAGCCTGCTTTGTGCACGGGGAAGCACAACCCAAGCTCTACTCACACAAGGCATTTGAACTGTAAAGCTGTGGCTTCAATAGGACAATCAGATTAATTTTGTGCTTGAAGACTTTCTCTTGCTGACTGCTTAGAGTGATCTGTGTTGAAGGCATGTGGGTGGGGTGCTGTTGAGATGACTGTGTTTGTGTCTGTATTTTGGGTACAAATTTAAGAATCGCGTTTTGTTTCGATGGCTTGTCAGTCCTACATCTTTTATAAACATTCAGTCCTCTTAAATTAGCAACAGAGACTATCTAAAACCAGGTAGTTTCCAGAAAGATGCTACAGAAAAATGTGCTGTAATATGTTGTTAGAAGTACAATGACAATCATGTATGTTTTCAAATGTGGTGTAACTGTTGTGGCACTAAAGTAAAACACCGCTACTGACAAAGTGTGTCAGGCTATGGCATCCCTGCACAAAGGAGGTAATGTTTAAAGCTTAACTGCACAAAAAAAATCCAACCTGTTTCAGCACTGTGACTGGCTGCCTTCTTTGGACTGTGCTGTATTTATTTAGCTTTGAAAGTTTTCTGTTCGTGTAGTGTAACAAATAAGCTATACTTAAATAGGGTGGGAAGTTTTATCTTGAGTTCTAGTAACAGAAGCAAATAAAGTGAGATAAGTTCTGATTTATAAGCTTACTGGAATCAAGACAGAAGAAATATCGTATTTGTATGCTAACGTAACATGCTATCAATTCAGATATGATACTATCACCCCATACGCTTAGAGTTGCCTGACACTTCTCATTATATGATTCCACTTTTTTGCAGTTCTATCTGGAATCATGAGACGATATCCCTTGAATTGGAATTAAGCAAATACTTAAAACACATGATGGCCAGACTGTCCAAAGCTTCATCATCAAGGCTTTGTGCGTTGATATTTGCGCAATGCATGCTCAAAGACAGAAGTGTCCGAGGAGTCAGGTACTGGCTTCTGGTTTAGGAAATTTTTGTTAGCTGCTTCTTACTACCATGCAGATTTATTTTCCTTTCTGGCAACAAGATTTTGTTATTTTCTCTTATAAATTTACTCATATTTTCAGTTTAGTAGGTAAAGCAAAACCTGCACACACAAACAGTGCTAAATAAGGAATATATTCACCACTTCCATGGACAGGCAGGTGTTCAGTTATGATCACTCTGAGGTATACCTGCTCCACCGTGGTCTCAGATAAGGGCCACAACCCCTTCAGGGCTACATCTGCTGTGTTGTGGTTTGATTCAAGGCCACTGACCATTCAAAGTCACAAATCCGAACTAGAGCACCTCATGAACTACTGTTAAAAAAATTTACTCTATTCCAGCCAAAGCCAGAACACTGAGAGAAGTAGTTTTGGTGATTATATCGCAGGTAATTGCTTTACCACATAGATCAAGTTTTGGTCAAAACAAAATAGAAGAATGTAACTCTGGATGACTTTCTCGCTCTTTTAAGCTGGTTGTGCTTCATCTAAGAATCAACCCAGGTGCTTCAGTACTTTAGACCTCACGTTGAGCTTTTAGATGACTGTACAAGGCTTTCACGGACTTTGTCCCTCAGGTTTGTGCAGGCTGGTCTTGCATGCATCATTCAGATAATGTTTGCATCCTCTCATGTAATTGAGCTCAGCTGGTTAGCTGGTTTGAGCTTTTTGGTTTGTTTGAGGTTTTTAAAGATTGAAGTATGCTTTTAAAGTCATAGAGTAATGGGTGCGTAACATTTTACTACATTTTTGTGTTGGAAGAGAAATCACAAAATTGCTAATTATTCATCTGTATGACTTCTATATAAAACCCCTCTGTAACAAAAGTGCTGACACAGCTATCATTATCGCTGTATGAATACGCTGAATCTCTTCAACACCTTGTTTCTATTCTCACTTAAAAATGGAACTCTCAATAATGACACCCATATTCTCCTCTTCTTCCTCATCATCCCAGTCACTCATAACCTCACTTTTTCTCCTCTCACTCTCCTTGCCCTTCTTTTCTCTTCACTGTTCACCTCATCTGCAGTGGTGTCATATGATCTTTCTGAATGTCAAGTAAATGCAGACTGCAGTCAGCATTACCAAATTGCTTTCCTGCCAAAAAAGTCTCTTTTTGTGTGCCATGACCCATCATCTCACAGTTAGCTGCAAGTCATTCTGATTCCTGAATTTACAATATATTTTGTATTTAATGAGCTGTTAAACATTATGCACTTTTAAAGTTCATCTTTTCTGACTAACTGCATTCCTCCTGATAATTATAGCTTTAGAAAGAAACAATTAATTTGAAACTAGTTCTGCAACAGAAGTGACATTATTTAGGTAGCATTCCTCCATAGCCATGCTCTAGGGATTTTCTCATTAGAAGTTATTTATATTTGGAAACTCCTTGAGACCATTATATGAGTCCAACAGCCACCATGTCTTCATCAATAATATAGACAAGACTACTGCATATGCTATTTTAACCAAACAAAAAATAAAAATAGATACGTGGACAGGTGAATAGTTGGTTTTTGCTATGACTAAACAAAATAAATTCATGTTCTTTCACCACCCCAGGAAAAAGTTTTGAGTAATCTTAAGCACAAAACCAAATAGTATTCCCTATGTCTTGCATAGATGCAGACATTTTGGAATTGGAATGTTGTTCTTATGTATTCTTTGAGTAATGTTAATACTAAATTCACTAGAATATTACATCTAATAAAAGGTTTCAAAAATTACAGATGATTCAGTAACAACACTGTGGATGTCTCCTCCCTGGAAGTGTTCGAGACCGGGTTGTATGGGGCTTTGAAAAGCCTGGTCTAGTGAGAAGTGTCCCTGCCCATGGCAATAGAGATTGGGAAAAGATGATCTTTAAAGTCACACAGAACGACAGAATCACAGAATGTTAGAGATTGGGAGGGACCTCAAAAGATCATCTAGTCCAGTCTTCCCCACTAGAGCAGGATCACCTAGATCAAGTCATACAGGAACAGGTTTCAAATGTCTCAAAAGAAGGAGACTCCACAATCCACCTGGGCAGCCCCTTCCAGTGCACCGTCACCCTCACTGTGAAGAAGTTTCTTCTGATATTGATATGGAACCTCCTCTGTTCCAGGGTAGACCCACTGCCTTTTGTCCTATCATTAGATGACACTGAGAATAGCCTGGCTCCATCCTCCTGACACCCATCCTTTCCTATTCATAAACATTAATGAGGTCACCCATAAGTCTCCTTTTTTCCAAGCTAAAGAGACCCAGCTCCCTCAGCCTTTCCTTATTAGGGAGATGTTCTACTCCCTTCATTATCTTTGTGGCTCTGTGCTGGACTCTCTCAAGCAGTTCTGTGTCCTTCTTGAACTGAATGTCCCAGAACTGGACACAATATTCCAGATGTGGTCTCACAAGTGCAGAGTAGACGGGGAGGGGAACGTCTCCTAGTCTACTAACCACCTCTCTTCTGATCCACCCCAGGATGCCGTTGGCCTTCTTGGCCACAAGGGCCCATTGCTGGCTCATGGTCATCCTGTTGTCCATCAGGACCCCTAGGTCCCTTTCTCCTATGATGCTCTCCAACAGGTCAGTCCCCAACCTATCTTGGTACCTGGGGTTGTTCTTGCCCAGATGCCAGAGTCTACACTGGCCCTTGTTATATAGTTAATTAAATTTCTCCCTGCCCAACTTTCCAGCCTGTACAGGTCCCTCTGAATGGCAGCACAGTCTGTTGGGGTGTTGGCCACTCCTCCTAGCTTTGTGTGATCAGCAAACATCTGCTGTCATCAGCTGACAGTGCACTCTGATCTCTCATCCATGTCATTAATGAATGTATTGAATAGTACGGGTCCCAGTACTGATTCTTGGGGGACTCCACTAGATACAGGCCTCCAACTAGACTCTGTCCCATTGACCACTACTGCTAAACCGTTTTATGATAAGTAACTTCAACCTTTATTGCTTTCAAGTCCTATTACATCTGTGTATGTGTTAAAATCAGTAATATCTACTAGCTCAGGCTATATAATCTTAGTCATTGTGGTTAATTATATCTTGTTATTAGATACTAACTAAACAAACATTCTGCCAATACCCTAGATTGTGGGTACCAATTAGTGGAAAGGTACCAAGAACCTTTCCATTAATTTCAGTATTTCAGTTTTTACTCCACTACTTAGAGTTTTTTCCCACTACTTTAGCAAGTATGAAAATTGTTTTCAGATGGAAACTTTGGCCATGACCCACCCATGATATGTATATTCTAAAAAGTCTTCGTCATTCAGGTTTGAACCTTGCATTCAAGCTGTAGTAAAGGCAAGTCTTTAATGGACTTCCTTCAGTTGTGGCGTTTCTGAGCTCGTGCCTAGTCCTCACAGAATGTTTGTGGGAAAAATATTGAAAATGTTCCTGAGGGAGAATTCCTTTCTCTGAATCAGTAAATGCTAATTTAAAGTGAACACAATCTACATATGATTGAAATATGTCCTGAGAGGTTTTAGAATCCTCATTCACCTTCCTAGTTGGTGGGTGTGTTGCGTGTCTCCTGCTCTGTTGGATCCTGTAAGATCACAGTTTTCCTGAGCCTTATGTGCCTGCTCTCCCTTTTACAGAAACTAACTAAGTATAAAGATGAGTAAGCAGCTAAGCGGGTATCTTCACTGCTCCCCTCATTTCTCTTGAAGCTGGAACTTTTTGGTTTAGCACTGCTTCATTTCAATTGCAATCTCTTCTGGTTTCTTGGCATAGTAACATAGCAGGCCTAGTTCTGTCAGCTGAAATAAAGTATTTCTCACTAGTGAATGACTAAGGTGATTCAAAGCCAGATTTTTAAAGGAAAGTATTTTTTATTTCCCCAAACTTCCTGCTCATTAAAGAAAGAGATAAAATAAAGCCTGTGTAAATCCAATCCTATCTAAGCTTTGCTATTTTATTGGAAAAAGTAAGATGCTGTGTCCACAGCTATTCTGAGTTGCATTTTGCAGTTTCTTCGTGTCTTTCTTTCAAGGTTTTAAATGACACAGTTGTTGGTAACTCATGGCATTCTTCCTGCAGAGACAATTTGGTTCTTTTAATTTATATACGTATTCTGATCTTTACCAGAAGATCTGTGTAACTTTTATCTAGCACCTGGAAAGAATGTGTTTCCAGTTACTGTCCAAGCTGTTACGACTTTACGTTAACGCCTCTCCATAGGTATATTTATTTTCCTTATTAGTTACAGCTAGTACTTCTACTTGCATGTAAAATACATTTATGTGCAAATAAGTATATGAATTTCAAAAAGTCATGAACTGAGTGAGTCCAGCATAGAGCAATGAGGATGATGAAGGAAGTGGAACACCTCACTTATAAGGAGAGGCTGAGGGAGCTGGGAGCTGGAGAAGACTGAGGAGTGACCTCATTAATATCTGTAAATATGTGAAGGGTGAGTGTCAGGAAGATGGAGTCAGGCTCTTCTCAGTGTCATCTAGTGATAGGACAAGGGGCAATGGGTGTGAGCTGGAACATAGAAGGTTCCATATAAACATCAGAAGGAACTTCTTCCCAGTGAGGGTGACAGAGCACTGGCATGAGCTACCCAGGGGAGTTGTGGAGTCTCCTCTGGAGATATTTAAAACCCACCTGGATGTGTTCCTGTGTGACTTGGTCTAGGTGATCCTGCTGTGTCAGGGGGACTGGACTAGATGATCTTTCGAGGTCCCTTCCAAACCCTAATGATTCTATGATTGTAAATGAATTACTTTGTCACAGTCAGAAGGTTAATATGTAGCAGTCTACATTGTCAACAGAAACTGTGAGATAAATGTGCATTATTTTGCTGTAAATAAAGTGCATTTGTGGTTCAGCAGTGGGCTGTGGAGTTCAGAGCATAATAATGACAGACTGACCACTGTTAAGGTTGGTTCTGGCTAATTTAACTGTTACTCAGTTGGTCTTTAAC
Source organism: Rhinopomastus cyanomelas (assembly GCA_013400115.1). NCBI lineage: Eukaryota > Metazoa > Chordata > Aves > Bucerotiformes > Rhinopomastidae > Rhinopomastus > Rhinopomastus cyanomelas. The sequence goes on from VXBP01004470.1 coordinate 179,168, forward strand.
AAAGGATGAGTCAGGCATATCATAATGATTTCAGATACTAGATTATGGGTCATTTTGGAGGGGCTAGTGGCGATGTTTAAGCTCTCTACATAATGATGTGTTTGCTCCCATAATGTGATTGTTTCTAACAGGAATTCTTATTGAAGAATCTTTCTTTTTAATCTCTCCTTTCCCTTTATGTTAGGAAAGTTCTTGAACCTAATTAATTGTCCATGTCTGTGATTGGACCCCACTGGAAAATACAATAACATAGTGGACAAACAATTTCTCTGTTTGGTTTTGTCTGCTGTTTCTGAGGTTCTCCAGTGACTGTGGTCTTGATAAAGTCATTTAGTTTTATCTACTACTTCTCTTTTGTGAAGAAGAACACGAGTTGCTCTGTTAAGGAACTTCAGTAATGGCTGAAGCCAGAGAACAAGTGAGACTAGACTCTAACAAAAGAAGGAAATGAGGATTTGTGAATAATACTGCTTGTACTTTGACAAGTTCTTTGTCATATCCTTTCTGTTGGTTAGTGGTAGCCAGTGTTTCAAGTAACACTTAGAGAAGGACTTATATAATACTAATTTGTGCAGGCATTGAACAGTCATTCCTGTTTTGGAGGAAAGAATCTGTACCTGGCCTCTGCCTTCTTTTCTATTTTTATTTGGTGCTCTTTTCACATTTGTGGAAGACATTTCATTATGTTTTCCAGCAATGTCGAACCATACAATGGAGACAGATATCTGCCTACAACTTTTGGTGGAACCCTGGTTTGTTAGGCTTTTTCATTCCTAACTATTGTAAATAGTTTCTAGCATTGAAGACGACAGAACCGTAATTGGGGAAGAGGAGAATGCTGAAGGGCTTGTGCATGTTCTTCCTTTTTTAATTTAAACAATCTTTAACTTAGGCTTCTGTCCAAGAAACACTTCCTTTGATAAATGAAACTGAATCTATTTTTCCAATGGATTTGTTGCAAGTTTTTTATTTTCAATTTGTGATTGAATGAAATAATGTCTTTTATTAGTAATGAGGTACTGTTAAAAACTTTTATCTCCTTATAAATCCATTCTTCTACAAAAGAAAATCTACGTTAAACGTCCCTCACTGCAATGCACAGCAAAGCAAACTACTTTAGCACTGGTGTAAGAAGAGAGCACAACTCTTTGGTTTTAATTTTGCGAGTGTATTCGGTTATAGCAGCAATTATCTATGAAAGTTTTAATTTACCAGTTAAATTTCCAAAGAACTTGTTATGATTCCTGAACTAGGTCGTCTTTTTTCCTGTCTCTTTGCTGTTTGAGGGCACTTCTTCCCACTTCTGAATGCTTTCAAGCCCCAATACCTTTATCTCTCTTTCAGCAGAGCTGTCGTTTTGCCATTGCAGAGTGCACACTGACCTTCAACACTGGGCTGCCTTGTCAGCTTTTTTGTTGAATAGAGCAGACAGAAAATGTTTAAATGCAAAATCATTTTTTGTTACTAAGAATTGAGTGTAGCAAAATATAAAATAGATTTTAAAACATAGGCTGTCTTTTTCATCATGCTCTTTAGTTTATCTCTTCCATCTGGTAGCCCAGGTTGGTTTGGCATATGTACTTTCTCAAAGATCTGTGTGACACAGCAGCTCTTTGAGAAAAAGTTAAAGGACTTGAGCAAGACATCACAAACAGGACAGAGATGCAGCTAACTTTGCAAATGCTAGCAGGCCTGCCATTAGTGTTGGTTATTAAAACACAATCATATCCCTTTGTGGTTAACTCCATGCATTCAGTTTCTCTGCCAGCCTTCAATAGTGTAAAGCTTTCAGAGTACTGCATACCTCCTTTTGAGTTCCAGTCTCTGAGGTGATGAAGAAAGTTTCAAACCTGCTCAGATGGCCTAGATCTGTCACAGAAAAGAGTGTGGAGTCTTCACATAACCAATACTGATATTCTGAAATTCACTCTATGAAGCTCCTATAATAAAAGATTGTTGGGTGGCTGATTTTGTTAAAAAGGTGAAAGTAGATCCAGCTTTCAATGTTTTCAACACTAATAAATGTTTTGGTTGGAATTTACGTTTTAATTGATATTAGGAAGTCCAGAAGCTGGAGAACAGCTGTAACTGTGTTTTACAACCATCTTGTGTTGCTTGTTCAGCCTTAATATCTTTTTCTCAGCAATTAAATTTTATTATTCGGAATAGTAGAGCCAGATGTAGCAGTGGTTTCATAGGTCTCATAGTACTGTGTTTCCTGTTCAAAAGTATAGTAGTCATTTCATTTTTTGAAGTTACTCTTTGTAATCTTGAAGCCTCTGCTTGAGAAAGTATTAAATCCCATGGTGTGTGAAAAAGACTAATAATGTTGCATCATCAACTAAAATTCCTGAGCCGGCCTACAGACTCTGAAAAGAACACCATTTCAGACATCTACTTTTCTTTCTCAAGAAGAAGCCTTCAAAACCCACAAAACACGAGCTACACAGGATTAAACATAAATGCAACTTTAGTTGTGACTCATTTTGTTGTTAGATAATAAACATTTGCAAAGCTACAATAAAATTTACAATACCCTGTTTAATGGAAAATAGAAACCCTTTAAGAGAGACTTAAGTGATGTGCAAATGGTGAAAGACCTCGTTGCTGCTTTGTGAAATTTAAAGATGAGCAGGCCCACTGCTGCTTATTTTTTGGTGTCAGGAATTTAGGTCATAGCCTTCAAAAAGAAACAGCAGAAGCAGGATTCAGTTGGAGACTGACACTTGAAACAAATGTCCATTTTAACGAGGTACGTGTGAAGCAGTTACTTGAGCTTCATAGTCAAGGAGGGGCCAGGGCAGGGTTCAGATGCATAACATAATTTAAAACACTCTGGATTATTTTATCTGGCCTCCAGGTGCTCCTCCAGACAGGTGCAGAAGTCTTTCCAGTCTTTTCCCTTGGACATCTCAGATGATTCTAGATGGGTATTTTCAGGCACCTGAGTCTGGGTTCTTATCAATAGACCGGTAGAGTAATTCTTTTTGCTCTAAAACAGGTACTTATTTTGGATGAGCTGAATTGTACTTCAAGTCACAACAGGCTGGTTAAGTTGAAATAACTTGCCTTAATGGTGTATTTTAACTATTTCTAGTGAGAATATTAGATGTGTCAAAGTATCTGAGATATATGGATGGTGTTTATATAGCACTGTATTAGATCTATGACATGTCAAACGTCATGTTTACATGTTACAAGAACAGAGTACTTGTATTTCAATGCCTAAATTTATATTGGAGGCAATTTCTGCTAAAACTTTAGTTTTGTCGCTTTCTTTGGCCATCATTTAGTGATGTAGTCAAAAGCAAAGTCAAAATGTGTGAAAAAAATACTTTGGTCCCCATTCAATAGCTGGATCTTCAGCTGAGGACAGAAAAATCTTGGAGTTACAAACATATTAATCAAACTGGGTAAGCAAGATTTAATGTTTGTGATAATTCTAAGAGTAGGCCCAGAAAACTTTATTTCACCTTTCCTTCTAAATCATAAAGAGCATGACATTAATTACATCTTGTTTCTCAGGTCAACTTTTGTTGCTGAGAGCATCATCTAGAAGGATAGTTAACTTAAAAACAAGCATTTATTGGACTAGGGTGTAATAGGGGGCAATTAGAGGAAGAGTTTCCACATGAATAAGCATATGTTGAATGTGTGTCGAAATCTACTAATGGACTTCCAAAGCAATAAACGAAATGCACAGTCCAGAAAGAGGCATATTCTATATTAATTATTTTTGCAGTGGTGGCACTTAGCATAACCAGTCTGCAGTGAGGTGCTGAACAAAGATAAACCAAGAGATAGTTTTTGTCCTTTATTTTTGGCTTACTGGTCTGGTTGGAAAAGACCTGTGGGATCATCGAGTTGAACCATCTACCCTACTTTACAAGTTCACCCCTAAACCATATCACTCAACACCTCATCCAAATGATCTTTAAACACATCCAGGGATCGCGATTCAACCACCTCCCTGGAAAGCCTATTCCAGTGCCTGACCACCCTTTCTGTGAAAAAATTCTTCCTAATATCTAGTCTAAATCTACCCTGTTGTAACTTGAATCCATTCCTTCTTGTTCTGTCACTAATTGCTTGTGAGGAGAGACCAGTGCCAACGTCTCCACAATGTCCTTTCAGGTGGTTGTAGAGACCGATAATTGTATTTATTGAGTTAGTCTTGGATCTGAACCACTGTCTTGGACCTGTTGACTAGAATTTTTCTTAATGTTTCATTAACTTGTTGTGTGACTTGGCAGTGGCAGTGGTCCATGATCCAATTTTTAAAAAGTAGTTTTAATTGCAAGAAATGATGCAAATACCCAAAGATTTAATATTTGGAAAAGAGGTTTCACATGCTACTTATAATACAGACATAAAATAGTTTATGGAGGGAAAATTGTAAGCTTCTCGAAAGAATTTGAGGATTTCACTTAATTCAGTGAATAAACATTATCCTTCATATGTAATTAGCTGCTGTCTCTTACAACAACAACAAAAAGTTATAAAATTGTTTAAAAAAATGCCCGTATAAGGAAAACAAAATTAGAATTGCAAGTACATTATTACAATTGGTAATTTGCAGTAATTGTTATCACAGACTTCAAAGCTAATAGCCTAATCTGTCTTTAAATGTTAAGAGTGGATTGATATACTTAGATGGATGGATACCTTTTAAAACCCTAGGGACTGACTATAATAGAATGAGCTTAGCAATTTGTTTAGCTAAACTGGTGGCGAATGCTGTTTAGGTATAAAAGAATGCAGGATGAACTTTGTTGAGCCCTGACTCAAGGTGACCATTACATGTTGACCAAGTTTTGACCAAGCCATGAGCCTGCATATGGCTAGAGTACCCATAAGCTATATGGGAGCATCTTTAAAGCAAGACTTGCAGTGGCTACCTACAATTCTTTAATTCTTTACTGAATTAACAAAAATGCATTTTACAAAAACAAGTACAAACAGCTGCCCAGGAACACTTGTGCAAATTGTAATGTTTCTACTGAATCCATTTCATTCTCTTCTCCATATCCCTTGGATGAGATAGAAGTATGTGAAGGTGGTAACACAGCATGGGCTTGAAGAAGCAGCTGACATGCTCTACACATGCATCTGTATCTGCTGGAAACAAAAGCAGACCTTGAGAAAGAACAGAAAACAAAGCTGATTTATCTACTTTTTGATTGCTTACACAGTGGGGGCCATGTAAATTTATTTTGCAGGACCGATATTAATCAGGATGCATATATACAGTGCTTGCAGTGAGATCTGTCAAGAGTTATTAAGTTCTTTCTCCACATTAAGCAGATTGCAATATTAAATTGGATTAACTGTTTGCATTGCATTTGAAGCAGTACCTTTGTAGCTTTTGGCAGGTTTTATTTAGATTGCTATGTAGTTGTATTTATAATTATCCCCCATTTTTGTAATAAAAAATGAGGGAGATAACAAAACTTCAGAAGCCTTTCCGAATTGTTTTACCATCTATTTCCTCACAAGACTTTCCAAATGAGTATATTAGCATTGTTTGCATTCTTAGTATGTCATACAGTTTCTTTTTCATAGCAGCGCAGAAGAGAGCATTGGGAACGCTGTCACTAAATATTGGTTTTCATGCGACTTCCATTCTAAACCTAGGCCATAAATCTGCTTTCTGGGGAGTTCACTTGATTTTTCTTAGTGCCCAGCTGACTTCCTGGGCTACTCAATCTTCCCAGCTTCTTCAGTCAAAGCGTTTTTTGGAGAGGAGGTCTGTACTTTTAGCTGATGCATGCTCATGGTGCTTCATATTAGGGATATGAAGTCCTTCTATTAACCTCACTTAGGATTTGCAGTTCTGCTACTCCAAGTGGAAACTTTCTGTAAGCACAGATTAAGACTGCATGTGTAAAGTCAGAGACAGCCTGCATAAGTTACTGTCATTTGTGCAGGTGAAACTATTATGAGCAGACAGTCCAGCCCTTAAGCTGAAAAAAACCCCAACCCAACCCACTGTATTTTAATAAAGTTCTCTAATTAAAATGCTTGTAAATCTATCTGTCCTGAGGAATCCTGACTCAGAAACCCTTCTCCAACACACTGGAATGGACTGCCCAAGGAGGTGGTGGAGCCCCCATCCATGAAGGCTTTTAAGAAAAGAATGGACATGGCTCTTAGTGCTGTGGTCTAGGTGATTGTGGTGATGTTCGATCACAGGCTGGACTTGATGGTCTTCGAGGTCTTTTCCAGCCTCAATAATTCTGTGATTCTGGATGTGATTTAGAGCATCTTTAGGTCTCTCTCACTGAGATGCTGTTCTAAGAACTGCATCCTCATTGCACAGAGGATGAGTTGGCATTTCTAGTTGAGATCATGTAGTTCAGTGATTGTAGCTATTATGCAGGACAGGTGACAAGGAGGACCTTTGCCTTTGTACTTCAATTAGAAAGCTTAGTTGGCCAGGCAATGCTGTCATGTCAGTTACAAGGTTAGACTCACTGTAGACTTTAGATGCTTTGGAGAATTGTTACAGTCTTAAGATAAAAATATGTGCAAAAATTGATATCCAGTGCATTTTTAATTGTTGCATTCACAATTTGAGTCTCTAGGGAAACAACCTTGAAGCAATGATGACATTAGATAAAACAGAATTTGAATCACTTTTACTGATCTCAACAGACTGAGACTAAATCTGAGTTTTCTGCAGGTGCTTTTGGTTGGTCCATAAACATGTCAAAACTTGGGCTGCAGGCAGAAAAATTTAATCTGATCAAATGTACGTGTTTTCTGGTAGTTTAAGACTATTATATGTTGGTCCTTGATACGTGTTGAATCCTTTTAAATTGTGCAGAGGACTGCTTTTATGACTGTGCCTGTAATTATTGAAAATTATGTATTTCCACATGATGGTTTGGAGAGCAATTTTCAAAATTGTGGAAAATGAGAGCTTGAATAGCTATGCAGTTATCTAGGATGACCTGGACTATTTGCATTGACCTGTTTTAATTTTAAATGACAAAGCATCTCCTTTTGCAAATCCTACCTCACACATTGTTTGATTTTTATCATATCACTATGTTGTTGATGATTCTGTATAGAGGAACTTCGATATCCTCAGTTTGGGAGTATATGTGGTGTGTCTCATACCATGTAGAGTACAGCAGCCCTAGTGATTGCTTACTGAAATGGAAGTGGTTTTGTTTTGTAGGAAGATTTGTAAACCAGGCTTCCTTTTTAGGTCTGGGCTGAAGGTATTGTTTTTATGTTCTTCAGGTATGGTACAGAAAAGTAAGACATTCGCTATAAAACTTTTTCTTTTACATGGGACCAGGTAAGGTTGAAGAAAATAACACTCTATAGAAGACAGCATCCTCCATTTGAGAGCTGCTTGAGGGTAGCAGACTCTTGGAGGGGCTTGACACTCTTAATAAACACCTAACACAGATGAGTACTTGTATGCAACTCATGCTCTGTCTGAAGCCAAGCAAGTGCTTTCAGAATCTTTAGGTAAAATTACTCACTTCACTCATGATGTGACCTTCAAAGGGCTTTTGGAGATGCAGTGCTCATGAGATGAGAGCTCCATGGAGAAAGTTCGTCCTCATATTATCAGAAATAGTTTTAGAGTAAATAGAGAGGCCAAACAATTGAACCTGTGCATCTTGAAAGGAGTGCCAGATACAGGAGTGTGACAACACTAAAAATATTAAGTAAAACCAAAACCCTCATCCATTTTCAGAGCTAAGGACCTATTTTTAGAATAAAATCTGCCCTCAATGGTCAACTTGAAATAGAAAACAAAATCTTAAGAATGTCTTTCTTTCTTTGACCTTTACCACTTCATAAAGCTCAGCATAATGTTGTTTACAATGCAAATATGGTTCAGTATTTTAGGAACAAGAAGTAAGATCTCAAGTTCTGGAAGGAGCTGAAAAATGAAGTGAAACTTTTGGATGCCCTTCAAAAACTTCAGATCCACAAAATCATAGATCGGTGAGCTTAGCTCATCTAGAGATTTCTCAAAGAAAGTGGTGTGTGTCTGGATCTGTGTCCCAGAGCATAGATGGTGTCAGAACTGTGCCTGTGAAAAATGGATCAAATACTAAATTTCATAATCTGTTTCTTTGATTGCCTGGAACAGAAGACAGTTCATAAAAAATTGTTACGTTTCCATTTTCAAAATAAATTGGCTGTGATTCCAGGGAGGTTATTCAAATTGAGATGTTTGGTAATGACCTTGACGAAGAAGTAATATACAGTTTTTTTCCTGTCTTTGGATATTTTAAGGACTTTTAGATGTAACTGTCAGATGAAAAAGTGGCATGCTAATATGAATGACCCATAATAATCTAACGTTGATTAGATTTTTTTCCTTGCCTGCTGAAGTGCTGTGGCTCACCTGCTTTGACTGTTACAGAAGGAAAAAAGAAGCAGCTTCTCTTCTGAGAGCTCTTGGGATATTTATTTACAATTCAGCATCTATCCAATATTGTAATTTGGGGTGTGGGAAAAGTGATTTCCAAAGTGACAGATGACATGTCTGTGTGAAGCCAAACAAATGAGAAAGTCCTTTTCATTGTCACATTAAGAACTCACTGAGGACTGTTACAAGGTCGGTTTGACAGAAGCAGCTCTGGCACCATAAGTGCTGGTGGTTGTGTCTAAATTCAGCTATCTGCTACCTGGGATATGAGATGCCCAGGACTAGGTCAGTGGTTTGGATGGGCAGTGCCAGCAGCAGGAAGGAACACAAGAAGGTTAAAAATTGTCACGGAGAGACACAGGGAGCAAGAACACGACAGGATCCACTACTTCAGTAGTTTTTGCTTGGAAGCATATTTCAAGGTCAGGGTAATTGATTAGTAAAATAGTGGAAATGAGTGGCAGGCGAGTAAACTTCTGTTTTCAATGCTTTAACTCCAGAACATCTAGGTATGTAAGACTTGCAATGGCATGTAATAGAAAATTAGTCTGAAATCACAAGTGGCTGTAGAATTTGCTGCGAACTGGATGCAGTCTGTGTGGCTGTTCCTTTCTCCTTCTCATAGACCACTCACGTCGGTGTTTAGCTGCTCTGCTCACTCCCCACACAGAGCTGACCTTGTTCTGGCTGAACTTGTACTTTCTCGTTTCTTTGTCTGTGTTAAAGCCAGCTGGTTCTCTCTATGGAAATTCACAGCTAGGACCCTTTCAGCAGATGTCTACATGGCTTCAGCAGCTTTTTTCCTTTGCCCTCCTGTGACATCATTAGACTTTTAACCTCGCATTACAAAGTGAAAGCTGGGTTACTGAACTTTCTTGAAGCGTGTAGCAATTTGAAGGTTATTTATAGTTGGACTTCAGAGCATATGGAGTGAGCGTAGTCAGGATATTTATGACCTCCAGATCACTGCCCTTTCTTCACTCAACCCCCAGATTTACGTAAGACATTGTAGCCTTTTATTTTTGAACCATGATCTGTCCTAGTGCATATTGTGATTATACAAGAAGGTTTTCTCCTGGAAACTCGGCAGATGAGTTAGGCTGCTTTCCAGCAGCATAACTTCACCGAAGTTTTCACACACTTTATAACAAATTTATAACTGTGAGAAGGGCTCTGTTTGTTCGACATAGACTGAAGTCAGGCTTGGGAGATGGTATCACCCGCAAGACATGCGGAGTAGTCAAGCCAAGGAGGTGCAGGTCTGTCTTTGCCAGCTTTGTTAAAGGTGTTTGACAGTGTGTGCTTGCCACACTTCCTTTTTGCAAGAGAATTCTTGCTGCTTTAGGAAAAGAGGCTCAATTTGCACCAAAACAGGTGCTGAGACCTTTTTTAGAACACCTTCCTGTGCCATTCAGTGAGCAGGATTTTGCACGGCTGTTCAGCCTCTGAGAAAACCTGGGAAACTTACTGTGTAATGTCATGGGGAAAACAGTAGCCTTGGCAAAGCTGTCTGCTTTTTGCTTTCTGGCAACTTATGCTCAGACGTATGTTTGAACTCCCAAAAGCCTGCAAAGCCTTGTTTCCTCTCCTACATATATTCATTTGCAGGGGCACTTACTGGCGGAGCCAAAGGCAGGTCCTGCCCAGAGGAACCTGGGGAAGTGGTTCTACAAAACTTCTTAGAAGTGGCATGCTGGCTCCTACCACCACTACCAAAACTCTGCCTGGATCAAAATGCAACATAAGTTAGCAAGCATCTTGATGAAGTTTCATGTGGCAGTGGAGTGCTCAATGGCATCCTGGTTTGTATCAGGAATAGTGTGACCAGCAGGAGTAGGAAGGTGATTGTCCTCCTGTACTTGGCACTGGTAAGGCCACACCTTGAGTACTGTGTTCAGTTTTGAGCCCCTCACTACCAGACAGAGGTAGTGAGGTGCAGAGGAGGGAAATTAATCTGATGAGGGGTTGGAGAATAAACCTTATGAAAAGCAATTAAAGGAGCTGGGGCTGTTTAGTTTGAAGAAGAGGAGGCTTCATGGAAGGACATTGTAGAGAGGTTTGTGCTGGTCTCTTCTCGCAGGTAATTAGTGATAGAACAAGAGGGAATGGCTTCAAACTGCAACAGGGTAGGTTTAGACTAGACATGAAAAATGTCTTGACAGAAAGAGTAGTCAGACACTGGAAAAGGCTGCCCAGGGAGATTGTTGAGTCACTGTCCCTGGATGTGTTTAAAGGTCATTTAGATGTGGTGTTGGGGCTACGGTTTAGAGCTGAACTTTGTAGAGTTGGGTTGATAGTTGCACTTGATGATCTCAAGAGTCTTTTCCAAACCTGAATGATTCTATGATTCTATTCTCTGATTCAGAGAAAAACAAGAAGTTAGTAAATGACCAGTAAACCCAAAAGCGTGTTACAGTGGTGTTTAGGATTATTTTGATGAGCATTTGGTGTCTCTTACCCAGCATTCCCTAGAAGGTATTTGGATGGCGGAATGATGTATATTCAGGAGTTCTTATGAAATCTTGTATTTCCCCTATGTAGGGATATGTTCTTGAGGGTATTTTTCAAACAGAAGATGACAATGAGTGAAAATTGCCCATCTTATGTAGGATCCAGATTCATTTTGTGGTAAAAATCAGTTGAGATTTCCAATGAAACTTAAAAGTGAAAGAAATTTGAACTACTACCAGAGAGTATCAACTCTGCTTAATTTTCATGCTTTTGGTATTGCTTGTTATTCTGAATAAAACCCTATTCCTTTAAGTTTTCCTCAGAAGTCAGAATCTCTTTCAGACTTCAGGATGTGCTTTTTGAGAGAACAGTTGTGATGACTAAGGTGTCCTTTTGGTTGTGAAAGGTGCTTAGGTTCATGTTCACTTTATGTGATTACTCTGGAATGGGAGACTGCGTAAAATTGTCAAAAAAGCATTGTGGAAGGACGTCTTAGTTCCCTGGTTAGTTCCTGCCATCTGTCTGCAGTGTTGTGACCATCTAGCTAATTATTCCTTCAGGCTCCAGATAGATCCAAGGTGATGTGCTGTGGAGGTTATGGTTTTCTTCAGGCACTCAGCAGATCATGCTTTCTTAGCTGAGGATCTCACTCAAACTCCAGTAATTGAAAATTATGTCGTGACTCCTGTGTGATTAGAAATGTGGGTTGTAGAGAATACATTACAGCAAACTTCCCAGATTGGCTTTGCTTGGGTGTGTTTATCATAACCAACTTGGTATTCAAGGTGATTCTATTGATCTTCCTTTACCCAAGCTTGCATCTTAACTACCTGAGAAACCAGTAAGACAACAGATGCAGATTGCAAACCCAAATAAGATGGTACTGTGACCTACTGTTTCTTCACATGAGAAAGCTACAGAGCAAAAATACTATTGACAAAAATGGGAGCATTGGTGGTCTATCATGAAAAGCCCTGAAATGTTCTTGATCTCAAGATGAATATGACAGACAAGTGTGTCATTCGTATATGTCATTCATATTTGGAGAAACTAAGCTTTATAATAGATCAGCTGTCTTCCATGTAGGATCTATTAGCTAGGAATCAGGAAATATTTTAAGTGCTGTATGTTGGACAGAGTGCTGAAAGAGAACAGAAGAGACCTCAAAGTCCATGCAGGGTGAAGGAGAAAGGAGTAGATAATCAGGCTGGGTCTTGCAGGGAGGTGGAGGATGTTACGTGATGATTTGTGGGTAGCTGCAGAACTGCTTGCTGCATTTACATAGTTTCAGAAATGGTCACTTCCATGAAGAAAACTCCACTAAGTTCTGATTGAAAACAATAGTGCCCTCTCTGAATGAGGAATTAACAGAGCAAATTGTTAAGAGTTTGGAGTCAAGTTCTGTGGAAATTTTAACTGCATGTTTAGACTATTGAAAGCTCTGTACAAACTTCTTACAAGGCTTCTGCTGTTTATGACTGCTAGAAACTCTTTACTGGAGATGTGCTTTCAGTCTGACCCTGTACAATTGGTCTCATCAGCATGCAGACTGGGTTTCAAGAGTAAGAAGCAAGTGAAGAGTAGATTGCTCTCTGGTTAAGAGGAAGGACTCTCTTGTCTCAGTTTTTTGTGGATTATGAAGTGAAGTAAAAGTCCTCAGAAAAGAGGTGACTTGTGAAAGATGCATTTTCTTGACAAGACAGGATGGCAAAATGCCTTTAGTTTTTTATCTTCTATGGATGACTCTTGGTATAATTACAGGTTGCTTGGGCAAAATTCACTTCTGTGATTCCCACAATATCTCAGTCCAAGATTGGACTCTGTAGCAACTGTCTAATTGGAGAACCTGTGAATTTGCTATTAGGGAGAATTTTTTTTAAACAATTTCATTTGCTTCTCTGATTAAGTGTGCATGTGAGGAATGATACAGAGACCACACATGACTCTGCTGCCAGCTAGCATAAAGAGTTACACCTCTTTATTGATGTTTCAATTGTAAAATTGCTCTAGTAATAAAAGCTAATTTCGAATTATTTTAAAGGAACCATGCCAGGCATTTCTGCTTAATGACAGCTGTTAAATTCAATATAAGATGCCCATTTAAACTGACAAACCCTTGCTGTTCCTTCACTGTAAATGTGATTCCCATTATATACAATTTCTTCAAGACTTTGCATTGATCTGTTTTTCAAGGTTCTGTAAATAAGATCAAAATAAACTAAAATCAGAAAGTGTCAAGAGCACTGGGGGGAAAAAAACTCCCATTCTTGAGAAAAGTCCCAGTTGAGAAATGCAAGGCAGAAACCATTCTTTAAACTGAATGTTTAGGATTAAGTTTTAATCTTTTTTGTTATTATCATTTTTTAAGAAACCCTTACTTTTTATGTGTTAGACCTGTATTTAGACAAACTATGTGTAAGATTTCTTTACACATGAGTCAAAAGTAAGCAGTCCTAAATACTTTAAATGAATGCTTGAGATTTTTATTGCTGTCTTTGGGATTTAGCCATGCAGTTCTTATGGAAATCTTCTAGTGGACTTTGGAGATCAATATCACAAGAGTGGCCAAAGCCTGCAGATGGACCTGTGCGCATTTCTTATTTATGGATACCCTGACAGTATTACTGGTGTGGAATGACTTTTTCCTATCTCAACCTGCCAATTGTGAGTTCCCTTTGGAGCTACATTAGGCTGAGATTTTTCTGTCGTCGTCTTTGTTTGTCAAACATAAGGTTACCAGCGAGGTTCCCCTATAGATGTCCTCACAAGAGTGCTATTTACTTGTGACATTTTGCTGATCTTTTATGAGTCATTACACTTGTTTTGACTTTCTCTCTGTATAACCATTGCAGAAGAGAAAAATACTGTTGAGCATAATGTTTGCCTCACCTCTTCTACATCCTTTACATTCAGCCCTTCAAAAAGGGAATGATTGAGCAACAGTATGAAATAATGTGGCACCGACATTTGGAGACTATAATTTACACAGCGTAACCTTTGTATTTTACATAGCTTGAAATACATTTTCACCTGATTTACAGGTTCAGTGATGTTGTAAGGAGAGGCTGAAAAGTGAAGTGGGATGCAGTGTGATAAACAGACTTGGTTTGGGATAAAAGGAGATTTTTGAAAACATAAAACTGTTTGTAGTTTTTAAGGCAAACATCCCTGTGTTTACTTTCAGGAAGACACAAAATGTCATAATGTTATAGAAATGAAATTACTTGATTTTTTTTACTTTGATATTTTTCTTTTGAAGTTACCCGAATGCTAAAATGATTGAATATCACGATACCAAAACTGTAAAAAATGTACTTTTAAGTCAGATGCTTCAGACGAGTTATGAGTGTAAACAGAATTCTTGTCTTTTTTGTTTGCTGAACAGAAAGTATTTTTGTTTTATCTAAAGGATTTTGGCCTCTTCATTGCCTCAGCTGCAAACTCCCACTGAGTAGATCTACTGAGGGATGCTATTTGGTGCATTATGTAGGCCCTGGCCATTTAATCTTTTGATTTTAAAATACAATGGGGTTCTTCTCCCCAATATGTAAAAATTAAAGGTAGTTCTTCTTTTGTAGTTGTAGGTAGCAGTTCAGTTTCTTGGAACTAGCTTGTACGCCATGATGTTCTTTTCTAAATGAATAGTTCTGATTGATATCTGCTGCTTGATTTCTGGAGGAGGAAGGCTCAGAAGCCTCTCTTCTTCCCAAAGAATTGTGCTTCAGGGCAGAAGAGAGGTTTGGGAGAACTCCTCTCCCTGTTCCTCACTCTGCAGATGGGCTTGTTGTGTGTAATATCTTGCAGTGCACATGAGTGCATTTCTATGCAACAGTAACTATAACTCACGGCACTAGATGATGTTGTGTACCTAGTTAGTTTCTTAATTGTTTTACCTCTGAAATTCTGCAGAACAGTTTCTCAAACAATAAGTGTGATCAGAAAAAATAGTCTCACTATACAGTTTTCTGTTAAAAGTAGCAGTAATTTAAATACGCCCAAGTAACTAAACCCTTAAGTCACTTAATCCATATTTTTCTTAAAAATACGTTGGAATGAAATGAATTTGTCAAATATTATGAACAATTAATTTTAGACAGTAATATTTTTTATCTGTGATCAAAATTAAATTTGGTGGTATTCTTCTAGAAACACCACCATGGGAGAAGAATTATCTTTTGAGGTCTCTCATTTAATCAGTTTGTAATCTGTTTAAGATGTGCTGAATCGATCTTGTGTAATGTGTTTTCATCAGTATCCTAGGCAGTGCTGTGTGAAAGGCTTCATAGATGTCTAACTTTATCAACCAAAATGCTTTATCAACCAAATTTGAAAATACTCAGCAGCTTACTAGATAATTCTAATCTATAAGAAATTTAATCTGGAGTTATTTCATTAGGCTGACTAGAATAAATTCGACTTTCTGACTGAGGACTTGATTCAACTTCTCTAAATCACTTCCAAGTGAACATAACTTACCATGGCATTTTATGAGTCCTGTAGATACATGTCTTTTACATGGGAGTAGTAGAGATTACAGACCTTTTACTTTTCTATGTGCATTGTTTCAGCCTAACTCATTCCACCTCAGTATGAAATACTGGAAAACTTACTATTTTTGGTGTGTGGCATGCTAATTTCAAACATGATTGTAGGCAGGAGTATTTCATATGGTGTGCATTGGCTAACCTGTGTTGCATGTTCTGTCATCTGCCTGTTTTAGTAAGCGTCTCACCTAAGATTGCTTTGAGCCTGGATGACTTTGTGGCAGACTCCTAAATTTCCTAGTATATGAACCTTCCTTGGCTTTGAGCTGATCTACCACTACTTAGGGATTGCTCTTCTATTCTTTCTACAGAGAAAATGATTGTGGAACACTTAAAAATGATGCCTACTTTATAACCGCACAAGTGACCTAAATGCTTAGATCTTCCCATGCAATTATTTTGAAACATGCATGTGAGCAGGTTGTGAACAGATTTGGAAAAGGCTTCCACTCAGATGCCTATATTTACTGAATGACAGAATGAGATGCCTCTGTAGAGGGGGTGAAAAAGGAGATATATTCCTCTGCAAATTATTCGAGCTGACAGAAGAATCGCTGAAGAGACAAAACCTGTCACATCTTATATGAATTTAGGCTGATATCTATCTGACCCATCTGCACCCATATCTGTATTAAATGATTCATAATACTTATAGGCATTCTGTTTTTAACTAACCTGTCTTCAAAGCTTTCTGGTCCCTTGTTCTCTAAACTTGAGAAATTATCTGAATTTTCCTGACACAATCCTAGACATTTAGAGGAGCATAAAGCTGTTGATTACAGAGGCTGTATTCAGCTACTCCTTTTGTCTACCTTTCTACTGAGGCACTGCCACCAAACCTGAAGAAATATGTTTGCAGTTCAGCACAATAGATGAAAACTATCTGCAGACTAATGTTTTTCAATGAAAGCTTCGATATTGTGTCAGCATTGTTATTCGAGCATGAAAGATAACCTCATCCTTCCTGAAACTTCTGACGTATTAATAAAAGCAAACCAAGAAGAAGGAAAAATTACGTAGTCTTCAGAAGGCTCTCTTATAAGTTCTGTTTAATTTATGGGACAGTTTATACTATACATCTGTGTACACCAGACAACTATTTTTCCAATACTGGCCTGTCCAGGTTGTTGGAGTAGATCTGCATAGTCTGTGTTCTGTCATTAACGTAACCTGATTATAGTTTTCCATGGGTGGGGGGGGTACAATTATTTAACACCTGAAGTTGCAGTTTGTTATTTAAGGTACGTGGTTAAGATTATTAATTTTAACTGTCAGGTCGATATTTTCACTTTTCTCCTTAATTTTTCTGGTTTAGAATGTGGATTTGCTGCATAATCTCCTGTTTCACAGGAGTGTGGAAAGCAATTAAGGATACTTTTGGAATGGTTTGTCTCACAAAAGCCTTCCCCCGAGATAATTTCAACATGCTGAAAGCAAACTCTGATTCTTGGCAGCAGAAAGAATTGAACCTTTTAAAAAGCAGGCTCCCAGTAAGCACAATTAAGTTATTCGACCAAGCGAAGGTTGAATTTAGCCTCTCAAATAAACAACTCTGCCAGCTGCATCAGTACTGCACTGCTCCCAAATTCCCACTTCTTTGATCTGGCATGGCAAATTCATGAAGAGGAAAAGGAGAGATTCTGCATTTATTTTATAGTTAGTCAGACAGAGTATGGACTAAAGCCAGTGTCCACCGTTCCCTGGAACATCAGGGGGACTTGTGCAGAGGTCATGGGGAGAATAAAGCATTTGTCCCTAAATTTATTTGTATGTATTGTCAATTAGACTCTGCTTCTTAACAGACTATTATTTCTGCCTTTTGTAGTCTTTTCTCTGTCTTTCTCTCTTTACTTCTGTGCTGAGTCTCCAACTTTGTACACCTCTGGTGTTTGTTCTGCACCCCTTTGGCAGATTAGCTCATGTGAAAGTATTCCAGGCTCTGTGTCTGTGTGGCACTTCAGAGGAAGCAGTGAGCAATGAGATAGTCCTTCCCACCACATCACAATTTCAGCCTGCATGCAGACTCAGGAAGCCCAAGCCGATGTGGTGCACGTGGTTCTGCTGCCATTTGGCTGTTTTTTTATATCATCAGAAGAACTTTTGTTATTTTGCAGTTTTGTTCCATGCCTGTTGCTCAGTAAATACAAGCACTTTCTAAGATGCTATGGAATGGTAGAGCTGTATCAGTGTCAGCTGGCATACAGCTGAGGAGGGGATGGCACATCTGAGCTCCTGCGTACTCTGTGCATGCTCTGTTCCTAAAATGCTGTCTTGAGAGGAGCAGCAGTTCAAAGGTGTATACCTGTGTAAACAGAACCAGTCTGAGACAGAATGTCAGTGCAGCAGAGGGCAAATTGTCACTGAGTACTTCAGAAATCCCCAAATCATAACTGTATTTAAAAGCCTCAGACAGCTGTCTTCATCTTCCCGTGGCTTTTCCCACAGTCAGTAAGTACCATAGAGCACATCTGGAAGGGCAGTTCAGAGCATCCACATTAGGTGGAAAATGAAGTAGTTTTGTTAAAGGAGGCAGATGAGAATGCCATAAGTTTTGAAGAGGATTTTCTGTTAGCTTTGTGCCCCTCTAAAACAACAATCACATCTCTCTCTATAAGGGAATGCCCCTCACTTCATTTGTCTGACACGTGAACTGAACACTCAAACTTCCACAGAGCAGCACTGAACAATATAACACTGGACCGAGTCTCTTTCTGTAATTCTTTTTCAGAATGGACTAAAGAAACCTGGGTTTTTTTGAGCTTTGCAGTTAAGGCTTTAAAAATATATATACAAATAAAAATTCTCCCTCTGTATTGCTGTAAGATGCACCAAGTTGCACGCAGAAAGTAGAAGTTATGGTGGCAGCTTCACATTTCAGATCTTTCTTGTTAGAACATGCTATTACACAGAGTCTCTGGGGCTTTTGGGATTTTTTGCACTTGCTGCCTCGGTAAGAAAACGCAAGGATAAAATCCTGGACTATTTGTTTTTAATTATGCAAAAAGCAGAAGTTTGCCACATACAGGGAAATTCTGATTCTGTAACTTCTCCAGTGAAGTGATCCTGCTGTGCCAGGGGGATTGGACTAGATGATCTTTCAGGGTTCCTTCCAATCCCTAATGATTCTAGATTCTATGATTCTAAATGGTCAGTTTTATTTCATGTAGTCAGTGGATGTTTTGTGCAGGAAGGAATACAGTAGCAGTCCATCTTCTTCTGATGGGGCATGGAAATTCATATTTTGTGTTCTTAACGTTACTAGCACTTTCACTTGGATTCTGCAGCCCACAAAAAGCCATTGACCTCATCCCCTGTTCATCTTCACGGCAGTGTGTCTCTTGTGCTCGGAACTGCCGAAACGACTCTGTTACAGGGATGTTTCAAGGGCACAGGGTAGAACCGGGGAGAGACATCGGATACTTTTTCACTAAGGAAAAGGATTAGGTGAGAGTTTCAGAGAAGAGAGCACTGAAGCAGAAGATCCCTCACATCCTGTGATGAGGTTAATGGCTCTCATCAGAAAATTAAAGAGAACTTGGTGAATAATCACTCTACCGTAGGGGCCCTTGCAATGGCATCATGAGAGCAGTCCTGTGTACTTAATCTGAAGCATCAACAGCTCACTTCTGTTCATCACCCATCCAGGAACATGAGAGGATCTCACATTTAAACAGTGTATAGCCACGAGGGAAATGCAGAAAGATGAGTTTTGCTATATAGTTCCAGAATACACAAAAGTACTGCAAATTGGATTATGCATGTACTTAAATATTTTGTGCTCACACATAATTTTATTCCTTGTATTTGTCATGGGGATAAATATTACAGAGAGAAAAACCTCTGGGGCCTGTTGGCTTAGACACAAAGAGGCAAAAGTGACAGAGCAAATACACTGTAGTGTTGAGTTGAACATTACAATTTTCACCTGGTTCAGTTTGTTAGGTCGGGATTATGATGGTAACTGTGGTCTAATATCTGTTAAAAAGACAGAATGAGCCAGATAGTGGGAAAAGATTTGCAGTTTCTGGAATGAGTGAACAATTGTTGTCTAGGAATTAATGAAGATGTAATGAAGATGGCCATAAAGTTTACTGTAGTTTATGTAGGAGTATTTTCTTAATTGCTCATATGCAAGATGTGTAGTGGGGCATATACCTCTAACGTGTGTTCCAAGAATTCTTTAATTTTTTGTTGCTGATAAATGTCATAATAAGTACAAAACCAAGATGACTAATGAACTAAAATCTGTAGTGACTACAGGAAAAAAAAAAATACAAGACTAGCTTTGGTCTATTCTTGGAGGAGAACAGACGTGCACTTGGTGGTGCAAATGTTGGTGTGCACTCTTCCTCTTGTAGTTCAGAAAACAGCTAAAGAGTTTCTTTGTGGTAAGTGAATTCTCAGCTGTGGAATATCCAGATGTTTTTGAGGTTTATCATTACTGTGCAGCTGAAAGGGGAGTAATCCATTATCTGCATGACTGTTTTCAAAATAGCAACAGAACTTCATTAGGAATATCTGGCAATGAATAAAATGCCAAAATGGAAGTATTTTAACATTGGCAGCGTATCCTTATTTTTATTTATTAATGCTAATTTTAACATGGATAGACATCACTCTGCTTTCAGACTAATGGAAGTTATTTGCTTCTGGTTATTTAATCAGCTTATATTCTGTATCCTTTAGGAAGAGATGAGAGGTAGTATCACTTAGTCTTAGGACCACAGAATCACAGGGTAATTCAGGGGAAGGGGCATCAGAAGTACACTCCCGTGCAAAGCAGGGGAAGGCCTGAAGTCAGCCTGAGTTGTGCAGAGTTTTTCCTATCTAGCCTTGTCCTGAAAACATCTGAGAGGGGAGACTGCATAGTTTGTCTGGGCAACCTGCTCCACTGCCTGACTGACTCCAGAGTTTAGTGTTTTTCCTGAGTCCATTCTGAACCTCCCACTTCAGGTTATGCTCATTGCCTCTTGTCCTCATGCCTTGAAGGGCTGATCTTGTTAACTGTCCTGCAGGTGCTGACAGGCTGCTGTTAGTTACCCTGAGAGCTTTTCTAGGCTAAGCAAGCTCTGGTTCCTTAGCATGTCCTTGGAGGGCAAGAGCTTGAGCCCTGTCTATTGTGGCAGGGGGACTCTGCTGAGCTCTCTCAGTTTTGTCCATGTCTTTCTTGTATTAGACACAGTTAGATGAAATCTAGTGCTGAGTGGAGACTTAAGGGTGAACACTTCCTTTGATCTGCTGGCAGTGTTCCTGCTGACACAGATGAAGAGGCTGCTGTCTCCCTGCTGCCAGGGCAGAGGTCTGGCTCATGCTCAGCTGTTCACCAGGGCTGCTCCTGCAGAGCTGCTTCCCAGCTTGTCCCTCCTCATCCTGAGCTGCAGCAGGGGTGCTTCCTTCCCTGGGGAACCAGAATTGGCTTTTCTCTTTGCTGAATTTCTGAAAGTTCTCTTCAGCCCATTTCTCCAGCCCACTTGGGTCTCTGGAAAGCAGCTCTCCAGTACAGGAGCTGGCCCCTAACCTTTAGGTATCTTCTGGAACCTAGATGAACCTGGATGCCATTGCCTACTCCAAGGCACTGGTAAGAACATTAGGCAGGATAGGTCCCAGGCTAAAACCCCTGCAGTACTCCATTTATTTATTACTGTCCAGTGTCTTGCATGGCCACTACTGCCACAGTTGTCCCAAACTATTGGCCTAGGTGGTCCTGTTCTGGCAGGGGGATTGGACTAGATGATCTTTTGAGGTCCGTTTTGTGTGCTAGGCAGTGAATGGCCCCTCAACATTTTTTTCTTAAGAATGATGAAAGTGGGACTGGTGGAAAGCTACTTTCCATGATTGAATGCTAGTTCTAGTGCATAATATGCAAGAAGGTTTTCTTATGATACAACGTTTGTGGTAGTGGGGTGTTGTGTGCCCTGATGTTGATGTCATAAGGTATTCATTTAAGTAACAGCAAAGAATCAATGAGAAATCATTTGTCCATAACTGTAAATTACCTCTGAAAGTAGAAAATGAAAAGGAATTTCACTCAGTGGCGTAGATTAATCCTGAAACCTTGTCTTAGATTTTGATTTAATTGAATAAAATTATGTTAGCTCATAATTATTACTGACAGGCTGAACCTTTGTAATGACTTGGGTATGGATTGTTGGTGTGACGAGCAGAGGGCAGGTAGGATGAGTAGGTCAGCTGTGCTGCTTCAGGAATCTTCTGTCTTCAGGTCATAATTGTCTCAATTTTTGAAAGCTTGGGGAGTAGAAAGCATCAACTTGGCCCTCAAATTCAGCAAGGAAAATAATGTTTTCACTGTATAAACAGACTTGAATAAATTACAGAGACCAACCAAATATTGATTCTGTTAAGGCCAAATTTCAAATTAATTTTAGTTATCCATATAAAGAGCCCTATGAATAGATTTAAAACTTAAAATGTATTAAATCTGATAACATCTAAAAATAATAATTGAAGTTCATGATAATGTAATTGCATGTTTGAGGGATGGCAGAAATAGACATTGGTGAGAAACTGTGTGATGCTAATGGCATTTCTGTTCAGAATCTCTGAAAACATAATATTATTATTAATTTTTTATTAATAAGAGGTTGTCACCATATTCCCTGGTTAGCATTTTTACTCTTAATAGCACTCTAAACCATTGATGGATTTGCTGCTGTTGCTAATTTGCCATTTTTTAATAGGAAGTTGTTGTTGCTGGCTAATAAATGCTTAATGTTTAGAAAGTTCCCTTCTTTTGCTGATCTTTTCATTAAGTGAAGTGGCTGCTTATAGGAGGTTGTGAAGAACATCAGTTTTTCACAGAGTGATAGTTACATTATTAGTCTTGTTGCGTTAGATAATTAAAGGGTTTCAAGTGTGAGAAAGGCAAGCATTTAAATAGTTTGCAGGATTCTTGCATGAATATGTAGATGGCAGAAAAGCAACAGCTCCAATGAAAGTTTGAAAAATGCTTCTAGATCGTTGTGCTTTGTGAAAGCAATTTACTTGGTTTTATAAGAACATATTTCAAGTAATTAGAGTTCTTGTAGAACCTCCTGTTTCACTCTAAGCAGAAATTTCTAGCTTGCCACAAATGGATCTTTATGTCAGTTGGTAGGGTGTGTGTGCCTAATGTTCTCTTTTCCCTCAGCGTAGAGGTGTTTCAACCTTCTGGCAAAGCTGGTTCTCTTTGAGAGCGCAAAAGGCCAAGCTGATGACAAGCCAGACTTGTGCATGGCACTGTCCTATGTGCTAAATTGTTCCTACAGCTTGACTATTGACTTAATTTGCCCTTCACAAATACACACTCTCTGTTAATATGTTGTTTACAATGAACTACTCTTCCCTCAAAGCCCGCTGAAGTAGAGCAGATCGTCCCATTTCATTAGTACGGAATTCTAACTCTGAATAATTTTATTTCATGTCAAACAGCTTTCCAGCTCTGCATCATCAGGGTAACCAGTATTTATTGTTTTGTAGAACAAGTTGTTGCTGTTACCCATTTGTCATCTTTCTGCCTTGCTGACTCACTCCAGCCTTTATTCTGTGCTATCAAACCACTCACACTCTCCTAAAGGAACCTCAGCCAAATGAACCATTTGCCTTTATGCTTTATTTCCACTCTTTTTATATATCATGGCTAAGTGGAGTCTGGCGAAGGAGATTGGGTCAGGATACCACCTGAATGTAACTTGTGCCTTTATGTAGGGATGAGTAAGTACTTCTTTTGTATTTACTCTGCTCAGGACAGGAGAAAATTGTATTCCTTATGTAATTACATGGCATACAGGAGCTGTGAGCACACGTTCCAGACAGGTGGGCAGGACAGTTGTAACAGGTAGCATTGTGCTTTGAGATGACTCACAGTCTGGTTTTGTGTCTTTACTCCTCAGGTGATGGTTTATGGCATCAATATATTCCTATCCTTTTGGAGGGGTACAAGCTTATCTAATCTGTGTGGAGCCATTCATATGCTTTAAGCTAAGAATGTGTTCAGATGGTCTGAAGAACGATGGATTTGTTCAGGTGCTGAGCAGAGGTGTGTTCTGGTAGCCCGAGGAGATGTTTTCTGCCAGCACTGCTCTCGCCGTGGGGGTCCTGTCGGGAAAACACGGCAGAGCTTCAGCGTGTAATTAACGTGTGTTACCACTAGATGGCATTGTAATATGAGATTAGGCGTTCGCTTTGTGTGCGGGGAGCTGACGGGAAGAGACCCTGTAGTGGGCGTCACGTGGAAAGGTGCCAGTGGTTGCTTCTGAGTGAAGTGGAGATGGCCCCACGAATGAGGTTTAGCAGTTAATTAAACCATAACTTATGATTTTGGGGGATTTTTCCTGTACTAACTTGTAGGCTTGTTTGAATAGTGCAAGTCTTTGCTGGTGACCTCAATGTGTATGCTGGCAAAACACTGGAAATTGGGGAGGATTTTCAGTGGCTCTGATTGTTTTCCACAATATTTTACATGTTGTCATCCACTAAGGATTTGATTTGCATTACGTGGACATCTGTCTGGCAAGTAGTACTTTTTCAGCAAAGGTGTATGAGAAGATACCTGTATGAGCAAGAACATGAGATGATTTGACTTCTAACCTGTGTGAGGCAGTGATACTCATGTGCTACACATCTGTAAGTGAATTTTAACTTCTTAAAACTCCAGGTGAGAGGAATGCCTGAAGTATTCCACCATTTGGCCAAATTGTGCATTCCCTTTCTCATAGGAAAAGATAACAGGAATTAGCAGCTGTTAATTGTTTGGGTTGTTAGGATTCTTTGCTCTGTGAACTACTAGGAAAGTCTGCATTAACTTATTTCTGTGCAAAAGACATTATTCATTTAGATTGGGAGAGGGAGGCAGAGCTGAACGCAGACTGCTGCCTTCATTTAAAAGCCCCACATAAAATCCAGAGCAATGTCTTGTATTTTTGTAACAATGACTTTGACACTGCCTCACAGCTTTGTTTCCTTAAAAACATTTGAAGTATTTTATACTTAATCTGATTTGGAGTTTAAATTGCTTTTTCATACCAGGTTTTGAGAATCTGCTGATTTCCTGCCTGAGTCAGAGACAGATGTGTGGAGAAACCTCAGTGCTGTGACAGATGTTTGTGTTCTTCCCATGTTCTTGCTGTTGCACTGGTTAACGCTGCTGCAGTCATAGATCAACTTCTACTTTCCTGACTCAGAGTTCATTTAGTTGATGCATTTAGAAGCAGTTTTCCATACAGAAAAGGGTCAGTCATCTGAATGTTCTTCAGTCACTCTGAGCCCTCATGACCCTCCTCAGCCACCAGCAGTTCACACTAATCTTAGGGGAGACACATGCACAGAAATCTCAGTGTTTAATGAGAAGGTGGAGCTCTTGATGCTTGCTTCTCAGTGATGCTCTTTGTTTTTATTAGACTTGAAGATATAGCAAATTACATTGTCTGCAGCCAAAGTCTGGCTTTCCAGAGTGTCTCCCTGGGTGGATGGCAGCGGGCTCAGGAGCAGCCGTTAGCAGCATAGGGTTGGGCTTCTTCCTTTTCTGACACGTGCTGTTGCCTTGAAGGCTCTCTTCTGCATGCAGTGAGCATCTGTTGGTGGGTCAGACAGGCCAGCCCCTGACACTTGTCTGTGTTGTGCCACCTGATGAAGATGGGACACTGCGGGCTTCCTCTCTGTGTGATAGATAGGTCTGGTCTTGGGAAAGAGCTCCAGTACAGTCTGAGACACATGGTCACCTTGTGTATCATCCTCACAAGGATGCTCAGAGGGCTGGAGCACCTCTTATGTGAAGACAGGCAGAGGGAATTTGGGCTGTTCAAACTGGAGAAGACTCCGGGGGACCTCATAGCAGCCTTGCAGTGACTGAAAGGAAAAAGCAGGAAAGGGACTATTTTTGAGGGACTCTAGTGATAGGACAAGGGAGAATGGTTTCAAATCGAAGAGGGTAGATTTAGATTAGATTTTAGGAAGAAATTCCTCACCTTGAGGGTGGTGAGACACTGGAGCAGGTTTGCTCAGGGAAGTTGTGAATGCCCCCTCCCTGGAAGTGTTCAAGGACAGATTGTATGTGTCCCTGGGCAACCTGGTCTAGTAAGAGGTGTCCCTGCATGTGGCAGGGGAGTTGAAACTAGATGATCTCTAATGTCCCTTCCAGCCCAAACTGTTCTATGACTCTGTCTTACAAGCAAGGTAAAACATGATTCAAGAGACTGTGTTCTCAGCAGCATAAGCCACTGTAGTTCTTATCCCAGTGGAAGTCAAGCAGAAGAAATTTGGTATTAAACTCAGGGGAGTTTAACAAAGGCATTAAGAGCAAAATACAGCAGTTTGACTGACTTGATGGCTACTTACTAGTTAAGGCAGAGGGTACACTGTAGTTGAAGAAAAGTAAAATGTGTTTTCTGCATTTTCCAAGAGTTGCTGGCAAATGGTGGAGAAAATGATCAAGGACAGCAGTCGTTACGCAGGATGTAGAGGGGGAAACTCATTTGTAGCCAGCTTGTGGCACAGAAGTGATGATGACCCTCTCACACAGAGTTGTTGTGGATGCTAAATACCAGATTTATGTTTTACTGCTGTATGATGACAGTGCTAAGCTGTGCATGTCCAAAACTGAAATTAAAACTATCAGCAATGATTCAGATAATCCTTCATCTAAATAATGAGATTGACTGGATAAGAAGGACTTCAGATACTGTGTTTAAGTTCTAGTTCGATTCAAATCTTGCATTTGCTGTTGGTTTTTCACAGCTCTTTCTCAACCTGCCAAAAAGGAAGTTGTATTGTTCTCTAGTGCCTGTGCACTTAATGTGCACCATGTGTTCCCTCTGCTTTGTTTTGATAGTGATAACATCAACAGCTTTGATTTATATTCCTTTAGCATTACCACTTAACTTCTTGTTTGCTTTCTTGAGTACAACTGGATACTGGACTAAAGGCTTTAAAGGATTTTTCTGTAATAAGTTTCAATCTCTTCTGATGATGCAGGATCTTCCTTTTAGGTGATAGCCTGTCAGTGTGGTTCTTTGTTCTAGGGCTTGTCAGTCCGTGTTCATCCACATTTGCTTTTGGCAAGACCAGGATGCGAGATGATTGAAATCTTTTTCTCTTCAATTCTGGTTTCCATATGATGTGTTGTGGCTTCTCATCTAATAACACTTCCAGACTTTGAAATCTTCCCCTGTAACTCTGTTGTTTGGGAGAAAAAGTAAGAACAATAAAAGACACGAGAAAATAAGGCATTCGAGGACATGTCTCTGACTTTTGTGGCATCTTTTTTCTGTACTCTTGTTAGCCTGTTTATGTCCAAATTTTGACCAAAACCTTAAATTTTTTATAATCTTCCAGACAAACAAATGTACTTTGTCCATTGTGTTATCCATAACCCTTCATTGTAAGCAGCAGGTGCAATTTTTTAGTTGCAATTCAACACAATATGTGAGTCCCTTCTTAAGTACTAAGTAGTACTAACTTTTGTAGTGCTGGAAAATGTTTAACATTGCTTGAATTCTGTGGGTTGGATGAGCTTCATTAAAAAACCTGGAGATCCTTCTGGTGCCTCATTTGAAGCCTGTTTAGCTTCCCAGCAGGTGGCTGCTCCAGATGTGGGGCCCTGGGCTCTCTGGTCCTTGCAAATTCCTCAAGAGGATGGCACTGGTGTCCCAGTGCAGTGCCCTCCAGTCCATTTGCTTAGCCCATGCCAGGGAAGAGGTCTTAGGCTGCATCAGCCTTGGCACTGTTTGTCTTGATGAGATCTCCTCTGCCAGACGGTGGGATTTTGGGAGTAATTAGCAGGATAGGAAGCAGAAGCTAGTAGGGAAGGGAGCTAAACATCTCTAATTTTCTGAGGAGGTTGCAGTGTTTGATGGGCTCTCTAATGCTTGTTTTGCGGATGCAGCTCTTGGTATCAGAGCCAGAAATACAAAGCCCACAGATTAATTTCTCTCTGTTGGGAAATGTTGTCTTTCTTAACAGAAGATGTTAAAAAGTTTGTTGCATGACGTGTCCAGCATCAGAGAGAAGACAATAATTATCCTTAGTTTCTGGGAAGGTATTTTAGACACCTGAGAACAAGAATGGGTATAAACTGTGAAAGTTTCCTTGCTCAAAGATATTTCCACTTAAATCTTTTGCAGCCCTTCTGATTTCTGCCCTTTGGCCTCCTTCCAGTTCAATGGATGTCCTAGTCCCACACCACAGAAAGCTTCACGCTGTTCCATCAAACTTTTGTCAAGTGATGCTCCAGATAAAATGTAACTGGCATTTTTTCATGGCCTCTTTTTCATCCCGTCAGAACAGTCAGAGGAGTGATCAAACCATGAAGCCAGTGGTGTGGAAACACACCATGCTGGTATTTTTGGCGTGGCCTAGAACATCCTTTTCTAGGGAGACGTGGGAGGAACATATAAGGGTAGAGATTTCTCCTGAGGACATGGAGGGGACCTGCCAGCAAATGGGACCTCACATCTGCAGCACAACCATCACATGGAAGGCCTATCACAATTTGGGCTCCTTCCCCATGTTTGTCTTCCCCCACCATGCACCACCTCATTGCTCACTTTAGGTCATCTACCAGATCACGTCTTGGGCAGAGCTGTTTCTGTCAGTCCTCAGCGGAAGGGCTAAGCACAGCCCCAGGTCACAGTGTTTTTCTTTCTATGTTGCCAGTTTGTGTGGGCATCAGATAGACATTGTCCAAACTGCTTATTTCTCCACTGCCCAGTTAAATCTCCTGTCTGTCACTCCCTGGTGTCACAGGATCACACAGACAGGACTCCGGGCACTGAGGAGGTGGACACACCACCAAGTCTGTGATGAATTCATTGCTTTGGCTCACGTAAGCATTAGGGCTCAGAATGTGATGTGTTTTCGACAGGATCTGTTCATCCTGGTTGTCCCAGTTTCATTTGTGACTTTCTTTTGTCATAAAAAGACACCTGCTCCAAATCTTTGTTGCGCTCACAGGACTTAACTTTTACTTTTAAACTCGTTTTGAAGACCCTGCGTTACACGGTGGAGAGCAAAGGGGAGAGCTTGGTCGATAGCTTTTTAACAAAGAACAGAACTAGAGAGGGAGGTTTTGTCAAGGACTCTGGGAGTCGTGTAATCCATCCTGGCCCAAGACAGGATTAACTGAATCTAAAGCATCTAAGGCTGTGTTTGTGCAGCCTGTTTGTTCATAAAAAATTGCAGTATTTGGCTTGGACACCTTTCCCATGGCTTCACTAGCCTTTATCATAGAAATTGGTCCTCATGCCAACAAAAAGAGGAAGCCAAACAGCAGAGTGGCTTCGGGTAGTTTAGATTAGAAGCGGAAACTTTCAGGCATGAGGTGAGTACTCAGTTTGACTTGCTTGTTTGAAGGATTGTCTCTTTAGCATGAATGGAAATCAGTGGGGTTGCAGAATCCACAGGAGCACTGGTTGTGGCTATAGTTGAATCAGCTTGAGAGCTTTTGTGTTGTGGGAGTTGGAAAAATGGTGGAATTCCCCTGGTGCTTGAGGTTTGGGAGGTAGTGAAGTGCTTGTCCTCTGTCGCAGGCCCTGCTCCACAGCATGATGATGCTGATACCACTTCAGCCCCTTCAGGTGGTGGTGTGGCCTTTTCTCCATGAACCTGTTGCCTTTTCCTACCAGCCCTCATTTTGGAAAATCAAAATGGTACAGCTATGCCATGTCACTGTCCTCCTCATCTGGCTCCTCTACTTTGCTAGGTGTCTGGGGAGGGTCCTTTGGGATTGGCCAGCTTTCCTTGAAGAACCAGTGGTCTGTGGGTCTCCAAAGAACTTAGGTGTACGGAGAAGTCCTGGGAAATGTTAAACTGATTTATCAGCATTAAACTAACAAATTGTTGAGGAAGGGAAGAGATGGAAGATGAGGGTAAACAAGCTCTTCTCTTGTAGTCTGTGTTGTCAGTAAATTTTTATAGGGTTGAGATTTATTCTAGTGTCAACCTCGTGTGGCTGTGTAGAGTGGGAGCGGGATGCAATAGCCTGTTTAAATAGAAGCTGTTTGGCGGTGCATAAAACCACTCTTCTTATTTTTAATCCTTAATGAATGTTTAGTCTCTCCATACTACTCTTCACTCCTAGTCCCTTTCATGCAGTTCTTCTTCAGAGTGATCCTGTGCATGTTAATTTTTCATAGAGGGAGAGAGGGGGAGACAAATATTTAGTCAGAGCTCTCTTTGTTTGGCAATGTACAAAGCTGATATGTCAGTTAGAGAAGAAAAACATTGCAAGTGCCAGTCCCTTCCTCTGTTTTTTTCAATTTTAGGTATGGCCTTTGCTAGGTGATTAATACTTGCTCCCAAAGGCAGCTAGAGAAAAGCACCATTAGAGTGCTTGGTGTGTTGCTCTGGCAGATGTAGTGGCATCCGCACACCTCCTTCCCACCTGGCCTGAAGGCAGCATCAGGGGCTGCTGAGGAGGGAGGCAGAGCAAAATGTCTAGTGCATAATACCACAGCTACCAGGCAGTGATGTGTGGCTCATTCTCACCGGTCACACGAGGCCATGCAGAGAGTTTCTGTGAGTTGGCAATTGCAGAAACGATTTTTACAGAGTGCAGCCCTTCTGCTGGTGTAAAAGCACAGGCTGCAGAAAACAAAAATGCTTAGGAACTGAGGCAAGCTGTACTGCAACAGAGAGCTTTCCCTGAGAAAGCCTACACAGTACTGGAAGTTATGTGGAGGAAATGCCTAAAGCAGCCAGAACAGTCTGAGCGGGGGACCTTCAAACAAGGACTGATGTTTGTACATAACTAAGTCGAATCTGCCATGTCAAATGCAACCAGAGATTTTGATATATGTCGTAAGGCACTAAGTAGAAACGTGAGATATTGGAATATTTTTGGTCTGGAGTAGGATTGAGTAGTGTAGGCACACTTGGTTTCTCAAGGCGCTGAGAGATTATGGCAATTTTTGATGTTTATTTCACTTTCTCTGCAGAGAAATGCTGTAACAGAAGGTAATACATAGTCAAATTAGATCGGAATTTAGTGAGAAAGATGAAAAACATTGAAAGTAGAAGGGCTTGATATTTTAGTCTGAAAATCTAAATGTGATACCATTGGAGGAAGGTATGATTTGCTTTGAAGAGAAAAACATACCATTTTAAGGAAACACAAAAGAAAAACAAGTGAAAATAAACATTGGGTGAAGGCAGATTTGTAAACAGAACACAGAGAGGAAACACCCTGATCTGTTGAAGCCTAAAAGGAACACCATCAGCAAAACTGGCATCTTCTAAATTAGCTCTCATAAGCTGAATTATCAGACATGGTATTGAAAAGAAAAAAGTAGCAAGTTCTGATGAACTTGTGTTGGTTCTTTCTCTCAGTGTCACCTCCAGAAGACACGTATATAGCATAGAATCATTAGGGATTGGAAGGGACCTCCAAAGATCATCTAGTCCAATCCCCCTGACACAGCAGGATCACCTGGACCAAGTCACACAGTCAGTCTGGGTTAGAAGGGGCCACAGGATCATCCAGTTCCAACCCCCCCACCAGGCTGNCGGACGCAGTGCTCCAGGTGGGGCCTCATCAGAGCAGCGTAGAGGGGGAGGATCACCTCCCTGGACCTGCTGGCCACACTTCTCCACAAGTGCACACTGCTGGCTCATATTGAGCTTTTTGTCCACAAGCAGCCCCAAGTCCCTCTCCTCAGGGCTACTCTGCAGCCAGTCACTGCCCAGCCTGTGTTTGTGCTTAGCAGTAGTGGTAGAAGGCATCTCCACAAAGTGTATCTGATTTGTTTACTCATTTGCATGATCAGAGGATCAGGTCTCATAGTAGGTGTGTGTACGCAGTGCTTGTGTGCATGTATAAAAAACCATTTCTTTTTTATGACATTGATTTTTCTCACAGTTCTGTAACGATCACGGCTTTTATCCCTGGCAAAAAAACCCAACTCTGCCTTGTGGAAAGTCGGGCAGAAAAGCTGTGTCAAATAAGATTTATTTCAGGGAATATATACGCAGCTGCTTTTACTCACACTGAAGTAAAGACTTAATAAAAACGAGAAGCTTTTAGAGACTCCTTTTGCTTGCTTTCTCACCTGACCAGAGCTCAGAGCCAGCCGAAGACTCCCACTGATTGAAGCAGCTGCAGAGGCTAAATGAAGTTTTTAGGTGAACACTTTAAATTGAAGTCAGCTAGGAGGTTCATGAAGTAATTTGAACTCTCAGTGTGTGCGTGTGTAGTACATAGGTAACAGTGTTTTACCCATTATCACCTCAGAAAAAACACTGGGGGTTCTGGATATTTGGGAAGTCTGTTTCAGGCACGTTCTCACGGAGGGTTAGCGCATACGTGTGTCTGGATTTTCTTGGCCGTGTTCTCCAAAAATCTTGGCACATTTTGAATAATTCAGGGATGCCTGAAAATGCAAGCCCTGATGGCCCTGGTTAGCTGCTGTACAGCAGCACTTCACAGTAGTCTCATTTGGGGCTCTGGACATAGAAGAGATGTTATTTGGGACCTCTGAACGTGTGTGCTGTGTGGTAGAGCCATGCACTACAAGTGTGACACTTTTGTAAGGTCTTGAGGGCCTCTGCTATCTCATTGGCTTAAGCATGTCAAAGGGTTCTGATCCTTCTCTGGAACTCAAGGCTTCATGTGCTTTATAATGCTCTCACATTTCAGCTGGAGAGATTCTGTATACAGAGGTTGATGCTATCCCCGCTGGAGTCCTCAGATGTTGTTGCCAACTTTGAAGGTTAAATCCAAGTACCATAATTTTCCTGGACAGATATGTTTCTTTACAGATTAGTCTTTAATTTAGTGTAGAATGACAGTTCTGGTAGCAGGGCTCCTAACAGTGTAGTTTTTAAAAGGAATTGTATTGAAGAGCACTTTCTTTTTTTAATGATTGGATCATTCTTTCTGGTCAGCACCTTTCAGATGCTGGACCCCATCTTCTTACGTAAAACTGATCTCCTTTTCTGGCATTTTCTTACATGACATAGGTACTGCCAGTACTTAGAAGCATTGTCTTTTCCCTGCTTGGCCTAGCCTAAGTGGCCTGAATTTTGCTTGACCTGGAAAGGAATGCTGAAATAAAAGCAGAATTTTGTAATGAGTTAATGTGCTGTAATTCACTACTATTTTTGCAGAAATTATTCTCGCTCTATTAGCTTGCTCTGCTCTTCCACTCATTTTTGTAAGACTTATTAAGTCAGAACTTGATTAGTGCTGCTTTTGTCAATTCAAGTTATTAATGATTAGTTAATTCCCTCAAGGAATCTATTTTTACTCTGGCAATATTCACTTTAAGCCATTGAATCTCCTGCTTAAGCATTGTTCGTGCTTCCTTCTCAGTTATGGAGTCAAGGTAGTGTAAAAAAGCCTTAAATACTTCCTTAAAGGTGCCTTGCAAAACAGGAATGATTTGTGTCTGATTTTAAACAGCCCTTAGTGGTGCACAGTGTTACACTCTGTATGTGATGGGAGTCATGGGTAAAACAAGAGAGAGATGGGCAGGATTCCAGTCTTAACTTCGGTTATAACGTGTGTAGAAGAACAAGTGACTTCCTTCTTAAAGAGAAATTAGTTATTCTCCACTGTAAAAAAAGTGCAAAATTATTAAGGTGATTTTCTTGTTAATTTAAATTCTGTCAACATTTTTTCAGCTCTTCGTAGTGATTGAAGAGACCTTTTCCTTCCAAAATTTGCAGATAAGAGTGTCAACTGTATGTCTAGAATGACCTGACCTGGAATGTAAAAATAACTGTTCTGTGCTAAAAATGATGGGAGATTTAAATATGAATCAGTGGGTACAAGATGTAGGACAAAGTAAATAGGACAGTTGCTGGTTGGCATGTCTTTTTCTTACATCTTTGTGGAATTGCAGTCAAGAATATATAAATAATGTGTGCTCTTCTGGAAGTTTAAGGCTGCCCTATTTGCATGTTGTGTGCTGCACGCAGATGTGAAGAGGACAGAGAAACAGACAGCTCCTCGCAGTGTGTGCGTGAGAATATGCGTCAGGTCTCCAGGGAGCGTTTGTGTGGCTGTAGGAACAAACTGTAGGCTGGATAGGGACTAGGACTGATGTCTTGGGAGAGTATTTTCTTACTAAGTCCTTGCATTGCAGTGCAGAAATACCAGGAGCGTCTCATGAGGATTCTCTACAGATGAGAGCAGATGAAAGTGGCATTGCTCATGGCACTAGGGTAGCTAGCCCCTTAAGAGGACATGTAGTTGTATTTGAAATATAATGATGTCTAGTGTGACATGTATAACGATGTCTAGTGTAAGACCTGCTACCTCTTGGGCTGACTGACTGTGTAAAAGATGAGGAGACAGCATGCACTGTACTTCAGAAGCTCCATCCTCTGCCCATTCTCTGGTTCAGTTAAAATCTCATCAGAGCTGGAAGCTCTCACAAGGACTGTCTGGAGTGACAGAAATCTCAGGCTTTCTCAGTTGGCTCTGTGACCTTTTATTATCTCATACAGAGAAATTAAGTAAGTAATTAAGAGCATATTTTTAGTTGGTGTCTTGCAGGATCAGATAATGAGAGGTTTCATGGTGTTTTAGGAGATCGTCTGCTTGGTGCTGTTGTTAAAAATGCTTGATTTCCACAGTGTTTTCAGGGTTTCTCATACCCTTTCTACAAGTTGCCTGCTCACCATTCCACCTCATAATTTTTCATAAATTAGTACTCAGTGTTAAGGATGTTCTGCTAGGACAGTTGATGTGGTCAAGGGATAGTTTGTAAGTGTTATCACAGAATCATAGAATCATTAGGAATTGGAAGGGACCTCAAAAGATCATCCAGTCCAATCCCCCTGACACAGCAGGATCACCCAGACCAAGTCACACAGGAACACATCCAGGCAGGTCTTAAACATCTCCACAGAAGGAGACTCCACAACCTCCCTGGGCAGCCCCTTCCAGTGTTCTGTCACCCTCACTGGGAAGAAGTTCCTTCTCACATTGATGTGGAACCTTTATGTTCTAGCTTACACCCATTGCCTCTTATCCCATCACTAGGTGACACTCATGGAAAGTACTTTTACTGGACAGACTGCTGCTGGTATTTCCTTTCTGTCCGTTGCGTGCTGACTGTGGATGTCAGTTTTTTGGGTATTCCAACCAACCTAATAGGATTCTTTTCTTCCAGCAAGTGAATCCCAAGTACTTATGTCAATCTTCTGCATCTAATCTTCATGTTTGGGGCTTTTTTGCTGTTTGCATGCCGCGTACCTGATATGAAACATCATTATTTTGTTACCTTGGTAGCCTCCCTGTGCAAGTAGGACTTTTGGTAGTATATCACAGGATAGTGGTGATAGCCAACACAATTTCAAGTTTCTGAGGCTTTATGTCAATCCATTAAATAGATCTAGGCAAACTGAAATTATGTTATCAATTTTTGACAACATGATGTTAAAACCGCCGGCACTGGGTTGACTGTTTCTGAATAATGGGTTCCTTACTTAACTGGGCTCTGGAGATTAGCCACATTGAATGGCAAATTATTTTTTTTTTCATTCTTAATTAATTTCTATTTCATGGTTAAATGGACTATGTGCTGCCTGAATCAATTCAGATTTCCCAAGTATTCCCAATATGCTTTTTATCAATAGCTATGCTCTACAAAGTTATCACTGCTTTTTAACTGCTTCATCACTTTCTTTCTAGTTATTAGTTGGGATAAAGTTATTCCATGTTCAGGATTTGTCTTGATTCTGTCTCCTTTGTAGTGGTCTTTGGTTTTTTCCTTAGTCATATTTTAAAATGAATGTCTTCTTCCCCTTTCGCAGGGATTAGCTTATTTGTTTTTCATTCTCTCTTCCCATTTCTCTTGTGGATATTTCACAACTGTGCATATAATTGTCTATATAAATCACCAGTTCCCATTTTCATCAAGGTTTCTTTTTATCCTCAGACCTCCAATCAATCTCTCTGAAGCTGAACTGGCCTTCTTGTTGAACACTTATAGAGTAAAATCCTAGCCCTATTGAATCTGGTGGGAGTTTTGTCATTAATGTCAATGACTTCAACGCCTCACTCACATTAGGTTTTAATTATAGCTCCTTTTAGGCATCTCCAGCCTTCTTCCTGCTTCATGGCTTTTAATTACTTCCCACTGAGCGCACTATTTACTCCTCCTAATTCCATTCACCTTGTTTTTTGGAAGCGTACTTTTTCCTCATTGCTTGTCAGCACACAGGAGAAGGATGAGACCTTAGGAAAATATAAAGATAGCCAGAAGGGAATTACAGTAAATGTTAAACATTCCTTTTGCAAATCATTTGCTGAAGGCGATGTGCCCATCGATTTTTTTCTACTACATGGGAAGAATAGTGTCCTGGCTTAGTTTTCCCAGGTCTTCAGACACAGAGAACCTAGAACAAACTTTTAGTAAAGTGAAAACAAGTTTTATTAACAAGAACAACACGAGCAGTTAGAATTAAAAAATAAAAAGCAAACAGTGCCACTTAGCCACATGTTGTGAGCAGCCTGTGAACACAAAACAAAGGAGAGGTGCAGCAGCCAGGCAGCCAGCAAAGAGAAGGCAAGCAGAGAAACTGTAAGCCACCAGTAAAACACCCTCTTATATCCCGTGGGATGGAATATGATTGGTCTCCAAGTTGTCTGTCATGTCAGGGGTCAGCACCTCAAAATTAATGCATGACACTGAGTAGGGAAACATGCTGCCCAGAGAAGGAACGGAGCCTTACTGAAGATGATTATCATGTCTCCCCCACAAAGTGGTAACCTGTGTGAGAATAAAGAAAAGGGCATAAAATTCATCTGTGACATGTCTTGTGGTCCTGATAAGGAGCTTCTAAGGTTCTTTTGTCCCAGGCAACACACAGTACCAAAATTATTAGTACCAGATGCAGATCAAAGACAAATCTAATTTGTGATCAGCTGCTGTTTATCAGTATAATGAAGACAGTGTCATGCTTACCAGGGTACTGTGGCATTCTAGGATTTACTGGCTTGTTTCTTTTTAACCCTTTAACTGGCCCCAGTACTGACCCTTGGGGGACTCCACTAGATACAGGCCTCCAACTACATTCTGTCCTGCTGACCACTACTCTCTGGCTTCTATCCTGCAGCCAGTTCACAGTCCACCTCACTACCCTATCATCCTCAATATGGCTGCGAGGATGCTATGTGAGACTGTGTCAAATGCCTTAATTAAGTCAAGACAGATCACATCCACTGCTCTGCCATCATCTCTCCACCTGGTTATGCCCTCATCAAAGGCTATCAGGTTGGTCAAGCATGACTTCCCCTTGGTGAAGCCATGCTGACTGTCCCTAATGACCCTCTTGTCCTTGATGTGCCCGGAAACAGCCTCTAGTACAAATTGTACTTTCCTGGGATGGAGGTGAGGCTGACAGGTCTATAGTTACTTGGGTCCTCCTTCTTTCCCTTTTTGAAGATTGGAGTGACAGGCTCTGCATGCCTCTGAAGACTGCTGAATGGGAGATCATCATACTGCACTACGAGTATGTGAGTTTTTATCATGGTGAAAGCATGTGAAATGGAATACCACATCATCATTACGTGAGACTGACTGCTAAATCAAGAATAATGTTAAATAAAAGCACTAAGAGCAGAGGAGGATAATATGCTGCCTATAAACATCTAATTAGATGTAATGTCATTGACTTGTAGTCAGATAATAAGTTTAGTAGTCCAATAAGGTAATGTTCTTGGAGTACTTGCCAATTTCAGAAGGTTCTGTCAGGATCATTTCCAGAGAATTGAAGAGCTGTCTGAAATCAATGTGTGCCTTTCAGACCTCAGAATATAGCAAAGTTATTAGTGAAGAAAATTTTCTTGTGGAATGAGGAGAGCAACTACCCCTTTGCAGAACTGTGTTTTCTCTCTGAATTGATGCTGATGACTAGAGCCCCACTGCATACAGCTGCTCAACCATCATGGAATGTCCTGTCTTGTCTGTGCATTTGAAGCAGAAAAAAAAGTACTCTGACACTTTCAGTCTAAAAATAATATTGATGACAGGTAAAGACAGCCAGCTTAGCACTGAACAAGGCAAGAGTGTGTTCTCATTTGTTTCTTACTGTGCCTGGTGCTCCCAAGCTAATTCATTTTTTAACAAAACTAACTAATCCCCCTTTTGTCTTCTTGTCTTTGTGGAGTTTAGATTTTGACATTTTGAGCCACACATTAATCACTTCACCTTTCAAGTAACTAAAACATGAACATCAATATTCTGAGATTTCAGAAGCCTTCTCTTTGATGTGTTTTCTGATGAGTGACACTAGCAGAGTCCTCTGAGCTAAGGTCATTCTGCAGTAACAGCTAGAATTAGGTCATGGTAGAACGTGCACTTACTGTGTTTTTCTGACAACTAAGTAACCGCATTTCTTTTTTATTCCCTTAGTATTGATAAAGGTGACAGCTACTTCATCTTGTCCTTCAAAACCTAGGAAAGA
Source organism: Rhinopomastus cyanomelas (assembly GCA_013400115.1). Lineage (NCBI taxonomy): Eukaryota > Metazoa > Chordata > Aves > Bucerotiformes > Rhinopomastidae > Rhinopomastus > Rhinopomastus cyanomelas. Next base: position 216,965 of record VXBP01004470.1, read on the forward strand.
CAACTGTGGTTTGTTAAGGCCTGTTACCTGGTGGTGAGACCCAGACAAAGAAATCAGAACAAAGTACCATGGCCAAAAGATAAGGGTTAGCATTGTAGCCATTGAGTCTGGTCTTTGAAGGAGGACCAAAACCTTTCAGATAACAGAACATGCTACTACCAATAGTAGTGCTTTCATAGTAGAAGTGACATTGAGGGTGAATTGACATTCTTACTTTTTTTTGGAATAGCGAGAACATTTTTCTCATTCAACAGCTTATATCAAGCAGTTGTCTTCTTCCTACTTCTTACATTCTATCTGGGTTTTTGGCCATCAGCACAAGAAAAACAGTCAAGAGAAGCTTGAACTGTGCTCCTATGACAGGAACCTACTGCTGCTTCATTTTCATAGAATCTCTCAGGTTGGAAAAGACCCTTGGGATCATCAAGTCCAACCATCAACCCTGACAAGTTCACTCCTAAACCAGATCTCCCAACACCACATCTAAGCATCTTTTAAACACCTCCAGGGATGGTGACTCATCCACCACCCTGGGCAGCCCATTCTAGTGCCTGAGCACTCTTTCCGTGAAGAATTTTTCCTCACGTCAAATCTAAACCTACTCTGTTGGACCTTGAAACCATTCCCTTTGGTTCTGTCAGTAACTGCCTGTGAGAAGAGACCAACACCAACATCTGTACAGTGTCCTTTCAGATAGTTGTAGACAGCGATGAGGTCTCCCCTTCACCTCCTCTTCCTCAAACTAAACAGCCCCAACTCTCAGTCTCTCCTCATAAGATTTATTCTCCAGATCTTCCACCAGCTTTGTTGCCTTCCTTTGCACTCGCTCCAGCTTTGAGGAAGCAATTCGGAGGGTTTGGAATTCCTATGTTTGCCTCTTCTAATGTTTTTCTGGTATCTGCTGCTGCTGTGTGTGGTAAGGCAAGGTGCAGATCCATTGCTATGAGAAGATGTGCTGGGGTGTGTGTGAGAGAAATAGGACAAGACTTCAAGTCTCTGAGTGTTGCTTTTTGCTAAAAAGAAGTTGTTTGGTCCTCCATTACCAGCTAGTGGGGTGTGTGTTGTGCACGTGAGGGAGCAAGGAGGAGCCTGCAGTGTCATGAGTTGTTTGTCAAAGGCTTTGTGTACTCTACTGTAGAATTTAGACTAACTCCCTGCTCTGATTGTTGTCTTCTGGGACCCTGTCTTCTGGGATTCTGTCTTCAGAATCTTTTCCAGCTAATGGACTGGCTAGAAATCATTCATGAGAATGGGAAAAAATATTTATCTATTGCAAAGAAGGAATTTGTTGCACAGAGATGAGATACGGCAGGCAGAATCATAGAATCATTTATCATTAAGTCTAATATCCTGCAATTATTTGGGATTATTGCAATTATTGCCACAGATGTCTTGTTCAGAGGTTCACAGAACAGTTGCCTCAGAGGATCTCATGTTTGCAGAACGTCTGCCACACAGATAGTCACATGCCATTGACCACAAAATGATTCCTATTGCTCTGTGACAAATGCTAAGTCAAGAAGTAGTGGAAGGCCGAAGAGACAGCTAAAATGTCTTAGTAAAGAAAGTAAGAGAGAGTGAGGGAGTTGCCCATGTCTTGTGTCTCCTAGATGGTAAGGATTTAGCCAGCTACAGGTTCTGGATGGTCCCAAGTGGCAATCACATTGTTAAAATTCCAGGGACCGGAGCTGATTCTTCTGGAGGAAATGTTCAAATTCCACTGTGAAAACTGAGCCGTTTGAACTAGATGATCTTTCGAGGTCCCATCCAATCCCAATGATTCTATGATTCTAACTTGCAATGAGGCAGTAGCATCCGTGCTTCTGAATCCTGTCTTGGTTTTCACAGAATCACAGAATGTTACAGGTTGGAAGGGACCTCGAAAGATCATCTCAGTGCAACCTCCCCTTGCTGGGGGTGCCTACAGCACTTGGTGTACCCAGACTGCCTCCCATCCAAGTACAAACCAGGCATGACCCTGCTTAACTCATCCAGCATTCCATACTCCTCTAGGATTAATTGGAGGATAAACTCCAATATAGAGCAAGGAGGATGATGAAGGAAGTGGAGAACCTCCCTTATGAGGAGAGGCTGAGGGAGCTGGATCTCTTTAGCTTCGAGGAGACTGAGGGGTGACCTCATTAATGTCTATAAATATGTGAAGGGTGGGTGTCAGGAGGATGAAGCCAGGCGCTTCTCACTGTCATCTCGTGATAGGACAAGGGCAATGGGTGTGAGCTGGAACATAGGAGGTTCCACATCAATATGAGAAGAAACTTCTTCCCAATGAGGGTGACAAGGCACTGCAACAGGCTGCCCAGGGGTTTTTAAAGCCCACCTGCCTATGTTCTTGTGTGACTTGGTCTAGGTGATCCTGCTGTGGCAGGGGGATTGGACTAGATGATCTTTCAAGGTCCCTTCCAATCCCTGATGTTGTGTGATTCTGTGAAAAAGAAAATGTATTAAAATATTAAGCTGTCCCTCAAAATGAGACCAAAGTCATACAAGAGTAGGACCTAGTTCCCTTGATGGGCAGTCTTTTACCATGCAGTCGTCCCTCTGATAATACAGCGTCCATCTTCATTAGTGTGAGCTATCTATGGTTGAAAGCTGTCAGAATTACCTAGCAGCACAATTTCATTTGAGAAATTACCAATATCAGCTCTTTTATACTATTGTTCCAAGTCTAGATTCTTGTTACTGAAATGAGAAAAATTTGCTGGTAATGTCAGCACTTTAGTTTGTTTATTACTTGCATTTTTTTCTGAAATTTGTGAAATTCTGCTAGTATAAATGTATTTTCAGAAAATTATCTAGGGTGATATTTTGAAGGAGAGAGTTCTGTCTAATGCCATTTCTTTGTGTGATGAGCTGGGACACTAGTCCATCCATATAATTAAATAATACTGCGTTTAGTTTAACAGAATACTTTGTTTGCTATCAAATTTTTCTGTTGCCTGGAAACAAAATGCTGTATTAAAGTAACTCTGTCATAGTTTGTTCATTAAGGTTATGTAAATTTAAATACATTCACAAAGATTTCTCATAATGTATATACTGGGGAACATATTTAAAATTAAAATGGGCCATTCTATTAATAAAGCCTAAATGTATTTTAAAAATCTGGGTTTATTTTGCTTGTCCAGTCAGCAAAAAGAAGTTCCCATTTAATGGCACAATAAATGAGATCAGGTTGGGTCGTTAATCAATTTTAACAGAGGATTTTATCTAGAGCTGTTTGTGGGATTTCCCACTAGTACATCTTTATGTGGTACATTTTTTTTTTTCTCAGTTGATGCTGTAGTAAGTATCCACAAAGAATTATTTTTGTTGTCTTTAAAAATCTGCCCTAAGTTTTATAAGGCAGTGAACAGAAGCTTTAAACAAAAAGACACTAAATGCAAAATTCAGAAGGGGCTTACTATTGTCCAGTTCTAGGTTGGTAAGTCACACACTTCAGTGATTTTATGGTCCCCAAAGATACCATGATGCCTAGTATATGAGAAAGTATTGAAGATAATGTTTTGTCCCAGATTTTTAGGACGGATCTGAGATTTTTTCCCCTGTCATCCCTCTTAAAGCATGATTCTCCAACTAACCCATTAGTCATGTTGTCAATACTTTTGCAGGAAAGAGGGCCTTAGGTGCCACTGTTGTATCTATTGATGTGACTTGGTCTAGGTGATCCTGCTGTGTCAGGGGGATTGGACTAGATGATCTTTCGAGGTCCCTTCCAACCCCTAATGATTCTATGGTTCTGTGATTCTATGATGTGCTCTTGGTTTCCTGTTCCTTGTGACAGGTCACACAACCTACTACAAACCCGGGCCCTGGTGGGCAGCTGATCACGGACCAGCCAGATGCCTCAGCAGTAGGGACAGCCAGGAACCTCCTGGGCTGTTTTAAGTAGGGTCACAGCCAGCAGATTAAGGGAGGGATTATATAGCAGCACTTCTTAGTGCATCCACTTTTCTGCCACCCAGTGCAAGATGGCACCAATAAACTGGAGTGAGTTCAGCAAGTCACAATGAGTAAAGGCTTGAACAACAAGGTATTACTTAAGGTCTGACCTCGCTTTGTGCAAGAGGCTGGAGTGGAGATTTCCTGAGGTCCCTTCCAGCCTATGTCCTGTGAGACAGAGATACACACAGTCCTTACCTGGACCTAAGCACCTTTTTCATCCTTTCCAGGACTAAAAATTTGATTTTAAAACACAGTCAAATGCACGACACGTGCCATTTTATGTCAGCTTTTGTTGTTAAGACCCTAAGAGTGGGAAACCTTTTTTGATGTCACTGGCCTCCTTGGGTTGAGGAGGGTCAGAGCCACATCATTATGTTCCCAAAGAGACTACCAATAAACCCCAGATCAGTCTGCACGTGCCACGTGCCTTCTCTTTTCTTGATGCAGTGTAGGTGCATAGGTGAGAATGCAAGATCCATGGGTTGGAGATTCCAGTGGAAAGAGTGGGTGAGATTTGCAAGTGCAGCTAGTGCTGGATTCCAGGCTCTTTCTTTAAGGCTGCTTCTGAATTTTAACTGACAACCATTTATTCCTACATACTTGAACTTTCACAGAAGAGAAATCCATGTCTGATCCAAGTAGGTGTCTTAATTGCTTAGGCAAGGGATTACGCTTGCTTTTCATTCTTATTCTTCCCCTCTGCTCTTTCCACTCCACATCAGTCTTGTACTTCTTACTATACAGCTGGACCAAAAGGGATAGAGTATGTCCTTCGCATCATTTCCTCCAGTTCCACAAAAATCTGTACTCTGGTAAGAGTCTTGTTGCTGTAAGATGGGAATACATTTGTCTTAGGCTGCAGAAGCCTTTGACCCTATTTCTTGCCGATACCTCCGGGGTGAGGTAATACGGGTCTTTTCCCACTCACACTGCATGGTTTGAGTAAAAGCGGTTATTGCTGATTGGCTTTGGCAGGTTTTATCCTGTGTCTGTGTGCTGATTTGCTGTAGACAATTCCCTGATCACACCTCTGAGAGTTGTTACGGAAGCCCTGCTTCTGTCTTGCAACTTTAATTCCCATTATGATTTGTATATCCCAAATTACTTACAGTGATCAATAGTGACTGGTGGTCCGACAACATTTTCATAAGTACTAGTAAGTATCAGCAGATTTGGATCAGGAAGGACCGACCCTCTTCTAGGAACCATGAATTGCCTTCAGTGAGGGCAATTACCACTTAGTGAAGTCACTAAAAGCCTTCTAATGGTTCGTTGGTCTTTTCAGCTGTCAAACACTGTTCATGGCTTCAGCCACTGAAAAATCCATGGGACACTTTGTTTTGAGAGAGTTACAGAAAGTCATCATTTATTGAGAAGAAGCGCAGAATGGAGATAGTTTCATTAGAGGATGTTAAGTTTTATAGTTCCATCATCAAATGTGTCAGATTAATAGGAAGTGTGTTTTAAATGATTGACTTTAATTAGAAGAACAGAGAAGTCTGCCAACAACAACAATCCATTTTTGGTGACCAAGTGTTTAGGGTAATTCAAAAGTTATTCCATTTATTTCTAATTATGTAGTCATTTATTGAAGTTTAATCTATTTGGAATTACACCAGTCCTAATGGTATGCTTCACAGAGCATAAATTATGTTGCAGAGTAGTTAAAATAACTCTCTATTTTCTAGCCTCTCCCTTTTGCTATTACATTCTGTAATGCTTTTAGCATCATTTGATCCATCTGCTCACAAAGTGTCATATTGCTCTGAGATTTAGCGTTTGGTTAAGTATTTACATCTGTTACAGAGGCTTCTTTTTACAGTCTGTTTATCACTGCCAAGCCAAGACCTTGATCTGTAAAGGTACAGAGATGCTGATTAATGCTTTTGTCATCTCGAGGGCTGATTACTGTAATTCACTCTTTTAGGGACTTTCAGCCCATGCAGTTAGGAAATTGCAGCTGACACATTGTGCTGCCGTGAGGATTCTCTTCCAAATGAGATTATTTGAATGTATTACACTGATTATTAATTTTTTGTAAAAAAATCAGAATTTGTTAGTAGGGAAAAACCATATTATTGCATATATCTGAGGGATCTTAGACCATTACTAGTGTGAGCCTGCCACGTGAATAGTCACTGTGCTGTTCTGATCTTTCCTCTAGATCATCCAACCTACTGAGCTGTCCTGTTGCAGTCTATTAAGATTTGTACATAATCAACAGAATAGATTTTCTACTGATACTCTCCAAGATAAATTTACTGATATTCTCAAAGATAAATTTTTTGTTGTTTTTCAGTCAACAATGATTTGTATTTATTTGAAAATCTGAGTTGCAGGTTTTCCTAGTCCTGTTTTCAATTTTGCAAGTACATAATGATTGGCTTGGATGAGTCTTTCTGAAAGCTAATTAATCACAGATATTGAAATTCAACAAATGACAATCCAGATTCAATGATAGTTTTGAGTATTAAAATTTCATAGAAGGCATAAAAAGTGTTATAGTTACAGTTTTATCCAGTTATTTTAAATTCTGACCGAAAAAGGAGAAATAATTATTTTTCTTCTTCTAAGCATATAATCCTTGTTGTGGTTACATAGGTGAGAAAATGTTTTTACTGTCCTGAGCAGAATAATCAGTGTTTTCAGCAACATGGGTAAGAACACTGAGTTACTTACGTATGCGAGTCAGCACTGTCTAATCAGCAACCTTATGTTAGTGAAGTCTTTTTCCCCTCTAAGAGTAAGCCCAAACGTCTAAAAAGTCATTTCAAAAGGTCAGTTGCAAAGGAAAAGCAGTCTGTGCTTCATAGTACAATGACTAAATGAAAGTTTTTGTTCTAACAGATTCTTGCCATACCTGTTTTTTGGTCATTTGAAAAAAAAAAAAATCAAGGGTCTACAGCACCAAGATAATGGAAAAGCACAAAAAATCCGCTCCACTGGATCCACTGAATCAAAGATACTTCCTACAATTCAGATTTTAGCATGAGCGTCATTCTACTGTGCCTGAAGAGCATCTTCCAATGTGTTCTTTTGCTATTTGAGACATGTCATATTCTTGAACAGGCAGATGAGCTTCAGAACCTGGGAGCAGAGACCTGGTTTGTTCTGAGTAATTACTACCTATCTCACTTTTTAACCTGCTCCCGATAGTGAGTGGTGAGGAAGCAAGAGAAAATTGTGGTTGTTTTTGGTCTATTGCCTGTTGATGAGAAGCCCATTATTTGCGCTGAAATGGAGAAGGAAGAGAAGTGTAGGAGCTGGGCTTGTGTTTGAGAATGAGACTCAGAAGGGATCATGGAGTAGATCCTCCTGAAGGCTCTGCTAAGGCTAGCAGATGATAAAGGGGTGATTTAAGGTCCCTTCCAACCCTAGCCATCCTATGATTCAATGATTCTATGAATGTGCTGCCAAAGTTCATGAAAAAGCTTATTTTATACCAAATATCTGATACCTTCTTATTTATTATGTAATATTCCTTAATGTGCATGCTTTCTTCTATAAATGTAACCTAAGAAATGGTAACCTTTTCGCTTTGGTAGTCCTGTTGGATGAAGCTTTGTGTTTTTTCCTCAAATTTAGTTGAGGTACTAAAAGAGTATAATCCATTCAAATTGAAATCACTGTATAGATATATACAGGCTAATCGTCCTAGAACTAGTTGGAACTGGTCACCTTAAACACACAACTTGAAGATCTGTTCAAATAATAATGGTCTTTGAGATTGTATTTCTAGCTACAGGCTGACTTGCTAAGCTTTTTAATCTCTGCTTCAGGTCGTTAGACAGCAGTGTGTGTTTCCAGTGACAAAAGCTGTAGGCTTGACTCCTGCTGACAGTGGTGGTGCATCAGTACATGTTGTTGTCACTCCTTAATGAAGGAGGCAGCTGAAGCAAGAGCAGAGGCTTGTGTCCATTAGCTTTTCTTCAGTGTGTCCAAGTATTTACTGCTTAGTGTTGGTAGAACTTCTTTTATATTGCAGTTTTTAGCATTGAAATAAGGAGATAAGACTTTGCTCTGGTGTGTTGAATCCCATCACTCTGAAAATTGGAAAAATGGGGAACTGCAATCACAAAAGAGTTATGCTTGTAGCTGAATATATAAAATAAAATTCTTCTCCAGCTTACACAGCCTCAGTGGTGCTGAGAAATCTATTTTGTACTGATAAAAGTGATGTTTGCCATCACGGAAAAAGAGTTAGTATAGTAGGTAATGTACAACTACCCGTTTTTATGGACAATCCAATTTGAGAGGGCTCGGTCCATAAACTGAAGGAGGAAGTGTGGCTTGAATTTTACTTTTCCCATTTTCTGTCTCACTAAGAGATTGTTCTTCCTGTGAATGTTGAATAATCTTCGTGTGGTCATCGATGCCTTTATAGATCTGGTAGGAGTCTGTTGTGTTTCACTCAAGGTTGAGATCAATTTAGAATTTATTCAGAAATTTAGAAAGCTATAGAATTCAGTAGTGGGCTTCTTAAACAGCATCTCTTTGAGATGATTCCAAAAGCATGCTTACTGGTTATTGTGGTTTGAATTTGAACAGGTTTCTTGTCTAAACATTGTAAAGTTGCTGTGGCAACTTGTGAAATTCTTTTTGACTCTGCAAACTGGTCCAACTGCTTTAGGGCTTCCTGTTTCCAGTTTTCTTGTCTTTGTTTAGACAGAGGCACGTGGCGCTGGGCTGGGCACAGCGGCCATCTTGCCTTGGGAACGTGGTGAATGAAGAAGGCATTGAATGCTCTCCTCATGTATCAGCAGAGAAGGGTTTCACCTGTAGTCCATTGTTTGCTGGAACAGAGTTTTTCCCTTGCTTGTGGCCATAGGAATTGGCTTGCTAGAAATAGGGGACTGTCACAGAAACACATGGAACAAGGAACTGGATCTTAAAATGCCACTGGCACTGAGGGATGTGTGCCGGGAATGAATGAACTACATGATTCCACAAGGAAAAAGAACTTCTGGAAGTCTCTTCCCTTTGAGGGGGTGGAGATAGCATCTTGGTCCGTTTATGTAAGAACATGTGATTAATGTCTCTGTCTTTGTGTTGGGGTTTTTATGTGGGTTGAATTAAATGTGATGTCTTGTTTGTCTCAAAATCAAGTTAGTTTTGGTTCTTGCCTGCATTTTATAAGTGGTTTTTGAACCCTCCTTATTACGTTTTTTTTCCTGGCCCGTTAGCATAGTAATTTAATTAATTGGTTAAGTCTGTCTCAGATCAACTATTGACAGTAATGGTGAGGTAGGCAGGAGTTGAGATAAACTCTAGACACTAATACTTGTGAAAAAGTAAGTCACTTCTTAGGGACTGGCAAAAGCAGACAAACTGGATGCCCACCTCATTCCAGTGTGGTAGAGTTGGAATGGCATTCCAGCAAACAGATCTCATGGTTCAGATTTGCTTGAAATTATTGAATTTCAGGGTATACAGGGTAGTCTAGTGCTTTTGGAGATATGTTAAGGATACAGTAGGATAGGAGCAGTCCCTATTTCTGTGGCCAGATGATTTCACTATTTATTTACTCTGTGATGTAGGCTAACAGGGCTGTTCTCATACTATGTTGGTTCTTTGCGATATGAAGGCTTCTTCCAGTAAATAAAATTACCATGATTCGCTAAAGCTCTCCAAATATTCCTATATCAAGTAGGTAGAGGGAACGTGCATAGTATGAGAAAATGTCAAGATTGCTTTATTTATTTGTGACTATATTTTCTAAGGAACTCAAATACTACTCATTTGCAAAACTTAAGTGTGTGGTTGAAGTCTAACTTTGCTTGTATCCCATAAAATCCTTCGGCTGCATCGTGTTTCTGTGTGAGCGTGGCTCACATGGAGGTTCTTCTGACTTGTTAGTAGATTTGACATCTGTGCAAGGGATATGAGAACACTTAGAGTTTTTAAAATGTGCAATTTCTTGTACTTAGGGGATAGCTTACGCTCAGTGTCCTCTTACAGAATAACAGTCGTGGTCCAAATACAGCAGTGACTGATCTTTAGTAATTTGCAGTTACTTAACACTTCTTTCAGCAAACTCAAATCTGTAACCAAATGTCTCTTGGATTAAGACAACGTGTCTGAGTCTGTGTGCGAAACAGAAAGCTAAATAACCCATTTCTGTAGCCCAGGTAATCATCTGCCACAGCACATCTCAGTCAATGTTCAGAAGAGTGCACTAAGTTCTTGTTATGACATTTAATTCTTTGTTATTTACTTCACAGCAGTCAAAAGTGTGATGATAGACATTTATACCATGAGGTCCTTGCTTTGGTAGAATAAGCTAAAATTATAGTGTGAGGTAGCCGCCGAGCAGCATAAGGGTGAGGGGAAGAAATGCTAAATGAAATGACAGTAAAAATTTTCTGATGGAGTAGTCTCCTCTGGAGTTGAAAACGTGAGATATTCTGTGTTACATAGGCAAAGAGGAGATGAGTGGGGCAAATGGATTATCAGGCAAGCTCTGTAGCACAGCATCCTTCCCACAAATCAGTTCATCTCAAGGGAAATGCCTAATTTCCCTGCTCTTTGACTCCTTGGCTGTAAAAAACGATTAACATTTTCCTTCCTTGTAAGAGGAAGGGATGTGGGAGAGTATCATTATTAATTAACAGCATTATGTTCTACAGAAGAATGATGAAATTGGACCAATAAACAAATTAGTAAGGCCTGTTAATAAAAGCTATGTTCAGACAACTCAAACACATACACTGTCATGTCTTGACCGTCACAGTTCTGCTCTTTGTGCCTTTCAATGAACTACTGGATTTGGGTGGTAATTAGAAGTTCATCCTTGAGTCTCATGTATTGAGAATGCGAGAACAGCTGTTGGGTGCCAACTCATCCTGGCCTTCCTTGGTGACTTGATAATCTGAGAGGTCTTTTCCAGCCTCAACATTCTGTGGCTCTGAGATCTGGAAAACAGCAGAGAAAGGACAGACTATCAGAGGTCCTGCTTGATAGTTACAGCCTTACATCAGTCTGCATTTAGAGACTTAGAATCATAGAATCATTAGATATTGGAAGGGACCTCAAAAGCATCTAGTCCAAACCCCCTGCCACAGCAGGATCACTTCACTGGAGGAGTTGTGGAATAGTTTTCTTACATGCAGTCGTTTAACAGAACCTTTAAAAACTTTAGCTAGCTGTATGTCTTCTGATAGAGATTTCCATAATGCTCTGTCCAGTCACTGTTATTTGTATTTGTTTTTAACATTGTCTAATTTCATCTGATACTTCCTAATTAACATTATTATTTATTATGAAAAAGAAGAAGGTTCATTCTGTATTCACTCTTTATGTTACTGCAAGTCAATTATTCTCAGATTTTAACTGTGGTTTTTCAGAAAATTGTGCATTTACATCCCACTCTCAGTTTCACTGCAGAGAATGCAGCATTCAAGAACTGTAGAAGACTGTCCTGTTAAGCTTTATAGTTTTTTGACACTCCAGAGAAAAATGCAGTTTTAATATTTCAGTAGCTGAAATGACGTAGTTCAAAGAGTGTAGGCAAACAATGATGAGAATGTGTTGACAGGGCATGAAATCTCTGATGTGGACGCCTTTATAAAATAAAATGATTTCTCAGGGCTGCAAAGGTGGCTGTTAAAACCTTCAGTTATGAGCTCTCAGGAGAAAAAAAATATGATCCTTTTGGTTTTAGCCTTGCTTCCCAGCTGAAGGCCTGATGGATGATTTTTGATAAATGTCTCACAGCGCAAAGGACCAAGACTACTTTGATGCTGTTGACCTGTACAGTTTACTTCTGTGTCTCTAGTCACTCTTTGTAAGAAATTAAAGTAGATTAACAGAAGTGGGCATTTGGAGAAAAACATATAGAATTCAGGAAACAGGACTGAAAACACTGGTATTTATGTGGTTATTTAATGTTTGTGAAGAACAGAGTGTTGCAAACTTTCCCATGCGCTCTCTGTATGGTGAGAGCCTCGGTGGCAGCAAGGAACTTGTTATGCACACCCGGGGCACAAATAAGGAATAAATGTACCCAGACTGGTTCCATCTCACACACACAGTTGAGTTGTTCTCTGTACTGTAGCAACACGAGAAAGCACTCTGCCATGGAAATGTTGAGGCTAGTTATTCTGCAATTCCTGAGAGGAGCAGACGTACTGAAATCTGCTGCTTGCTGAGACCCTGCATGAAGTCTTCTAACCCTGCAGAGGCCATGGCCCGTGAGAAACCTTCCTAGCAGGCTTTAGAGGGACAGTTGTGTTGCTTCCTGCCTTCTCAGCTGCTCAGAAAGCCAGTAACAATGTGCTTTATCATAATGAGCAATTGTTTGCTGTAAATAATCTCCTCCATAGTATTCCCATTGCTTGAATGAGGGTCATTGTAAATGACCCCATGACAACCAGATTGCTTCTGGCACTTAAGTTGATGGGTGTTTATTCTTTCTATGATAGAGTGAAGTGCTCAGATAATGAGCTCTTCTCTACTAAAATAAATAGGCCAGATCCTTACAGTCCTTTTATGAAAAACAAATACTTGTTATTAAAATAGCAGAGATATTTGCAGTCTTTGACTCCAGCTTATGGCTGAGTTCCCTAGATGTAGAATTAAGCTGAATGACTTTCTGATCCTCTGGGAGCACCACTGGAAAAATAAAGGTAAGATGTGTGGATGAGCTGATTTGCAGTGTTAGAACATCTCATATTCTGTATGAAAATTGTGAGAAGGCACCTTGAAATATGGTCACACAGAAGACCTCACAGTGTAGCAGCCAACATCATCATCTCCCAGCACCTCCAGCTCTGGACAAGAAATAACTGCCTTGGAAACAATCATGGGTGTTAAGAACATACTCTTAGAGGAATAGTACAGCTTTTGTTGCTCGTACAAATAGGCACCCATCAGGAGTGTGGTACTGCATGGTTCTGCATGCAAAAGTGTGATATTTGAATGACAGAGTCTTTGAAGTAGAAGCAGCACTCCACTGAATTCACAAAATTCACTGCAAATTCACTGCAAGAGTCTCAAATTTCATGCATGAAGATTCCATTTTTATTACATAATCATTATTTTATAGGACCTTCTTTTTCCATCCTCAAATGTTGCTCAATATCCATTAGGATAAGGGTGATGAAAATGTTGAGAGATTTTAGAACAGTGTGTAGATAAGCTCTATCTAAACCAAATATCTCGCTCAATATCAAGTCCTTTTTCGTGCGAGTTCTTTAAACAATGCTAGTCCTTCAGCAAATACCTCAGAACAAACAAAAGCACTACAGAGAACTCAGCTTCTTATATTGGTAATGTTAAAAACAAACACATAAAACATTTTTACCTCTTGGAGATTTGCTTTGCATCAGACTCAGTTTGCCACTGTAAAGGAGTTTGGTTTGATTTTCTTTTGCCGATTTCTCAATATTTACACGTCTGCCTCACAGTGGAGTACATTTGTATCATAAGTGGGAAGTTACACATTAATAGTACTTACAAAATCCATCTTTGTTAACATGGTATATGTTTCAAAATTCTACTTTATATGGGGATTGGACTAGATGATCTTTTGAGGTCCCTTCCAATCCCTAATGATTCTATGATTCTGCAAAGCACATTTATCTTACTGTGGCTACTGGATTTATGGATACGGTCTCTAAATAGGAAGACTTACTGGAATTCATGAGGTCTTTTCAGTAACTTACAGTAATCTAGAGAACTGAGGCAGATTCTTCTAAATTTGCAGCTCTTGGTCCATCTGCTGGACTCTTGTTTCCACGTGAAACGTTATTGCTCACGACAAAGAAAACTGAAGTGACGCAGCTGTTACAGCCCACTGTGCTCTACATTCATAACGTGATTCAAATGTGTTCCTCTTATTCACAAGGATGTAAATATTTTTGCTTTTGGTAATAGACTACTAAGATATAAATGCAGAACTGTTCTCTCTCAAGCATGCAAATAAACATCAGGCATCCAGTACCTCTGAAAATGCTTGAGTAATGAACACTTAATTACCTGAAGGAAAAGGACATTTCACAAGCTGAGAGCCCAGGTGGCTGCAACTGCCAAAATCTCTTGCTAGAGGCGTATTGAGCAGTGTTTGGATAGTGAAAATGGGAACTCTCTCAAATATATTTATTTCCTTGAAACCTTGTGATTATAAGGGAGTAATGTCCTTAATGCAATACTTGCACTGCAAAGATGGAGATGCTGTGAAAAGCAAGTCTGTGTGACAGAGACATTACTTGGTGCAGCAGTGCACTTAATTAAAACATGGCAGCTGTTCCATTATCACTTCACCTTCAGATATGAGTGTATTGTATAATCCCTATTTTAAGGAAGCCCATGGCTCTTAGGATCATAGGGTCATATAATTCAGTTTGAGAGGGACCTAAGTAGGTCAGTCGGGTCCTCTCCAGCCTGGGCTGTTGCAAGGATTCTTTCTTTCCAGGGGCAATGCTTTACATTTCTCCTCACTTAATTTCATTACAGGCCTTGAAACTCCTGTCACCCATTTCTCCATCCCTCCTGAGTCTCTCTGAATGGCAGACCTGCCCTCTGGCATATCAGCTGGCCACTGCAGCTTGGTGTTATATGCAGACCTGAAGAGAGTGCACTCCATTATCACCTCCAAGTTACTAATAAAGATGTTAAGCAGGACAGGCCCAAGGATAGACCCTTGTAATTCCACATCTTACTGGCCTTCAGGCAGGGTATGACCCAAGGTCTCACTTGGACACCTGCCATCTCCAGCAATGTTTTACCCGTCTTGTTGTCCATCCCTCCAGAATTTAATGTTTTAGCATTTACAAAGAAGTGCTCTGGGAGACAGGTGTTGAAAGCACTCCTAAAGCTAAGGTAAATTACATCCACTGTGTACATGTGTCATTTTGATCATGATTCTTTATGAAACTTTAACCAGAAAACAAAACCATGGTGGAGTTAGTATGCCTATCTGGAGAGAGCGAGGATGGAAGCAGTGAGGACATAGCAATGAACAGCCCCTTTTGTTAACAGGCAACAAGTTCTTTTGCCTGGTTGCTTCGATTCAGCTGGAGCAACCACATGTGTGTAACAGCATTTAGCACTTACACATACACTTAACCTTGTGTAGACATTAAACATGCACGATTAAGGGCTGTGCAAATATTAACTCATCCTTCTACTCTATCTTGTGGGTTTCCTGAAGATAAAATTGATGTTAGCCCTTGACCACAGAATAGAAAGCTTAGTGTACGTATTGTGCAGAAGAAGACCCATTAGTAGTTACACGGTTGTGTTAGGTTGCAAATCAGGCTGCACCACTGCTGGGGTGGTTGTAGACTAGAGCTAATTCACACTCAGAGAGCTGATTAGCTATGACACTACAGGAGTGTTTGTAAAGTAAAGATAGCCCACACCCAGGGAATTGATGAGCTGGTGTGGTCTTTGAGTAGCAACTAATATCACATCAATTCTCTTGGCATATGCTTTAGGAGGTAATCTGCAATAGTACCCCCAGATTTAAAAAAACTATGGAACTAAAACCAAGGAAAAATAAGAATTTTCCTGGTTTATTTTGTAACTAGGAAACAATGTGCTGGCCTTTCAACTAGAATGTGGATTTATCTTAAAAAATGTAATCACTGTGTAACAGGTTGTCTGTGTCACAACATAGAGATTTCAAAGATGGCTTTTGTTCTGAACCAAAAAATCTCATATGAGAGGTAAACCCTTGAATACTTCTCAAAAAGTTAAACCCTCCTGAAATATGATCTACTGCTCTTCACAGCTGACTGCGTGAAAATATCTTCATTTTAGTACAAGTAATGAAACAAAAAGTTATACTTCTGCTTAATCAGCCTGCTGTGAAATTCAGGCTCACTGGGACACAGACATATTAAAAGTGAGATTAAAACGTACATCCCCTGGGCAGTGTGCGTGGGTAGCGTTTGGAAACTCTCGTATTCTAGAAGGGTTAGAGCTTATCAGCTGGAAATGTTCTGTGTGTCCTGATGAAAGCAAAAATGCTGAAGTAGTGACTTGGCTTCTTTTCAGTGTGTCTGAAATAAAGAAGATTAAGAAAAAATGTAACGTGGGCTGGTATATGTGTGGAGAATGTTATTAATTGTCTCAGTGGTACTGCAGACAGTACTTTACAGTAATTCTAGTATCCCTAGTAGAATATTAATGGCATATTGCTTTGACCTGCTATCAGTCGCTGTGATTTGCATATGATTTGCATAATATTTTGCATATCAGTCACGTGTTATTCACTAGGTTTCATACTAGTGATGGCTGAGTAAAAGGACTCTAGTAGCTTTACTTTAGAGAAGGGGATTGCCTTCTCAATTTATCCCTTTCTTTACTGTTTTCCAAAATAATTTATCATTATGTTGTTATAATAACATTAGTGTTGTTTTTATCAGGATTACTAGCAAGTCTCAGATGGGCAATGGCCATACTAGCTCCCTCTTAGTCTTTCTTATTTTTTTATTCAACTTTACCATGACTAAATCTATGTATTTTGACTGCGACTTTTAAAATATTTAGCATATTTAGCATTGACAACAGAGAGCTTAAATGTAGTAGTTGAAAACCTGAAATTAGATAGAAAAGCTATTGATTTGTTATCAGTATGGTTGATAAAAGTATTTGAAAAATATTGCAGTATAGATGTATTAAAAAGTGTTATGAAAGACTTTGACTTGATTCATAGCTGGCACAGCTAGGAGGGAAGGTTTCCAGGATAAAAAGTAAGTCACAGAATCACAGAATACTAGAATGGTTTGAGTTGGAATGGACCTTAAAGATCATTTATTCCCAACTCCCCTGCTAAGGGGAGGGACACCTTCTGCTAGACCAGGTTGCTCAAAGCACTATCCAACATGACCTTGAAAACGTTCAGTGATGGAGAATCCACAGCTTCCCTGGACAACTTCTTCCAGTGTCTCACCATATCATAGTGAGAGATTTCTTCCTAATTTCTGACCTGAATCTTCCTTCTTCCCTCTTTTCAGTTTGTAGCCGTTGCTCTATGTCTTGTTTTACAACAAACCTCTGTACGAAGTTCCTCCTCAGCTTTCCTGTAGGCCCCTGTAGCCTTCTGTTCTCCAGACTGAACAGCCCCAGCTGCCTCAGCTTGTCCTCACTGGAGAGGTGTTCCATTCGTCTGATCATTTTTGAGGCCCTCCTCTTGACCCACTTCAAAGGATCCATGTCCATTTTGAGGGGCAGGTTGCAGAGCTGGTCGTGGGACTCCAGGTGGGTGTCTCATGAGAACAGAGTAGAGGGGCAGAGTCGCCTCGTGACCTGCTGGACACACTTCTTTTGGTGCAACCCAGGTGTCCCGTGTGCATCTACTGTTATGCAAAATACAGAGGACTCAAACCAGAGGCAAGAGACAGCCACAGAAATTCTTAAATAAGATGGATTACTTCTGGCCATGAAGAAAACTTGTTTTTGTATGTGTTTCCCAGACAGCTTTGTTGCAGTTCCAGTGCACTGTTCAACCGTAAGTTGATTATTCTTGAAGTTAATTTTTATTATTTAGCTTTGGTTTTCTCTGAAGACAGCTCTTGGAATAGTAACCTCTGCTCAGAAACAGGTGCTGAACTTGAGAGTTTTTAACCTAATCCAGCCTTCCAAGTTGTGGGCTAATTAAATGTCTTTGAACTCTGTTCCTGTGTTTTGCAAGAGTTGAGCCTGGGTTTTCTGCTCGTGGGCTGATCCTTCGTGCACATGGTCATGACCTTCCCTCATCTGCCCAGACTTTGTGAATAAGAATCTGGACTTGTTCTAGCTGTGTATGAATTCTTTCTCTCTACTAATCTGAGCAGATGTTTTTGCTTGATGGTAGAAGTAGCTATTGAGAATGGGTTCAAACAGAAAATGTCACTGTATCCCTAGAAGCTTGATCTTGAAACATCAAACTCAAGAACAGCTTTTGCACTTAGTTAAGTCGTGGTAGGGTCAAAGCTTAGTGTTTGGTACTTTTCTTTGACTCCATTCCTCTAGATTGTTTTACAGATGCTTTGTGGATAGGCGCTGCGTAGAAGTCCAGAACAACCACAACTTCCCTTCAACTTCAGTGTCAGGGAAAATTATTACTGTCGGACTGTCTTTCTTCCTAACTTCAGAAGAGTATGATGTACAGTAAATTTGTCTTTATTTATTTATAGACTCCAAAAGAGCTGTTAAAATTCTCAGTAGAGCCGTCTCCTAGAGTTCCAGTGACACCGAAGCTGCTCTGTTGTTAATAAATATTTCTTACAGCCAGGCTTTGACATCATAAGGGTTCCCAAAGAGTCTTTTTGGTTCAATGGAAGATGCACAATTATTTTTCAAACATTCATTTTTTTTAAACAAAATTTTTCATCTTTGCTAAAGGAAATAATTTTTCATATATCATAATAAACTTCTCCTCAAGCAATGTCTCTGCATGGATTCTTGAAAGATTTGTAGTGTAGACATTGCTTTGCACTAATTGAGAACAGTCTTTTTACCGTGTAGCCAGCTATTTTTGGAGCCTGGTAATGAAGGCTGGTTTAGGCCATATATATACTTCTGCTGCCCTTATTCTTAACTGCTCTCAGTTAATTGAGAGCTTGCCAACCTCTCACCTGTAAGTTTCACACTTTCCATAACTAATATTGACATAAGAGAGAAATCTGGGGGGGGGGAAGTAGGTCTAATCCTAATGTGTATGCATGAACTGAAATATATGAACTGTATGTGGATTATGTGAATTCAACTAGCCAGTGGCTAAACATAACTTGCAAGAATATTGGATGTCAGAGTGTTTCCAAGGTGGATTTAATGTAGATTGCAAATCCTCAGTGATCTGTCGTTATCTGTATAAGACTGTCTGTTCTTTGAATGAAGGTTCATCTCAGAAGCTTTAGCACAATTAGAGACTAATATATGTAAGTCATAGAAATTAAAGTTTGGATTTCAGTCTTAGTTCTAAAGTTCTGGGGTTTTTAATGGGAAATACATGCTGGGAACTTGCTAATATACTTCCTCATATACATATGCCCCATGTGTGAAAATCAGTTCAAAGCACACACATTCCATCTCTTTAAAAGTCTGTAAAGGAAGCACTGTGGGTGCTAAAACTTTGTGATAGATACGTAAGGGGTGAATGAAAACTATTCATCACTGTGTAGCCCTTCCAGACACCAACTTCTGTTTCGCAGTGTTGCAGCTGGTACAGTAGTGGAGCAGGGGGACTGCTTTAACAGGACTTCCCTGAGAGACTGAGGCATCAAGCAAGTCTCAAAACTTCACTCAAACCTTTAGTGAAGCTCAAGAATTGAAGATCAAGCATTAGTCAAACAAATTAGCCAAAGCTTGGGTGTATCAGAGGTCTAATACTGTGTTTGGCCTTGATGGCCAGTGTTGGGTGGTTCAGAGCTGTCTGAGGCCACAGTGTCCTGATGCAAAACCTGTTCTATCAGAATGTGTAGCTGGAATTAGTGTCTTCTTTCCTTCCCAGCTCCACTCATTGATGTCTGGCATGGATCAGAACAAGTTTAGTCCAAAGGATTACCTCGTCTTTTCGTAGGTGGGAATGGATCTGTTTCAGCTTGTTCAAGGCAAGTGTTACAGCCCGATACTTGTCTGCCCTGGCCTTTTCAGATGAGCACACGTTTGCAGAATTCTGCAGGTTATCTTCAAGTAGTTGTGTGCTGGGTACGTGTTACCTTAGTTTTGCTATTTAATAGAACGGAGCCAAGCAGGCATGTGTTGCAAAATCATTCACCTCCTGACCTAAATCAAATAGTCTCGTGGTGTGTCCGGGTGCAAAACAAACTGGATTTGCATCACACTGCACCTCAAGTCGAGCAGGCTTGTAGTACAGTGGTAGTGAAAGGAGGATACGTAATGTTCTACAGGTAGCTCTTTATGCTCTGCAGGACTAGACTATCGTGCAGTATTGGTGGTACTGTGCTGAATTTGCACGTTCAGTTGGATTTTCAGCAACCACACTGAAAATGAAAAAGGAGGAAGACATACAATGACACACTGAGCAGTATTTTCTTTATTTGACTACAATTTTCCCAGGGAAATTTACATTAAATCCTTTTTCTTTTTGGTGGAGCATCTAGAGATAAGAGTAGCAATGAGTCAAATAGGTGTGACAATGGTCAGTTTAACTTCAAAACCCAGAGTGTAATTTCAAGATCTAGTTTACACTGTGGATGTTAAACTTGTGAACTCAGAGTACAGTTAAAATAGTTTTCCTTAGTATTAAATAAAAAAAAATTCTTTCTTGTAACTGTAAAAGTGTCCAGTCTGCTCCCACAGGATTCATTCTTAAGACTTAGCAATTTTTTGCCTTATTTTGAAATACTGTAAATACAGGAAATATTGCATTTACAGATAAATACAGCATTTACTGTAAAAATTTTGGATGCTGCAAATCCCAAAAAAGGGATAAATATAAAAAAACTTTGTAAATAACGTAATACATGTTTTAAAACATGCCTTTTTTTTCATCATTAAAAATTCAAATGGAATGGGTCTGTTTTTGTATCACGATGGATTTTGCATTCAAAATACAATCGGATTTTAATACAATTCTGATTACTGTAATGGTTAAGATTAACATAATATAAAATCAAGTTTTTTAGTGCAGAATTTAACTGAATTTTTTCTATGGATTTTCAGAGCTCTCCTTTGCAAACATAATTAATTCAGATCCAGTATTAAGTGAACCAAACATTATTAACAACACATTAGAATATAAATGTTAATTTAATAAAGAATGATGGATCCATTTAACTCAGCATGGTCATCTCCTTTGCTGAATTTTCTCATTTGCTTTCAGTTTGCAGAGTCTCATGGCACAAATCAGGAATTGGTCATGCATGGTTGCTTAGTCGTCTCTTAATTAGTATTATAACCCATTTGCTTTGTTAATAGCTTTGCATTTGCAAATATCATATCCCATTTTGCTGAGGAGTCATCACTGCAGCTGTTTAAGACTAGGCCTGTTCAGGTACCAATAGAAATAAAATCCTGCTTAATCTTGCAAAACACTCTTGTCATGTGCTGTGATCCAGGTAACTGTTTTCTACTGTAGTTTTCTTGTCTACCCTTCTGTGAAACCTAGGCTGACAGATGACCTGACGACTAGACTGCATCTTCAGAGGTGGTGCTATCATTCATTGTGACTTTAGCTAGAATATATTCAATGCATAAATTCTGTAGGCCAGCTATATAACCTTTGCTGCCTTTGCATTTCTACTAAAAAAGGAAGCCAGTGTGTTATCAGACAGAAGACACCTGTAGAGTGGAGATAACTCTGCATTGCTTGTTATTGTTTAAAAACTTCCTTAAAACACTTTGCATTGATTTACTGAGAAATGCAGATATTGATTTGGCAAAGTAATGAGAAACCAGAGGTTGGGACATACCGTGTTGCACATCTTGTGGGCAAATGCTCATCGTGGCTGCATGATGTGCTACTGTTCTGGATGCCGGGGCCGACGGTACCGTAGAGCATCGTGGTGCAAAACAGAGCCCATTCTGAGAGTCCCTTCGGCTGGTTCTCCTGGGCACTGATACCTTATGCTGAAAGATGACAATGACAGACAAATTATGCAGCAGACACATTTACAAGTTCAAGTGTTGTAGTGTATTTAGAAAGAAATCTTAGTTTAATGTTACAAGTCACTAGCATTTAGAGAAAAAGATTTTATGTGGGTTTTTTTACAACTGAGGAGTAGCCTCGTGTTGTGTGGTTTGCGCTAATGTCAGCCACGTTTAGTGATTATTCACCAGCTCATGAAGGAGGCTACAGAGTATAATAAACCAGAGTCTGCTCACTCAGCAGTTGGTCAAAGGTTTATTTGCAGTTCATGCTGCACAGATGGGTAATAGTTTGAAAGCACAGATGGAATTTAAGGAACAGTAAGTTCAGTGGGAAAACTACTGTATGGAAGAGATGGAGGAAACTGAACAAACCAACAGCTTGAGAGAGAAATATTGAGATCCGGGCGGTAATTTCACAAATTATTTCAGCCTCTCCTAGTGTGTAAAGTGTGAGGAAACATGGCAAATGGTTGGCTGGAACTGACTGCTTCCTTACTGTTCTCTTAGACAAGAAGTGCCACTCAAACCTAATTAAAACACAATGTTTTTTGATTGAATGGTTTTTTATTGAGAGTTAGTGAAAGTGACAGAGAAGATCTATTAAAAGCATGACAAAGCTAATGTGGAGCAAAATCAAGTGGCTGAAGATTTTAACCTCAGGGTTTGTTAATCCTAAAAGAGGGATTAAAAAGACAATCTAATGAGAAGGGCTAGTGGGAAAGACAACCTGCCAAGCTCACCAGCCTGCAGGTCCTGCTTGTGTTGAGTGCCTGCCTCTTGGTAGGACTTGTCTGGCTGGCTCCTTCCACAGCATTTTCCTTGCAGATCATCCTGGGAAAGGCAGGACACAGAAAAAAAGTCCTGCTACTCTTTCCCAAAAAGAGTAAAAGGAAGAGTAATCCTAGCTAGGTTTTAGGCACCTGCTTTTTCCCCTGACCTGTGTCTACTTGCATTTACTTGCTTATCTGCCTGCCCCCGATGCCAAAATGAAGTTGTGTCTGCAGTGATTTGATCTCATGCCACTGCACTGAAGACTTTAGCTCTCGACTCTTCTGATTTGGGGATCTGTTTACTCTAAACCTTCCAGTCTTAGCCCAACAGGACAGTCTCTCTTCATAATTAAGTAACATATCGAGTTACTCAAAGTTCTTTGGAAAAGTTTCATTCAATAAGTAAGATCTGATAAGCAAAAAATTGTAAAATTCCATGAAAACACACTTATGTAGAACATTTGCATGTTTTATATTATTCTTTCGGCTCACTGATATTTATTTCAGTAATAAGTATGTGGCAGATGTTCATAGCTAAGTTATGAAACAAAATTATTTCTGAAGTACTGATTCTGTATATATGAAATTCCTAGAATAATAAGAGATCTATCATTTAGAACAGGAAAAGAAGCCTCAGCAATAAATTCATCCCTTCAAGCACTGATTTAAAAAGAGAAAGAGAAAACTAAAATTATATAATCAGATGATTTAAGACTGTAATTTATTGCTGTGCTCTGATTTATCTCCTGCTGCTGGAGATTGTCTCGTAAGTGAAGCCAACGTAGCTGAGAATAGAAATTCAAATTTTTTTAGGTCTGAATGATTTTTTCTCCTATTATGAGATTTCTATTATTTGTATATTTTATCTTTTTTTCTGTGTCTGTCTCTATGCATTTAAGTTCTGATTTATTAAAAAACCAAAATAACTCAAAGCTTTCAAGTCTAGTTGTGAAATGATTTTGTGTGCTATTTTCATTAAAAAAAAGTTGTAATAATTGTAAAAGCGCTGAACGAGTAATTCTGCTTCGTAGTGTCATAATGCTCTATTTAAAATGGCCCTTCTTCACGACTGTGCTGTGTGATTTGAGAGTCCTTCTTCATAAACCAGTGTGGGCTTGGTCCAGTTAGGTTAATGCTCGGGCTCCATAATCTTGAAGGTCCTTTCTAACCTTCCAAGGGAGATGTAAGTTGTTAATGGTTTGTGTGTGTGCTTATTTGGTCCAACACTTCGGAAGCAAAACCATTGATGTCTTCTCTCTTTCCCTGAGCTGGGCTGTTTCTTACAGAGCACACTGACATTTCCTGTGCTAACTTATCATTCTATCGTTACTTTAATTTTATAAACATTGGGGTTTTTTTTCCATTTTGAAGTAACAGTATTTTTGTATCATTGCCCTCATTGATCTTTGGTTGGAAAATACGTTTTAAAATCAATATTTAGCGCTTTTAAAAGGAGCCTTTCTTTCTTTTCCCAGTCCGTTGAGGATATTTTTCATGTAGTTTATACTTCCTGTCAGAAAATAAAGACAGTGAAGGTTTGCCTTCTTTTTGAAGGAAATCTTGATGCTAACAGCATCAGAGAAGACCTTCTTTTTGAAGGAATCGCAGCATGTGATTGTAGCTTCTAGCGATGAGCTTATGATTGAAAACAACTGGAAAGGACCTTGCAAGGTCATCTTAAAGGATTTAATGGGGAAAGATCGCAGCATTTATATCAAGGATCTGTTGATTCATTTTCTGGACACAAGATAATAGTGTGTTTTCAACCGTCATGTACAAAATAGTCCTCTGAGCCTCTAGCAGGAGCCTGAAAATGAAAAAGATGTGCCAGTGCCATTCAGGGAAAGAATACTAATTCTGTAGGGTTAGAATATTGTGTCTTGTAACAACACGTCTGTAAAGCAGTGAATTGCTCTGCAGATGCACCCAAGAGGTGCCAAAGAGGAGCTGACAGAAGAATTTCTACCTATGAGAAAGTGAAACTCACTGTTAACACATTAATAACCAATGAAACAGCAGCTTTATAGAGAAGCTCCATAAACCTCTGCTGTATGTATCTAAGAAGAGGATGGATTTATGTGAGGTTGAAAACTCTAGACATGCACGTATGTTGCTGAGCTTTCAGAATGTCAAGTTCCCTGTACAGTAGATGAGCAAATTTAAGAAGTTTACGATGTGAGTGGAAAGCCCTGATGCTGGTTAGGCGTGAAGTTAGCCGGAGGTTACGGGTAGTCGTGCAGCTTTGTGAAGGAACATAGGAGTCCAGCATCAGATGTCATGAATGAACACGATTGTTCCTGTCTTGCCTGTGATGAACACTGGATTTGTGACAGCAAGGATGATTAGTGACTCTGTAAGCCATGCAGCCTTCCTGAATTCTGTGATTATTTATAAATTTTATTTATTTTTTAGGAAAAATGATAATATGTGAGCAGTCATTCTGCCATTTCTGGTATTCCACTTCAAATTTTAAACACCCTCTTTTTAAACAGTCTTCAGTAATAGTGAAAGACTGACAGAAAAATGGTTATGCATGAAATACAGAAGTACAGTCTTTGACCTTTTCCCCTTGGTGGTATGATGTCTTCTAATTTAACTTCTGAGGTCCTGTTTTTTTCTTCATTCTCTAATGTTCTCATTCACAAACAGAAAATTAACGTCTGTGTTGTCAACACAGGCTTCTTGTGCTTTTAATGCCCAACAGGGCATTAGAATTCAATTTAAAAGTAATAATTCTTATCATTTTTTCTTAGCATATAAAGAAAGGACTTGGTATCTTGAATGAACTAGTAGTTAAGAAGACGTGTGAGAAGCCTACATGTTAGCTTGACCTTGTCCTTTGAACTTAATGAGCAGTTTGTGCCACATTTGGCTCAGGCTTGAGGGCTGTGGAGAGAAGCATCCAGTGGAGGAGACGGCAGGTCTCCCATTTTTGAGAGCCTTTGCAAGGAGTGTGGAAATGCTGTCACTTCAATGGTCTTGTCTTTGCTAATGTCCCCCTTAAGCACTGAGTCCTTTGGGAGAGGACTTCTCTGCAGGCCGTTAGATTTTGCCCTTTTCTCCTGTGTTTTTCAAAAGTGCATCAGGAAAATACTGTGTATTGTCTTCTGTCAAATCTATTTTTATTATTTAGTCTGAATAGCTCGAAGCTTACACTTCAAAAATTGTCCTTTGATTTCCCTTTCTGCAGAAGGAATAAGTGCATCCCACATGAGCTATGTGGTGTCAAGCTGCTGCCAAGCCATAGAGAAAAAGATTAAAAACAAAAGGGATAAATTTTGGTCCTCGTTTTCTCTGATACAAGTGCCAACCTTTTCCTCAGTCAATTTTTGTAATTAAGTCTTTTAAGAAGAAGAAAAGGTTATATATGCTTTGAAGTAATTTGAATCAAGGACGATGGGGATTCAATGGGTTTTAAGTATAGGCTTCAAGAACGTCTTTAAGGTCGTTTTAGTGAAGTGCAAATAGCAGATGATGCAATAGAAAGGGCTTATGCAAGGATAACTTGATATGTTGGGTCTCTCTGAAAATAAGATTTAAAAAGTATATTGTAAATAAAATGGTGATGTGTAAAAATACTAGCAAAGACTGCGGTATTTAAGTAAGATGAGCACTCCATATGTAATTATTTGCAAAAAGTGTTAAAAGCACATTTAAGATTAATCTCAAATCTCCTGCTCCTTTAAGATTAACCTCAAATCAACACATCTGTAGCAATGGAAATTAATTTTCCTGTCTGTATTTACCGTGTTCTTAGGGTTCACTGAAAGAATTAGAAATGTTTATCGTATTTTGTTCAACTGGTGACACAAAGAACTATAGAAAATAATTTTATTTCTGGTGGATTCTGAGAGGATCGATAGGTAGATGGCTGTGGTGTATTCTGCTTCCCTGCTTTCTGAAAATGGTACCATTTCAATGTTTTTACCAGCAAAGCTGCAAAAGTTTTAGAATAATATTTTTTATTTTATTGACTGCTGCCGTGTTTCTGAAACTTCAGTTAATTATAGTGTTTATTGATGTCATATATAATTGACGCTCCCTTATCTGCAGGCATGTGGTTAAACGCAGAAGTTTTCCTTAATGGCAAATTCTTTGTGAAATCTAACTTTCTGTATTATTTGAAATTACTGGGAGATTAGTGTCAGGGGAGTCAACTTTTCTTTCTTTAAGGCAAAAATTTTGTTCCCCTTGTAACAAATCTCATGACTTACATGGTGGGTATGTGTCATGGGTTGAGGCTGGACTGGTCATTAGATGAATGACAGATGCTATTAACCCCTCTCCCGCCCCAAAAGGGGAAGGGAAATGGAATAAGGGAGAGAGATTTATCAATCTCTCAAGAAAGCTGTTTTAAGGACAATAATGATAATATGAAATATATACAAAACCAATGCCGAACCAAATCCCCTGGCTGGCAATTATATCACCACTGATGCAGATCAGAAGTTCCACACTCGACTCACTGGAAAACAGGAACCAGATGCAGGAGCTGGGTCGTGGAACTCAGTTCAGGAATGCATGGATTGGGATCAAAGACATTCCTCCTTGGACACTGGCCATTGAGGATGAGACACAAAGAAAGAAGAGGGCTGACCCCTGTGGTCCCTCAGCTTTATACCAAGTATGAGTTCCATGGGATGGAATACCCTGATGCTCAGTTTAGAGTCACCTGTTTTGTCTGCTCCTCCACACAAGTGTGGCCCCTCTCTTCACCCACAATGAGACACATAGGATTTAGCAGTGACCTTAGTCTTCATAGGAACAAGTCTAAGCAAGAGCCTTTCTACTTACCAGTTCTTGTTAGTAACTAAACATGAAGCATTATCACTTGCAGAAGCAGATAGTGTCTGCTGCTAACTTCAGAAGTGCAGTGACTTAAAAGCAACTGAGGTGAAAAGTAAATTCACTGCACAGTATTAGCTCTGTGCTGCCCAAACCAGGGGAGCATGTTACATCTGGAAATACTGCTCTGTCCAGCCTCATTAAAACAAAAAAGAAAAAGGATGGAGGAGAAGCCTGGCTGAACAGAGAGCTTTGGCTGGAACTCAGGAAGAGAAGTCTATTGTCTATTAAAGGAGGTGCAAGCAACTCAGGAAGAGCACAAGGTTGTTGTAAGTCAATGTAGGGAGAAAATTAGAAAGGCTAAAGCTCAGTTAGAACTTGATATGTCCAGATCATCAAAGACAATAAATATGTTAACAGTAAAAGGATATCTAAGGAGAATCCTCTTCTAGATGCAGGAAGAACCCTGGTGACCAAGGACAAGGCTAAGTCCTAATTAATTACTAAAATGCAGACAGCCTGTAGGGAAATGTCTGCTTGAAATCTCCCCAAAAGGCTAGTGAGCATGTCAACAATAGGGCTTAGGCACCGTTTGGTCAGCTTAGTCAAAATGGACCATCTATAAAAATCCCTGTATCCAAATTCCTGCTATCCATGGTAGGCTACGGACTTGGGGCAGTGTGGCTGGAAAGCTCAACATCAGAAAATGATCTGGGGGCACTGACTGACAGTTTCCTGAATATCAGCCAGTAGTGTGCCCAAGTGGCTAATGCATCCTTACGTGTATTAGAATGAGTGTGGCCAGCAGGAGTAGAGAGGTGTGCACAGCACCGGTGAGACAACACCTCAAATGTGGTGTTCAGTTCTGGGCACTTCAGTACAAGAATGGTAGTGAAGTGCTGGACTGTGTCCATAGAAGAGCAGTGAGGCTTGTGAAGGGTCTGGAGCACAGGTCTTCTGAGGGAGTTTGGTTAGTTTAGCCTAGAGAAAAAGGAGGCTGAGGAAAGACCTTATTGCTGTCTACAGCTACCTGAAAGGAGGTTGGAGCAAGGAGGAGTACAGGCTCTTCTCCCTGGTGGCAAGCAATAGGAGCAGAGGAAATGGTTGCAGGTTGTGCCAGTGAAGGTTTAGTTTGGATGTTAGGGAGAATTCTTCATCCAAAGATTTAGTAGACATTGGACCAAGCTGCCCAGGGCAGTGGTTGAGTCACCATCTCTGGAGGTATTTAAAAGGCATATAGATAAAGTGCTGAGGGACCTGGTTTACTGGTGCCCTGGCAGTGCTGGGTTGGCATTTGGACTTGATGGTCTTAAACATCTCTTCCAACCAAAGGTATTCTGTGATTCAGTAATTTATGGCACCATTCTGATGGTGTTTGCCGCTCCTCAATAATCTCAGAAGTTGTAAAACAGTTTACAAAGTGAAATTTACAACATTATTAATAAAGCTAACACCATTATTACAATTATTTATAGGACTGCTCACCAAGGTACTGCTTTTCCATGGCAAAGACCAGATTCAAGGGGTTGTTAAAATACTGCACCGCCTTGCACTTTACAAAGCTACAAAATGCTGAGACCTGGGAAACTGAGTAACTTTATACAAGTGTTTGCTGAGACATATTTTCCCTCTTTCCATATTAGACTTGGACAAGCAGTATTTTGTTGGCTAGAGAAAAAAGAAAACATAAAATCACACCCTCTTGCAAAACTCCCGGAAGATAAAGTCTCCCCCAAGTAATATGCAGTAGTTCTGCCCCATCTTCTGCAGTGAGGGTGGCTGCTGCCTCATTAAGCATCTGGTGAGTCTCCTGACCTAGTCTTGGGATAATGTGGCTCAAGGTTTTGAAGTAGTCTCAACTAGAAATTCCACTCTACCTTTAGTAAGTCTCCCGAGAATGATTCATCATGTGGCCTTTTTTAAAATTCTATTTCCCCTTGATCTATTTTACTCCACTGGGTAGTTTCATTGGTTATGTTTCGATGGTATCCGCTGTCCATTACTGTCAGTTTTCTCTCTGATCTTCTTGATATTTTACATGATCTCTGCTATTCTGTGTAGAGGGGTCTATTAGAGTGAGTAGCTCAGTAATGAAGTCCACTTGAGTAGGGGTGGAGGACTGCAGAATCCAGTTTCTTCCTGTAATAGTATACACTGGAAGCTGAAACTGGAATCCAGATTTTTTACTTGCTGTTTGACTTGCTCACTAAGGGATAGCAGAAATTTGGATGCAGGGAATTTGTAGATGGCCCATTTTGACTAAGTTGATTAAATGGTGCCTAAGTCCTGTTGTTGACATGCCCACCAGGCTTTTGGGGGGATTTCAAGTAGACATTTCCCTGCAGGCTGTCTGCATTTTTAGTAATTAATCTTCTTAAATTTTTATGTGCTTAGATTACAACTCACAAGGAAATTAATACATGATGCATCCTTTTCTGATCCAGCTGTGGATATATTCAATGAGTTTTTCTAGAATAATATGTAGCTTCAAATACTTATTTTCCTGCGAATACCTTATGACTGACGTCCACCTCCTAATCATTGACTTTTTCTTACCACAAAAACATTGTCCATCTGGCCATGACATCTCAGGATCAGCCAGTCTGTGTTCCTGGAAATGAAGTATACAGTGCTTATAAAGGGGCCCAGTAGTCTTTCCAAGTACCCAGGGCACCTGTATGCGTGTTCAGGTCAGTGTAGTAACAGCTGGCAGCACAGCAATGTGTATTTATCCTCACCCATAACCCAGTTCTGCTACTCCATCTTCACGTTGCTAGTTTTTATTGACCACACCTTAATTACACAAATAAGAGCCTCGTGAGCTTTTATGGGGGGGATTCTTTATAACGTGGTGTAAATAGGATTCATTTTCAAGTCACAAGCCCTGGGAAAAATGTTTTGAAACCATTTCTGTTACTATTTCATAAGAACAAAGAAAATTGTGGCTTTCATGTAGACTAATGTATCTATAGTCAGAGACAGTTTTCTCTAATGAAAGAGGAGTTTAACTTACTGTAGTTTTTAAATACGGTTTTGACACACAAAGTGTGTTAGTTGAGATAACGAGCTTGTGTCTTAATCTGGATGGCACAAGAAAACTATAAGAATGAAGAGTGTGATTTACCAGGAGACATGGTTTGAGATGCTAAAAGATCCAAGTGTTTCATATCTCTACAAACTGGTAGCAGCTTTGTTTTTCCCAATGAATATACTCTCTCACAATCCTGATTTATTTGCTCATTTCATGCTACCTGAAAATAATGACAGAAGAAAATGTTCTTAAAAAGATTCTTAGTGTTGATGTAAGACTATATAGCACTTGTTTGACAAGTTTGTTTGCTGGAATTTGATTTGGGCAGGACATCAGGTTTGACTTAACAGGAGGAGATCCAAAAAAGCGTAACTTGTGCAAATTTAAAAGTTGTAGGACCAAAGTATTTGAGAGATGTTAGTAGTAATAGCTTCTTATCAGTAAAGTGCTAATATTAATAATGGCTTTGCACACAGCTGAAATAACTTCTTAGAGCTTCTGTTTCTCTCATTCTCTTTGAGGCATAGCAGCAATAGTTGCCAGCTTGGTATCTTGTTATCCCACTGAAACAAACTTTTAAAAATCTGCTTGGTAGTGGAGAGTAATTAATGCTTTGGTCTGCTGAAAAGTGGCTGCTCAGAAGCCACAATCATATGCAGAGAATATGCAGTGCAGGTCTATGGTCTTACTTGAGTCGTTTATTTCTGTTGACTTTTTATTTTCACAGACGCAGAAACAAACCCAAGCCACAATGCTTCCAAAAGGTCAAGTATCTAACCAAATAGT
Source organism: Rhinopomastus cyanomelas (assembly GCA_013400115.1). Classification (NCBI taxonomy): domain Eukaryota; kingdom Metazoa; phylum Chordata; class Aves; order Bucerotiformes; family Rhinopomastidae; genus Rhinopomastus; species Rhinopomastus cyanomelas. The sequence continues at coordinate 247,838 of VXBP01004470.1, forward strand.
TTTTAATCATTGCTGAGGTACAACTAAGAGACAAATACTTTACCAAATACTTTACAACCCATTTACTGAATATGCAGTGGAATTCAATCTTCGGTATTTCTTCTGTTTAACTCTACACTGTGACCTCTGTGTAAACCCGTAAATGGCTCTCCTGTGTTTGTAGAGATTGCTTTGTAGTAGCCCCCTTTGCAGCACTGTATACTTTGCTTTTGTACCCCAATTGTTTAAACTACCTTTTCTAGAATAAAAGTAGAAAAGAACGTCTGACAAATCCTTGCCCTAGAAAGGTTAGAAACCTATATTCATTCAATTTTCTTAGCATGCCTTATCCTACTGGATTGTGCAAATGGTTCTTGCTGACTCCAGGGTGCCCGAGCGACAAAACAATACGCCAAGTCTTAATCTTTTTCTTCTTATTATGAAACAGTTATAGCTATTGCACAGTTAAGGTTGCAGCCAGTTTCCATTATAAGGCTGCTCTACAACTCCCATCAACCACTTGTAGCCAGAACAAGCCATTCCCTGTGAAATTTCTCGTGTCACATCTCATGCAGAGTTAAATGCTTCTACGAAGGCTGAGAAGAGAGTACAGAGGAGGACTTTCAAAGTTACAAATCTGAATTCTCTTCTAAAATGAACTAGTTTTAGTCATCATAAACAATGAACCTGTCATACACAGTGTATATCTCTGTATTCTTACTAGGATTGCTAGCCCTACCTATTATCAGGTTCTCTAATAAGTCCTGTCCTTGGACCCATTTTCAGTTTCTTAGGGCTTTGATAAATGTTTACTGTCTTGGGATTTTATTTCAGCCTGATGCTTGTGTTCATGCATTGAGGTATGTGTAAAATATTAGCCAGCTCAACGCAGCTGAAAGACACTTGTTCGATAGATCAGTTCTTAATTTCTCTAGAATATTCAGTTCTGTTTTAGCTTGTGAAATTAAATGCTCTTGAACCAAATATTGCAAAATGAAGGACTGTTTTAGAAGATGAAGAAATGTATAGTGGTCCTCAGCTTTCTGGATGATCTCTTGTGTTGACACTGGCAGAGAAAAACATTAATAAAAGCGCCAAAAATTTTAAGAGCTTTCTGTTTAATATTGCAGTGCTATGGTTTGATAATAAATTGCAGAAAAGTATACATGCAATTCTGTCTTTCCCTACAGTATGCTTTGACATTAGTAAACTACAGTTTTTCTCATGGCGTGATCAAATTATTCTTTTTAATTTGACTAGGAACCATTGTGCTAATTTCAAAATGTAGTCAAATATAAAAAACCCCATTTTAAAAATTCTTACTCTTCATTATTAAATAATTTGCTTTTGTAGAATAATCAAGACTTATGCCTTGAATTAAAAGCTGTTAATAAGCTTTACTTTTCTATAATGACAGAATCTAAATGTAAAAGAGATAGAAACATTTAAATATATTTCAGATTTAAACAGATGTTTAAAAAGTGTTAGACTTCTTCACAGTCTTATTCTTACAACAGTCTTTACTTCTTTTTGTATCTGATTAGACAAAGCCCATTGACAACTGGGAGGTGTTTCTTCTTTGTAGGAGTTTTTCCTGTAACTGACAGTTTAGCCCTGGAATAACCTTATTTTATTTCAGTAAGACATATCTATAGAACAGGCTATCGGTTGTGACAAATTGATGTTTTCTTCAGAAGCTCCCTGGCTTCCTTTAGATTAGTTGCATGAGAACAGTAAAGCTTGTTTTCAGTCCTGACTGAAACTCAGTACTGAAGAGCTTCTGCACTTAACTCTCTGTGCCACTTGTCTTCTCATGAACTTTCCCATCATGAACATATTAACAAAACTATCAATTTCATTCTTCAAAATCTTCAAATCAGAATTCCCTACTCTTAGCTACTGAAGAAATATAAAATATGTATTGTCTTCCTACTTTTAATAACACATGCTGTTATTTTTCACTAAGGAATGAAATAAATCATGCGATTTGTTGAAAACAAATAGGAGAATCTGTGTCTCCAGTTGTGCTTGGAATGGAAGTGTCACGAAAATGATCTAAAGCAAATAACAATAAATACACCAAATACATAACTGGATATAGGGCTGTGCTGTGTAGGTTTCATTTCTGAGACTGATAACAGCAGACGTTTATTGCACATCTTAGGGCAGCTGTAAAATGGGTAGTGCTTTGGTTTTGCTTGGCCATATTAAGTAGAGCTCCCCATTGATTTCTTTGTCCTGTTCCATTTAAAAATTGGTGGCATGAAAGAAGATGGGCTTATCAGTGCTGAGATAAAACCAGAGCTTGTAACTTTGATCTTCTCGGGATGCGACCTCTGTCAAATTAATGTCAAACTGTAGTTCCATGACTGGGAAGTTACAAGACTCAACTACTATCGGTGTACATTAGAATGGAGCAGTATGCTTTAAACAATGGGAACACTATTTTTTGGTAATTCTTTACATTTATTCAACTAAATTATATCTCAAGAAATGTTTTCCCAAGAGGAAAGATCATTCTACTAGTAAGTCAAACTGTGAGGATGTGATGAAAGCTACATGGGAGTACGAATCTTGATTTCCTTAGTGCATTCAGAGATCAGTGGATCTTCGTCGAGATTTTGAAAGTTTGAATTAATGCAGTATTTTCTTACAAATTGTAATCTTCATTAATTTACTGTCTTGTATTTTCATTGCTAATTGTAGCAGATCATCCCAGTGAAGCCAGTGCGTGTCTGGAAGTGAAATGCAAACATTCAACAATAGGCTTAATTTTCTTGACAGCATTTTTAGATAATCTAAATATTTCTGTTCAGAATATGCATAACTTTAGTGGTAGGGCCATGAAAGCCTCCTGGGCAAAGAATTAATGTGCAACATTGAAATAAAAAACTCTGTGTGTGTGTGAAGGGTATAACAGCTCCTTTGTTAACTGGGAGAATTGCACCGCAGTGTCTGTCTGCAGCAGTGCACTTGCAAATTTGTTCTGCAGTGAACATGCAGCCCTCTATTCAGAGCGCTGAGCTGAGGGATTTTTTGTTCAGATTCTCAAATGCATTGAAGAGGGGTTTAAAAAATGTCCTTCTAAACTGAACTCAGGATCGTTGTTTTTCTGTCACTCGTTGAGAAACCTCTCATAGTCTTCCAGAAAGCATTTTATCTAAGGGAGGCTGAAGAAGAAGGGACTGATGTAGGGCCGCTAAGAAGTGACATAAATACAGCTGGCTCCCTCATTGGGCAGAGAGAACATCTAGTGATGTTTTAGTCTTGTCTTTTCTTGAAAAACAAAATAATTGAACAATTCCCAGCGGCATCTGGGTCAGGATTTGTGTTTGCAGTGATTTGAAGTTTTGACTACAGTATTCTGATAAGATTATTTTAGTAGTGTTTTGGAAAGGACAAATACGAGGTAAACTGTAATTTGTTTTCGTATAGTGAAAGCTGTAGTTACTGGTTTGAGAGGCATGCAGATAGATCTGTATGTAGATGTCTATTGACATGGACAGTGGGATCAAGTACACCTTCATCAGGTTTGCAGATGATGCCAAACTGAGTGGTGCATTTGACACACCAGAGGAATGAGATGCCGTCCGGAGGGATCTAGACAAGCTGGAGAGGTGGTTCCATGTGAACCTCATGAGGTTCAGTAGGGCCAAGTGCAAGGTCCTGCATCTGGCACCTGGGTTGTGGCAATTGCTGGTATCAATATAGACTGGCAGGATGATGCGGTTGAAGAAGAATTTAGAGACGGATTTAGAGGTGCTGGTGGATGAAAAGGTGGACGTGAGCCATGACTTTGCTCGCAGCACAGAAAAGCAACCAGTTCCTGGGCTGCATCAAAAAAAAAAGCATGGGGAGCTGGTCAAGGGAGCTGATTCAGCCTCTTTACTCTAGTGAGCCTCTCACTCTAGTGAGACCCCACTTGGAGTACTGTGTCCAGCCCTGGAGTACTCAGCAGAACAATGATATGGAGCTTGTGATAAGACTCCAGAGGAATGCCATCCAAATTATCAGTGGGACAGAACACCCCTGCTATGAGGACAGGAATCAAAGGGGATTGTTCAGTCTGGAGCAGAGAAGACTCTGTGAAGTGGCTCTATCAGTACTTAAAGGGGACCTATGAGGAAGGTGATTCTAAAAACAGAAGCAGTTTAAAGCACAAATAAAGGAAATTCCTTTACGTGTAGTTTTTCTACATATCTGTGAGCTGGACACAGCATGTGAACTGATCTAAGCTTAAGAGTTTTTAAGTGTCTCTATGTGTGTAATAGAGAGGATATAGACATACATACTCATACGTATATAAACAATCTGTATTTCACATAACAAGCTCATTTTTGGAAGATGTTTGAGAATCTGTGAATATGGAGTATTGTTAGCATCTCAGTTCCTAATATTTAGGTATATAAACCATCTCCTTTCCTGTGAAGGTATTTTGCTGTGGCCTGCAAGTTTTTCATATATATCTAGCAAAAAGTACTTTAACATTCATTCATTCAGCAGAGTTCAGCTACTCAGTGCCAGAGGAGATTGGCCCCAAAATGTGATCCCAAAATAATGAGGGCTCATTTTAATTGCCTGTTTGCTGTCTTCTCTCTTTTCCTCCATGCAAAAGGAGAAATGCTAATGCTGACTGAGCATTTCCAAACTTTGCAAATAAAAAAAGCAGCTTCTGTTAGTTAGCTCCATCATTCTGTGCATAAGAATGTGATAGAGTGATGACTATTGCATGTTCATCACTTTTATTTTATGTGAATAGGTTACTATAGTTCTTTAAGTTTATCAAAGCAGAAGGTCTTTAACAAAGAAATAATGGAGTAATGAATAATTTGGCCTATGCAGAGGAATGGGAGGTGCTTGGCAAGAGGCCTCTTCTTGGTTGACTGGGTCTACTGAAAGTACAAAATGTGTTGGAAGGCTCATAAACCAAAATAAAAATTAAAAACTGTTGTGTTTCAGATCAAAAGGAAACACTTTAAATTAGAACATGTCATACTTTAAAAGTTGTTATTTTGTAGATACATTTTTAAAGTGAAATAATCACTAAACAAATTACTAATTGAAGCAGACATTTATTTAAAATGTTTTGATTTGTTTAACACGAATTCATGAAACAGTTGATTTTTTGCTTAGAGAATGCTCTGCACAATTTTTCCCTGGAAGTTCCATGGAGGTGTAGTTATGCTACAGTGCATTTTTCATCCTGTGTACGGCACATAGAGCTGTCACATCCCAAAGCGCATGGTAAGAATAGACTCAGTCTAAATAAAGTGATGAGATTTTTATAGCTGCCATTAATTTTTGTGAACTCTTTTTGCAGTTGGTTGGCCAAATATTTCTTTCTGTCTGATATGTGCAGGCAATTTTAATAAGCTGACCAGTGCAGTATACTAAAGGGTGTGTGAAAGTTGTTCTTCAATCTAGGACCAACTCTTAAGGATCCATAGGATGGGCGATGTATTGTTTAGTGAAATAGTAACAGGATCTGAAGACTTTCACCTCTAGGGCATTGATTTATGTGCCAGGCTAGGTTGGCATTGTCTGAATGGAGTTATCACTTGAGAGCTTTCGTTTGGCTTATGTGAACTGAAAGCCTTAAATTTGTGGTGGACAGCTGTCCAAACTGCAAAAATGCCGTCTTGTTTTGCACTAATTGTGGTCTTTCAAGCTTTGATAAAGAGAGAAGGATTAAGTAGACATTAAAACTTCCCTCACATCCCTGCTGAGCAATCTTTGTTAAGGCACTTTGTCAGTGTATCCTTGACAGTCAGAAGCTGCTGTCACCGTGCCCAATACCTGTTTAATCAGTAAAGAAAAAAACTTGCCAGAACTGAACCACTACAGCACTAACGTAAAAAGCCATAGAGCAGGTTCAGAATGACACTTGGTATAAAAAGCTGTTGTTGCTCTGAGACTTGGGGGAGGCAACACTCTCAAACTCACAGTTACCTCAAATGATTGTCACGTGTCTGATTTCAGTGAAAAGAGTTGCATGCGTGAATCACATGTATATTTTTGTGCAAAATAGAAGGTTCACTGGCTAGAAGCCACTTGTGCTGAAACACGGGCAATTTCTGCTTCAAGGTGACCAAGCAGGATATTAAATACCAGCATAGTAATTGACCCATTGAAGAACAGTTTGTGTCTTGTACCACTTAGTTAATACGTAGTGGGAGGAATATTAAAGCTTGTTTCTGGATTTGCCAAAGTAGTATCAGGTTGGGGAAAGAAGAAATTGAATCTGACTGGATTTATTTAAAATGACACTGTTTTAATTTACATTAATTCTGTCACAGATTGTACTCATTCCTACTCTCCCTCCCACACACTCAGCCACTGAGATAGGTCTGCCAAAGTGATTTGGCCAAGATGGCTTGGTGTGACACAAAGGGTCATCACAGCATTTGGGTATTTGTAATTGGTGGTAACAAACAAGCTTTTCACCAGGCAGTTTAAATCCTTCAGGAGACAGCAGTTACCATGTCATGATCCGTGTGCCTCAGGTTTTTTACTTGTTTGAAATTTAAGACAAGTTTAATGAACTTGGTTTATTTCCTAAATGTAGACATCACAGTGTTGTAATCTACCTTCTTGTTGGCCTTCCAAGCAGAGGAACAGCTCATCCCATTGTAACCTTGCTGTCCTCATCCTCCTTTTCCTCAAAGGTTTTGAATGTCAAGTCAAAGGCATCCTTAAAAGAGCACAGGCCCCAGTCTTTATAGAAAGAGCTCATCTCTGAGTGTTTCATTGCTGTTGTGTGTGCCTTTGGTTGTCAGTACAGGCTATTCTTCCAAGCATATTCTTCTGTTGTCTCCAGTGCTTTCTCATGTATATTTGCATTCCATTTAATATTTGCATTCAATTGACTATTTCCATTCAGGGCACATCAGTTTTGTGTGAGTAAGAATGTAAAGTAGAGCAGAGGATAGGAAAATGCAGAGTCTTGAGAGGTCTAACTTTAAATTTTAGATGTGTCTGTGATACTTGGAAAGGGATTCTTACTGTGTAAAGAAGAGCAGTAAGCATTTGCTAAGTACAGGTCTGGGGCAAAAACTCATTAGTGCTTTGCACGATGAAATGGTGACATATTTGGGACCTGACAGGTTCTAGTGGACATGAGTGATGCTTTTTTCAGTGATATAGAACAGAACAGCAATAATAAACTAATAAAGGAAACCTTTTCCCTAAACTTAAAAAATGCTGTGCTTTTTACACTCATTTCTCTAGTTGATTCATTTTACCAATTAAATCACATCTTGTAAATGCAGCTACACTATATTTACATCATCTCTTTTTACTGTACAAGCTACTAAATTGATGATTGTTTCTTTGAAATTAATTGTTTATTACCTCATTTGATTCTCTTTTTTCTTCATCTTTCTTATTTGCCATATCAACAAATTGCCTCATTTTATGAGAGCCAGCTTTTAACATAGGCTGGTTTGTTGGTATCATTAAATAAAAGACATTAAATGATTACTGCAGTAGTAGGGAGTTAGTTATACAGTGTAGTTTCAACCTTTAGTGAGTAAAACTTAACTATACTTGCAAAATTTTGCTCCTGAAGTCTGTTACCAGCTTCATCATCTGGCACAGCAGTATACTAGGGAAAAAGGGGAACTAATTCTCTTGAAATGGTGCAGTGATAAAGTATGTGGCATTGCCTTGTGGAGAAAACAAAGCTCCAGGGGAAATACACTATGTCTTGTGTTGCTCTTGGCTTGCTTTTCCTTTCTGGTTTCTACCAGGTTCAATGTTGAGTGCTCAAGTGGAGGTTTAGTTAAGAAAATGCCTTGAGGGTCTTTTTGGCTTTATAATTTGTATAGATCTAAATGGATTTTCCCCTGCAGATTTCCTTTTGCAAGGAGCTTCTCCCTTCCTTTCCTCCCCTCCTCAGTATCTCCTTTTAGACGCAATGCAGGAGGTAGCAGGGCCAAATGTGGCTGGAGAAAGTGGTTGCTGCTGCAACAAAATAAACGTGGCCAGGCACCTGGGGCTCCTGTACCCTCTATTTCAGACACACATGAGGGTCCGGTGCTTCTGCCACCCGTATGCCATTGCTTTCTTAAGGTGTTATGTCTGCACCGCTACCAGTAGTCTGTGCTGCTGCTGGGACATGCTGAGATGGGGCAGTGGGGTGAAGGGAACAGGCAGGGCTGTGTTGCCATGGGTGGGTTGAAACTGGAGGGGTCAGTTGCCTGACCTTTGTTTGCTGAGCAGACACGAGCTACTCTGTGTTTGCATATGAAGTGCAACAGAAGGTCTGAACCAGCATGTCCCATTTCTCCATAGGGCTGCTGAAGAGGGTTTGTCACTCATAAAACTGTTCACAGGTGCTGGCTGGAGAGCCTGCATAGAGAGAGGGCCCCTTGCCTGCCTGCAAAACAAGTATTTTGCTTACTGAGCTGACTGAAGGAGGACTTACCTGTTTTGCAGACAGAGTAAAGACCTTTATTGCCTCCTGAAGTTGTTGTCAGAACATTCCTGATTACACAGGGGTACCTTAGAATAACCATTAATCACGTTCAGCTTTCAGGATGGGCTCTGTGCTGCTTTTGTCAGATTAGAGGCTAACTTGATGATTGCTTTCTCCCTGAGCTACTCGTTGGACTCTGCTTATTGAGACTGCTATTGCCACTGATTTTGTAGCCTTGAGAAAACCTCTGAGTAGCTATCTGTACCTGTGTCTGCTTTGCAGGGCCAACAGGCATAGGGGATGGCAGTTGGAGCTGGTTCTGGGAGTGCCACTGCTGTAGCTGTAGTGAGGCCAGTGCCAGTCCAACAGGCATAGCAGGAGCTTCTGTGATGCTGGCCCTGCTGGAAGATGAACGATTTTCTTGGGCAGACAATAATTGCAAGATCTTTAGTTTCTCCTCTTGGCAGCAGCCTCAGTTATCCATTTTAGCAAGGTGTGAGTAATTAAATGAGGAGAAATATGCAGTGCCACCTGAAAGAAATGTGGCAGCCTGGGCTGGGGTGGAGGGACGCTGGCTAGGAAGCAGCTCTCTTCAAGTCCTGACAGCAAGGGTGGCCAGTAGCTTTATGGGTTGCACAAACACAGGTACAAGCAGTAGACTAAAGGAAAGGATCAGTCTTCTTTATTCATAATGCACTTTCTCTCACTGTGTTCAATTATGGGACCCCCAAAGAAAGACCCAAACTCGAGTGTGTTCAGCAGAAGGCCCCTGTAAGGGCCTCTCAAGGCTTGAAGCAAGGAGAGGCTGAGGGACCAGCCCTTGATCACTGCCTGCTGAAAAGATGGCTTTGGAGGGTCACAACAGCAGCTTACTGGTACCTGGATGGAGGCTAATGAGAAGGCAGAACCAGGCTCTTTGGGATACTGAGCATTATGGATATTAGCTGACAGAGAAAAGGTGCAGACTGAACACAAGGAAAATCTTCTTTTCAACATGGACATAAAGCTGTGCTGTCTGTCCTTGGAGCTTTTCAGAACCCAGCTGGATAAAGCCCAGAGTAACCTGTCTGAGCTGAGAGGTAACCTTGCTTTGAGCAGGAGGGCTGCACTATAGACCTCCTGATGTCCCTTCCAGCCTTGCCTGACTAACCTTTGATTTGCTGGTGAGAAGGAAGTGAACAAAGGAGGATTTGCTGGTGAGAAAGGAAGTGAACAAAGGAGGACTTTGCTTGTATATGCCTTATTTTTTGCCAGGGCCACCAGACATGTCTTTAACACAGTATTGCCATTTCCAGTGGCTATTACTATTCTGCTGTTCTGCCAGACTGATGCATTACTTGAGGGATTAACCCTGTGGCTGGTTTTGTGAAAGTCTATTTCCCAGAGGATTATTGATAATCCAGAGGAAACCAGGCACTAATGGACTAATATAAAACATGACACGACTTTTTTACTTGTATCCTACATCAGTGTTGCAACCTTCAGGTCGAGCAGCATTTCCAGGAGAGGTTGTCTGTTCTCATGGCTCTGTGGCTTTGGCACAAAGAGGTTAGCGGGTGTTCTGTGTAAGCATTTACTTCCAAGTCAGACTATGCTTTTGTTCTGTTATTTTATTACCTACCTGTGCTGCATTGTATTCATTATTGGAAACATTTTTGTTCTCCAATATGTTCTTTTGCATGCCTGTGGCTCAAAAATACACCTTTTAGCTGATCAAATACTGCTCAGCAGTTTCTTTAATGCTTATGGGTCACGGAACATTAGGCACCAAATAAGGGCTGTCTCTAATAGTGCAGAATGAATGGTCCTCCTGCTGCAAGGCCTCACTTATCACTGTCATAAAAGAAGCAAAACAATACAGCACAGTGGGCACTGGTTTTTTGCTGCTCAAAGAAATCAGCAAGGCACTTGGAGAGGTCCTTGCAGCTGTGTCACAGGTGTTGTGTGCTGTGTGAAGAATTGAAGCTCGTTTTGCAAGGAGATGTGAGTACAAGTCTTTGGCACCTGTATCTTTGAGAGACCTCAGCTGCTATCGCTAAAGGCCAAAGAAGGAAAAAACCCAAGAGGCTGGGAAATGAGGTGGCTTTATTTTTTATTACATAAAATCTCTCTGCTCAGAAGCTCTTTGGTTTTGATAAAAGAAGAGCTCAGCACTTGTAGATTGCTGTCCTGAAAGTCAGAAAACAGACTAACAGGTTAGATTTGTTGTGGAGGCTTTTGATTTAGTGATGCTTCTCAGCAATTCTAGGAAGCAGCTTATACCATTATGTGGATTTGCAGTGCAGGATACTGCATGTATTTGCTCATGTTCCAAATGTCTAGCCTGTAGGGAACTTCCTCTGCTTTTAACAATCTGTGTGCAGAACAGTTTTAACCATAAGCTCAGTGTTCATCAAACCTAGCATAGATGATGATGTAATATTTGACCAGATTAACTCATAACCAGCAGTATCTAGCTGGTTTCCTACAGATTGTTTTTATACTGTTTTTGAAGTCAATTTCATTTGAGAAAGGTTTATATGTTAATATACATCCTGTTAAATGCAAATTAACGTCTTGCACACTTAACTTCTTCAACTTAGTTTAATTTTATTTATATGAAAATTTGCATAATTGTGTAGGTATGGAGGTGATGTTTATAATCTCTTCGGTCACTTAAGAGAAATTGGCCTGTTCCTTTATTTTGAGAAAACCTGTGATTCATTGTATAAAGTAGAGATGAGATAGCCTAATCTCAGCAAAAGTCTATTTTTATCAAAATTTCTCTTTTCATAAAAATTAAATTTCAGGAGTGAAAGGGTTTGTTGGGATTGCCACTTTCTTAGTCAGAAAGGTTTTCTGCTGTTATTTATTGTGCTTTCATAGACACGTGTTCACTCACATACACACTTAAATATTCCGTCCAGATTCTATTAGCAAGATGTTATAAAGAGCTGATACTGAAATGTGTTAACTTCCTGAAGTCTTTGTATTTGAAGTTGTAGGATCTGATTTTCAGGAGAACATGTGTTCTGGATCTAAGCTTTAATTTGTGACTTAGTTCTCCAAAGCTTTAGTGTTACCTGTTAAGCTGTCACCAAACATGGGATGTGAAGTGTAATAAAGAGTCAATCTTTTCCTGTTTCTCCGCATTTTAAGTATCTCACTGCCTTTATTGTTGGGAGGCAGAGTTTGAAAATATTGAACTCTTTGAACATGACCTTATATTAAGAAATTATTCAAATAGAAGCCTAATGTAAGATGCACATGCTGTTCTAGTATGTAGCAAGAAAGACCAATAATTGCCTAATTGCTGTGCCTACCAAAATAAGAATACTTTACCCAAAAGCCAGTGACATCGCATGTAAAACTCAGTTATGGTTGTACTCTGGCCTATGAATTGCACATGTGAAGAAAAAAAAAGTACCTGCATTCTAATCAGAAAAAGAAATACTTCACTTGAATTAATGTGTAAAGTTTGTAGAGCAAGCAAACTGAAAAATATCACATACAGAGACTTACATATCAAAACATCATCAATAACGTACAAGACAGAGAGATCAGAGTAATTTTTGTGGAAAACATTTTTAGTTGGAAGATACTGATGTGACTGAAGTTAAACTGCTTATGGGAGAGAGGGTTTTGTTTAGTTTCGTGACATAAAATGTTTTTGAAAAAGTTTCAGAATCATGGAATAACTCACTTTGCTGTTTTCCAAATTCAGGTTTTAATCTCTCTTATTTGAAGTAATTGTTTTGAAACATGTATTTTCTCTGTGGTAATATCAGCAATAACATGAGAATTTATAAGTGGACTATTTTTAACTTAGCAGAGTGTGCCTTCCGTTGGCATTTTCAATTTGCAAAAGAGTGGAGATTCTGGCCTTTATTTCCCCAAATATGAAAAGAGAAGCTGTTGAAATAAGGAGTATTTGTGTGCAGAAGGAAATTCCCTTCCCGCAGAGTTCTGTCGTGGTACATAAAAAGAGAGCATCCAACTGCTTTAAAGAATCCAGTGAGTGCATAAATATGGGTGGGATCTGAGGCATCTGTAGTTTAGAGAAGAGATGGCATTCTCAAACTGCTTGAGCCTTCCTGGTTTGTGTGCTTACATATGTCTTGAACAAATACAAGGAGAAGAGGCAGCTGGTGATGGGAAGCAGCTAAGGGAAAAAAAAAAAGCTTGTGAGAGTCAAAGGCTCCAAAATGGATTGAGAGGACTCAGGAAAAAGGTGTGGAGGAGAGCATGTCTGAGAGAGGTCATCACTTTCAGGTGGTGAGCTGCTGAAGGATCCTTGTCATGACTGTCTTCTTCCTTTTGGTGTTGATGGCCAGCCTGCCAGTGCCAGGAGGAGGAGATTGTGCAATGAGTTAGTGGATCCTCAGAGCAAACAGGAGGAATTGGTGAGGAAACTGTGCATTCAGATATCAGCAAAGAGGATCTGGAACAGCTAGAAAGAGGAAACATCTTGTTGTGGTCTGAATTTAGGTGGGTTTCTTGGCCTGAGAGAATGGTGGACAGGCTGGAGAGCTGGGCAGAGAGAAATGCAATGAAGTATAACAAGGGTAAGTGTAGAGTCTTGCATCTGGGCAAGAACAACCCCAGGTACCAGTACAGGTTGGGGACTGACCTGTAGGAGAAATGGACGTGGGTGTCCTAGTGGACAGCAGGATGACCATGAGCCAGCAGTGTGCTCTTGTGGCCAAGAGGGCCAACAGCATCCTGGGGTGCTGGAGCACCTCCCTTACGAGGAGAGGTTGAGGGAGCTGGCTCTCTTTAGCTTGGAGAAGAGGAGACTGAGGGGGGGACCTCATTAATGTCTATAAATATTTGAAGGGTGGGTGTCAGGAGGATGGAGCCAGGCTCTGCTCAGTGTCATCTAGTGGAAGGATGAAGGCCAGTGGGTGTGAGCTGGAACAGAGGAGGTTCCACATCAATATGAGAAGGAACTTCTTCACAGTGAGGGCGATGGAGCACTGGAACAGGCTGCCCAGCGAGGTTGCGGAGTCTTTTTCACTGGAGACATTTAAAACCCACCTTTATGTGTTCCTGTGTGACTTGGTCTGGGTGATCCTGCTGTGTCAGGGGGATTGGACTAGATGATCTTTCGAGGTCCCTTCCAATCCCTAATGTTCTGTGATTCTGTGACTCCACTGTAAGCCAATCCAATGATTCTGTGAAAACAAAGTAGAAACTTGCAGTGAATCAGTGTAGCTTGGGAAACAGGAAGGGCCACATAGAAAGTTAGGACTCTGCCAGTGGGGTAAGATAGTGGATATTCTGGGAGACAAACATCTTACAGGGCAGAGAAACTAAGTGGTGTAAAGAAGATGGGGGCATGGTAGCAGGAAGAAAAATGAGAAGTACAGGTATTACAGCTAGGGTAGACTTCTCAAGCCCTACTCAGTAAAGTACAGAATAATAGAAAATAATAGCTGAAATAAGGCTACTGATCCAAGCCCTTGCATCAATGCAAGGTTAGTACTTAACCATGCATGCTTAAAGCATTTAAGCTACTTTATATCTGGTATGATTTCATGAGAAGCATTCGGCATCATTTCAACAAGTACTGCATTGCCTCAGGGGTCTTTCTCCTTGGTGAAGCACAGAATAACTACCTTCAGTCTTCGTGTTCTGCTTGTCTTGCAGCAGCCTGGAAAATTATCTCTCCAAGTGAAAGTGAAATTGAAACAAACAGATAGCAAATTTTTTCACTAAATATCTTGAGAAAGAATACTTGTTCAATATAATACCTAGAGAATTAAAGCTCTGGAAGTGATCTGAGTAAATAACTGAGAGAGCAAAGAGGATTATCACTCCACAACAGAAGAGTTAAGCTCATAAACTATTTAGAATGAATTCTGCTTAGGCACAATTTCAGTGCTTGTTTCAAAAGAACTTTTTCTTCTTTCTGATTTTGAGTGTTTCTGTTTCTTACGTTTGATCGTCATCTAATGAATTAATATAGCTTTTATAAAGAAACAGGAATCTGTATCATGTTGCGTGGTTATACATAACAGAGAGATGATTCAGTGGTTACTGCAATTTCCAGATTAATTTGCATTCTTCCACTGACTTGATCTTTGGAGGAACAGCAGATTAGCCCTTGATTACTAGAGGGTGAACAATTCACAGTGAATAATTTATTTGGCAAATAACTTAGGACTTAGAATAATTTATTTCCCTAAACTAATTCATTGTATGTTGTACAGGGCTTTTAGGGGAGCAATTTTCATCCTATAGATTATTCATAATTGGTTATGTGATTTCCATAATGACATAATTTTGTATACTGAAAGCAAGATAAGAGATGAGGTTCTCTCTTTCTCTCAGTCTCATCAACCTGCTGCTGGATACCCTGCCACAGAAAAGGTTTAGCAAGATTGGAAATCCAAAAGATTAATTTTGGGACAAATGATGGCTTTCATTGGCTTCTTGCAATTCAAGCATGTATTTTTGCTAGTAAACATTACTTTCAACTTGTATCTGGTGAGCACGGCAAATGGATATTGCAGCTGTGGAGCTATCTGTGTGATATATTTGCTGTTTATCTGCAGATCACTTCAATACAATGTTTACTACTAGTGTTGAATGGCTTTTCTAGTGGTTTTGGCAGCTGCTTGCAGTGGCTGAAGCAGCAATGGTGTGATGGGGAGCAAGGACAGCTTGTGGAAGAGGATCACACAGAACAACTGTTTCTAAAGACTGTGCCTTAGATCTATTTTATTTAAGACAAAATGCATGGCTGGAGGCAAACGTGCACTGGTAGATGGCAATAATGATGTAACCTCCAGGGGGGTTGTGGAGTCTCCTTCACTGGAGACGTTTAAGACCCACCTGGATGTGTTCCTGTGTGACTTGGTCTAGGTCTAGGGGTGCTCAAACATTTTAAACAGGGGGCTGGTTCACTGTCCCTCAGACACTGTCCCTCAGTTTGTGCTGCCTGGCTTGTCCTGCCTGGGAGCTGGAGGGAGGGAGGGAGAGATGGGGGAGCCACCCGCCTCAGTGGCCTTAGAGGTAGCCCAGATGCTTTATTTACAGTGTGCTTTGGCCTAAGCCAGATCCTAACTGGTCGCCTGACCTCTATGAAGATCTGGACTAATGAGCAGTGGCTTCCAAACTTGAGAGTAACAAAGAGATTTATGTACTTCTCCCTTGAGTTTATGGAGCTCAGCAAAAAGCCATATACCACTATGAGAGCTCTTACACTGTCTAGTAGCATGTGATAACACTGTCCAGAGCTGCTACCATTCATGTTACCCTGTAGGTAGCAGTTAAAGTGTAAGTAGATAGACTGTTTGAGCTCCTGGAATGACTTTAGACATACCCATAGACAAACCAGTACTAGACAGTGTCTCAGTCATTTGCAGATTTGTGACTGTGGGACTGTGGAATTACGGCAGTTGTTGATGAAATCTGTGCTTCTCTTTGCTTATGCCCTAGACAGCTCTGTTTATTGACAGAAAATTTGTCATTGAGCTGCAAGGTTCAGCTGATGACAGTAGAAGACTGAGTGGTAGTAGTCTGACTTTTCCTTTCCCATTTTTCAGGAATTCTGTTCTTTATTGGTGGGCATGAAAGTGTTCTGATTGTGACTGTCACTGTTGTTCTAGGAAACTCAGTTGACCTTTCACTGTCCTAACTGAGAGGCTCTTTTGTTATGCTGTTGGATTGAGAAAGAGAGCTGTTTAACTGTTACCTGCATCCTGAGCAGCAGTGCTTTTGGAGACTACAAGGGAAATTAACAATACAAACCATTACTTCTTTTAAAATCATATCTTGAAATCAACCAAAAAAATAATCTGATGATTTGGTAGATAAAACCTGTGTCAAGCATTAGGTTGTATGTGCTTTGGGACAGAATTAACCCAGTAAATTCTCAAAGAATCTTTCAAGTATTTTTTTTCATAAAGGGAAATGTGTTTCTTCTCCCATATGCAATACAGTTTAAAGCCCAGAGGATTTTTGCCCTAAATCATCTGTTCAAATCTGTATGAGTAACATGTATTTAAATCTATAATTTTAATCTTGTTTTGCATTTAAACTTTTAAGCTGTTTCCCAGGAAAGCAAGTTTCTCATTAGTCAGTCCTTTCAGGCATTCAGCTCTTCTGATCTGCAAGTAAACAAGAATCCTCACATCTCCCTTCTTTTTTAAAAAGATTATTTCTACACATTTTTAACGTGTTTTGCCTCTACTCAGCTTGAGTCTTACCACTTTTTAAATGGTACACAGTAATTCACTTTTCATCAAGTGCATTGGGATTTCCCAGTATGCATTCTGTGTTTGGACTCAGTGATCTTAACTCAAAGGTCTTTTTCAACCTAACATGCTCTAAAAAGATTCACTGAAATATTTAAGTAGGAGCATCATAATAGAGTGGGAATTGGTGTAGTAAAACTTACTAGTAAAACTTACTAATACACTTACTGTGTGTATTAATACTATGGTCCATATTTTACCGGTCTTGAAAAAGAGGCAAAGGTGATCATGACACAGTTTGAGATAGGGGGTTGTCTTCCTATTTATTCTTAGAACATTTTGTATAATTTCTCTTACTTATGAATGTTTCATGAAAAAAATCAAGGGACATTTCATTTATCTTTACTTTAAAATGATCATGTTCTAATATGGGGTTGTATTTTCCCTCTTGACGATTTTTTAATGGGACTTTTAATAGATCTGACAGGTTTATTAAATTTTCTTTCTTTATAGTAAAGTTTAAACCAAAAGTGAAAATGAAATGTTTTTATCACCTTAAGAACCTATGCAAATGTAATGAATTAGAATAGGAATTAAAAAAATGTGACAACAGAGCTATAACTTCAACATTTGTCTACTTCAAAGTTTGAAAATAACAGTTGGACACTCAGAGACAGAATAGAACTTGTAGGGCTCAAGACTTTGGCTCACAGCAAGGAACTGCCATGTGCTCTGTGCTTGGCTGCCTCTGGAGAAACTCAAGTCCAAAATACACTTAGGTGGGATGGCTTCGAATGCTGGAGAGTGTTGCTTGGAGGGGTCTGCACAGGTTACCCCATTGCATTTTGTAAAGCTCCCCACTTTCAGCACCTGAAAGCGGTGCTGGCACAAAGCAGAGGAGTGAAGTGTAGACTACAGCTTCCTTTGATTCATTACACTAGTTTTTGAGTTTTCATTCTTTTATTGCCTCCTTCTACTTCCTCATCCCTGAGACCCTGTCTCCCCCATCCTCATTTCAGCATAGCCTTGCTTCTCTGGGACTTTGAGTTCACTTCTTTTCTTTTCATTCCTTCTCTGTTTTTCTTCTCCTAGAACTGGTCATGCACTGGGAGTTTAGTTTCCATGTCTTTGGGATTCCAAGGTACTTTACTGCAGTTCCCTTGGAAAGCAAGAGAAACAAAAAGGAAGCAAGTCTGCTCTCTGTCCTGTTGATTGTCACAGAAAAGGTCTCTCTCATTCCTTGTGACTATGCTCTCATTTTCCACTGTCTGTACCCTTTTGAACCCCTTTCTTGTGAGGTACTGCTGGGTTTTTTTGTGTTTTTGTTTTTGTGAACTAATGTCCTTTAAAGTGCATGACTCGTTTTGATACTGAGTTAGGGTCACTAGTAGTTTGAAGGGAAAAGGTGAATAATGGCACTTGAACCTCTTCCAGTGTTTTGTACTTTGGACAGTGTGTGGCTAATCCCTGTGATCTGAAAGCGAAAAAAGGCACCTCTCTAGGAAAGCAAAGGGAAGCTTAAACACCGGTGTCATTAACCAGAGCAGTTTACCCACTTCCCTTTGTAGCTGGAAAGACTATCTGTTCTGAAGTCAGTGACAACGTTAGTTTGCCTTGTAGTCTGCTTCAAGCACTACAGACTGATTTCTATCACTGTTAGTCCTGGGTTTACTGAGAATCATAGAATTCTGAGGTTGGAAGAGACTTCCAAGATCATCAAGTCCAACTGTCAACCCAGTGTCTCCATGTCCACTAAATCATATTGGAAGTGTCACATCTGCACGTTCTTTTGAACTCCCCCAGAGACCGTGACTCCACCACCTCCCTGGACAGCCCGTTCCAATATTTGACCACTCTTTCAGTGAAGACATTTTGCCTGATATCCAGTCTAAACCTCACCTGGCACAGCTTGAGGCCATTTCCTCTTGTATCACTAGTGATCTGGGAGAAGAGACTGACCCCCACCTCTCTGCAGCCTCTTTTTGGGTAGTTGTGAAGGGCAAGAAGGTCTCTGCTCAACCTCTAGTTTCCTCTTCTAAGACCTGCCCTCCAGGCCCTTCACTAGCTTCGTTGCCCTTCGTTGGGCATGCTCCAGCATGTCAATATCCTTCTTGTATTGAGGGGCCCAGAAGGGAATGCAGTACTGAGTACAGGGGGATGATCACTTCTCTAGTCATGCTGACTATAGTATTTCTGATACAGCCCAGTATGCCATTGGCCTTGGCCACCTGGGCACACCGCTGGCTCATGTTCAGCCAACTGTCAATCAGAGAAGTAGAGAAGGAACTGTCTTGCAGCACCTGCTGAAGTTAGACACTTGCCTCCTCACGAAGGGTGCAAGAGAGCAAGCTGACTAAGCACAGTTTGTGTATTGATGAGGGCTGTAAAGCCCGTGACCACGCAGAGACATAAAGCTTCACTACCAATTCATCTTTCTTTTGTGTTGCCTCAGTGACTGATACAGAAAAGCCTCTGCATCCAGCTTTACAAATCTTGTTTATATTTCATGTATAAAATGGAGCACTGTGGTTTCCAACCTTCTTCAGCTGCTTATCTGAAAAGCAAAAGCACAAGAAAGTATGTTATTCACTGGTAGTCCGTGTTTGGTGTCTGTTTGGCAATCCTGAAAGAGTAAATAGGAAAACACAGGAAGTACAAATCATCTGGCTAGTGCACAATTTGAAAACTGAAGTCTGGAAAAGAAAGTTTAGCTACATCTCTTGATATAAATAATTTTGTCTCATTTGAGTTCATGCTCAAAATATGCCAGTATAGTCTTATAAATATTTGAATTTTTATAATATTTTTAAATAGTTATATATTGATATGTCTGTCAGCTTACCATAAAACCTGAAGGTATAGAACTAGTGAGCTTTTAAGTCATAGGAGCTAACACTGACCAGTGTCTCTGATTTTTTTGGTCAGATTACTAATTTTCTTGCATTTCAAAAAGAATGGGTTTACTCTGCCTCATGCCAAACAAGAAGAAAGAAGAAGCTTGTCACTGCTCTAAGAAACTAAAATGTTTAGATAGGTGGTGTATCATCTTTTTAGTGGATGTTAAGGAAGAGTATTCTCATTATGAGGAGATAGTTTGGGAACTGTCTAGTAGCACCTTGGTAAGGCAACATTATGAGTATGTAATGCAAGAAGCAGGCATGACATCGTGTGTCAGCAAATGGGATACGAATTAATAAATAAATTTGCTTTCACCAAAATCACAGACAATATCTGCCAATTGTTTCTCAGTTGCATACTGAAGAGAGGATTCCAAGAAGGTTATTCATCAAAACTAGTGAAAAATAAAAGCTTTAAAGACAGTGTCTTCTCTTAGACTATTAAATGGTTAAATGGCAGGAAAAAATAGAATTTGTTTTTTTTCTGTAGAGAGATATCATTGGTGGATTCCAGAAGAATCTGTACTCAGGCTGTCTGTTCAAGATGTTCATAAATGATCTGGAAAAAGAGGTGAATAGTGACATGACAGAGTGTGCTGATGTTAATCTGTTCAGTGAAGTGAAAATGGAAATTAGCTGAGGAGAGCTGCAAAAGATTTCACAATGCAGAGGAACTGTCTGATAAAGTACCAGCTGAAAGTCAGTGTTGATAGTGACGCATGTTGGAAGAAAAAACTAACTTTACATATATAATTTTTATATGTGTGTATATATATATAGAGAAAGAGAGTTCTGAATAAGTTATTTCCACTCGATGAAGGAATCTTCAATAGATCATTCTATGAAAAAAGTCAGCTCGGTGCTTAGAAATACCCGATGATTCAGTAGTGCACAAAGACAGCACACGAAATGAAAAGAACTGCTAGGAAAGGAATGGAGAACAGAACAGGCAACATCACTACAGCACTGTGCAAATCTCTGGTCTGTCTTCAGCATTAATAATTTGTGCTCTTCCACAGTTCTAGTTCTAAGAACCACAAAGAAGAACTAGAAAAGATAAAGATGTGACTTGGGAAAGGTCTGTAATGACTTCTTCAAAGACATGAATAGTGACTTCCTATGCAAGTGTACCTCAGCCTGAAAAAAGACATTTGACCAGCCCTGTATTGAAGTTTTCTATAGGTAGAGATTATTTATCACAGAATTACCATTTCATGCTTCATTTTCTACAGTAATACTGCTCCATAGGTGTCGTTATTCACCATTGCCAGAGACAGGATATTGAGTTATGTGAATGTTTGGTCTGACATACATGCTGCTTCTACTTTTGTAATGTCTTTTGCCTATGAAAAGAAAGAAGATGAAACATTTTCTTGTGATCCTGTGTCACTTGTCAACTAAGAGTGGCCAAGAATTTCTGCACTGAAGGAAAAGTGTATGTTTTCCTGTCTGTCTCTCTACCTGTCCAATTATCTTGACCTTGACACTATAACCTGTATAGCCAGTATAACCTCTATGAGCTCTTCTCAGTGTCATGTAGTGATAGGACGAGGGGCAATGGTTGTAAGCTGGAACATAGAAGGTTCCACATCAACCTGAGAAGGAACTTCTTCATGGTGAGTGTGACAGAGCACTGGGACAGGTTGCCCAGGGTGGTTGTGGAGTCTCCTTCACTGGAGACATTTAAGATCTGCCTGGATATGTTCCTGTGTGACTTGGTCTAGGTGGTCCTGCTGTGTCAGGGGGACTGGACTGGATGATCTTTTGAGGTCCCTTCCAATCCCTAATTATTCTATGATTCTGTGATAGCCAGTATAACCTCTTCTCCTCCAAGTATGACATGATAGTAGTAATACTCGAGACTGGGTACCAGTGAAGTGTATGTGCAGTTTTATGTTTTACTCAGCTTATGGAAGACCTATTTCAAATGTGGTGTTCATGGTATGAACATACAGTACCTTTTAATTTGCCAGTCACTTTTATGTGACTAGTTGCAGTTTGACCAGCCCGTAGTTGTAACTGAGATTAGCATTTAAGACTTGTATTCAGTTAGAAGATTCAACAGAAATGAATAGTGTACAACTTGAATTAGGAAAAGGACAAAAGAGATACTCACACAGCCTTATTTTTTGTGAGTACACAGCAGACTATACAAAGGACATTTTAGGGTCAGTAAAGTGTTTAGTTACATGACATGAGTAACACTTTAATTTCTATAAATTCTTAAAGTAAAAATAGCTGTCACTGAATACTTTTAAAATTAAGGTTTCAGTTGATTAGAGGCTGTCTGTATTATATATAAAACACTGTCTGTATTACACTATTTTGGAAATGAACCATTTTGTAATAAGCTGCTCTTGATTTATAATTAGAAGATACAAACACTGAATTAATCTGATAATATTAATATATTGTACATAAACTCCTCTTCCCAGTTAATGTTTCTGTCTAGCTTTAGGAATAGCTGTTTAATAGTCTTGCACTCCTCTTGAGTAGTCAGCAAATCAATGATATTCTATATACGTCCCTGTGTATTTCTTCCAGGCTCATCCCATCTCTACATTTAAAGTCTGAACCCCAAAGGAAGAAATGAAAATGGATAGTTTTAAATTAGTATATTAATATAAAAGGCATCTCTTAAGTAAAATGAAGATAAGATAATCAGACAGACAAATCTTGCTAGAGTATAAAGTAAATAGAAATGATGTGCTGATGTCATGGTGTGGATGGGTGGGCAAGCGTTGTCATGTAAGGCATCTTTGTTAAAGTAAATCGCAGAGTTACTAGAGGTTGACAGGGCATGCCTAAGAAGGGAAAGTTCTGTTATAACTCTGTTACTGAACACCTAGCCTAAATGCTGATAGCAAATTCCCTAGTCTGAAGAAATACTAAATGAAACAGATTCTTCCCATTCCCTGTTGTCAAGCTGCTACTAAACAATTTCACGTGGATAACTGAAAGATGCAGTGAACAAACATTCCCTAGATTAATAATCAGTGACTAGAAGGCTAATGTTCTTTGGATGTGAGTCTCTTTAGCTTGGAGAAATGGAAACTGAGGGGTGACTTCATTGATGTTTATAAACATGTGAAGGGTGGGTGTCAGGAGGATGGAGCCAGGCTCTGCTCAGAGTCATCTAATGATAGGACAAGGGGCGAGGGGTGTCAGCTGTAACATAGGATCCCACATGGATATGAGAAGGAACTTCTTCACAATGAGAGTGACAGAGCACTGGAAGGGGCTGCCCAGGGGGGTTGCAGAGTCTCCTTCGCTGGAGACATTTAAAACCCACCTGGTTGTGTTCCCATGCCACTGGATCTAGGTGGTACTGCTATGTTAGGGGGATTGGACTGGATGATCTTTCGAGGTCCTTTCCAATCCCTAATGTTCTGTGATTCTGGGTAAACATGAGATAATGATGATCCAGATGATCCAGAGTAGTTGAAACTATGAAAGAGGTTATGACAAATTCATTCAACAAGGCCCATATTGCTATCTTATTAAAAGATTGCTAGTTATAAATCAATGGTTTGTTCTTATCATGGAGTGTAGTTACAAATAAAGTCTTGCAGAAGTGTGTTCTGAGCCTGTACTGTTCGGTAACATAAATTCTAATTTCAGAAACTCATCCATTACTTTGGAAATGATGAGTGTTGTAGCAGCAAAGTTTGCAGACAAAGCAAAGCAATGCGTAGTGTTTAAAGCAGCCTGTGATGAGATTCCGATGATACAATACTGACTGACTGGGTCATAAAATGGCAAATAAAATTCAGTGTCAATAATTACCAAGTGATGCATGCAGGGGAAATGGTCTTACCCACACACACAGAATAATGACCTCAACATTACCATTACTATTATCATTTAGCAGTATTAGAATCACAGCAGCTATTTCGTTCAGAATGGCACCTCAGTGCAGAACATTGAAAAGGAGAAGTAGATGTAGAAATTTTAGAGGTAAGTTTTTGAGAACAGACACTGCAACTTCATTAAACTACTATAACTGCGTGTTGCCAAGGTTGTTTGGATGCTACATGCAAGATTCATTCATTCTGGCACAGAAAAGTGTACCAGAGCTGTAGTGCGTGCAGGGAATTTAACCAGATGTGAACCAGAGGCAAGGAGCAGCAGTGCTATTAGAGGACAGTATAATTTAATACTTTTTCCTTTGGAAAACAGGCAGCTCTGAAAAATATGTGAAAACAGGTACAAAATCATAAGCAATCACTTTTGTTACAGTACAGCTAAGGAACACCAACTTAATTTAGCAGTTTCAGACAAAGAGCTGGGATGTGCTTTATTCCTACAACTGATAAGTAAACTCTGAAGCTCACGAGTATAGGATATTCTGAAATGCAAAGTCAGAGATGGTTTCTGAAAGTGATGACTGTGATCAGTCTGAGCTGTTCTAGAGAGGACTCATCTGAAGTTCATAAATATATGTGAAGACCTCAAGCTCAACAGCTTTTGTACCCTTCCTTGTCCTGAACATCTGTTATAGTGGTACTCTTGTTTAGAAGTGTCTTTTTTCCAGCTGGAATAGATTTCATTTTCTTCATAGTAGCTCATAAGCTGCTGCATTTTGGATTTGTGATCAAAACAGTGTTAATTAGACAGGAATGTTTTATCTGTTGCTGAACAGTGCTTATGTGGTATAAAGGCTTTTAGGATTGGGGTCAGGGCAGTCCTCATCAATACAAGCTGGGGTGTGATGTGCTAAGAGAGCAGTACTGCAGAGAGGGACTTGGGGATGTTGGTGGATGAAAAGCTGGGCATGAGCTGCAAACCAATCACAACCTGGTCTGCATCAGAAGAAGTGTGGCCAGCAGACTGAGATAGATGATTCTGCCCCTCTTTTCTGTTCTGGTGAGACCTTGCCTGGTGTACTGAATCCATCTGTGCAGTCCTCAACACTAGATGGGTGAGGACTTGTTGGAGTGGGTCCAGAGGAGGGCCACGAAAATTATCAGAGGGCTGGAGCATCTCTCCTATGAGGATAGGCTGAAAGAGTTAGGGTTCAGCCTGGAGAAGAGAAGGCTCCAGGGAGACCTTATAGTGGCCTGCCAGTACCTGAAGGGAGCCTACAGGAAAGTTGCTGAGAGACTGCTCACAAGAGTGTGAAGCAACAGGATGAGGGGAAATGGTTTTAGACTACAGCTGGGTAGTTTTAGATTGGATGTTAGGAAAACATTCTTTGTAATGAAGGTGGTGAAACACTGGAAGAGGTTTCCCAGAGAGGTAGAAGGTCCATCCCTGGAGGGATTCAAGGTCAGGCTTGATGGAGCTCTGAGCAACCTGAACTAGCCTGTCCTCACTGCAGAGGGGCTGGACTAGATGACCTTCAAAGGTCCCTTCCAGCTCAACATGTTTTATGATTCTAGGATTTTCATGCTGCCCTGACGGTGAGTAGGCTGGGAATGCACAAGAAGCTGTGACAGGACACAGCTGAGACAGGGAGTACTGTACCATATGATATGCTTGGCAAAAAAGGCTGAGGAGCAAAGGAGCAAGTTTTGACCTTTGTCTTTCCAAGTAAACGTTACTTGTGATGGAGCCTGGCTTTCCTGGAACACCTGCCTGCCCATGAGAAGTAGTGAACGAATTAACTATTTTGCTTTTGTTTTGCATGTGGCTTTTTGGTTTACGTGTTAAACTGTCTTTATCTCAACTCCCAACTTTTCTCATCTTTACCCTTTGATTCTCTTACCCATTTTATTGGGGAAAGTGAGTATCTGGATGGGACTGAGCTGCTCTCTGGGGTTAAACTACCTCAGACAGCCCTGCAGCGCAAACACAGATAGAGTAGTGTTTGCAAATACAGTCTTGAGCCCAGTATCTTGTTTTCTGTGGTTCAGGTACTTAGACACATTGTCTATTGCAGAGGAATCCCTTTAATAATTAATCCGTTTAGCACTGTGCATTATTTTTTAATTGTTCATTGTACTGAAGAGCAAACAAATTAATTTTAACCAAAAATATCTGACAGCAGAGTATAGGTTCACATTCAGCATGCATTTTGCAGTTTCACTCAAGCTAATGGAGTGTATGTGAGGCAACACTTTCTCGTACGCTGCACAGATATCATGTCTGTAGTGTTTACTCATAGGGTAATATTAATACTTAATTATGTGTGAAGCAGTGACAAATCTGGGTAATTATGCTGAAAGAACAATGTAATTATCCAGGCTCAACCCTCTCTTCCCTTTGAGGAAAGGAAGGGAATAGAAGAACTGGAAAGTTTATAGCCTGACAGTTGTATTTTATCTGCAAAGAACTTCCTCTGTGCTTGGGCTCTCTTTAAAGTTACCAAGAGACTTGGCCTTCAGTCTCCTTTGTGCAATGTAGAGATACTTAATCTCCTGCTAAATTAACTAACTGGAGTAACAGAAGCAGTTCAGCTGCAGTGACACGGAGCTATATTTAGTCTGGCTGTTCTGTTGCTTACAGTGTACAGGTCTATCTGAAGTACTGGGATCTGAAGTTCCAGAGAGACAAGTGAGACTATAGGCAGGGTAATTATCTTTTTGGTTTTTTGAGATCTGCTTCAGCAGAGCAACATTTTCAATGCTTTTAAATTATAGGAATCATCATGGAGATACATTTTTGGAAATACATGACATTTAAAAGGGAAAGATTATTTTAGAACCAATTGTATTGGTTAATTAAAGGTAGTTCATTCTTTCATCTTTACATGTGTCCAAATTCTGGCATTCTGGAACTCTCCTGAAGGATATCTAAGTCAAACACACCAGGCAAAGAAAGGATAAGAGTCTAGAAGGATGAAACATGCAGGAGGAGTCTTTCAGGTCACCACCACTATGTGGAGTTTTGTTCATTTAGAAATCAAATATACCTGCTGTCTTCATGTGCAGACAGATTCTCAATCAGGGTTTTATAAAGGTAGATTACGTGAAAGATTTCCATGGATCTTATTTACAATTATGTTTTCCTAGCAATCATTTCAGAATTGAAATTTCAAATTAATACACAGTGCTGAAAGAAGATGCTTAACTTCACACCTGAAACCTAAACAAGAGGTAAAGTGCATCCACATCTGTCACTAAAGTATCTTTGAACCAGAACTGGTTCCCATGCATTGTTGGTTTGCACTGCGCCCATCTCTGAGGAAAAGCAAAGCAGAAGTCATAAAAAAGCCCCCAAAATGTTTACAGCAGCAAATCAAGCTCTTCTAGATAATAACAATTGTTTTATTTTTGAAACATAATGTTGTCTGGCCTAAAAATTGGGAAGAGTACTGCAGAGCATTTTTCTTCTTGGTTTCGGTTGAGGTCTGTATTCCTGTAAGGAGGGTCTCCATCTGCAGAACTCACTCCTTGTGTGTTTTCTCAAGGTGGAATCAGTGATGTTTGCTAGTTTAGTGCATAAGGTCAACCTTTTTCTTGTGGAGTAAAATAAATCTTCCTTTAATATGCTGAATATCTTTGCAAAATAAATTAAAAATAGTTTAGAGAAGCAATATAATATGTGTCCAAGTCTTTTTTCTACAAGTATCTGATTTCATATTTTCAGCTCCTGTAGACAGATCTCCTTGAACTTCAAGCATTTGTATTGTCATTATTATTGTGGCAAATCAAAACTGCTACTTGCCAGACAGCCTGCATTCATAGCCAGAAGTGGAGACGAGTCCTGGCTGCTCTGCCTATTCTTGTTGAATCCTTCAGAAGGCAGAAGAAGAGTCTGACTGGAATGGATTGTGTTCCCTAAGCTTTTTGGATGTTGTGGTTTTGGCATTCTGGGAGACAATGATCAAGACTACTTGAGGTGTTTAGATTTACTGGTCACACATAGATCTGATCCACATCCTTTATAACTGCATCACAGAAGTGTGGTGAGAATCATGGCCCTGTGACACCGAAATGTTGTCCTATGAATTCCACGAGGTGTGAACTGAAGTTTGAACTGGAATCTGACCTAGCAGACTAATTTTCACGTTGTGTCACACCACAAAAAGCTTTGATTTCCATGTAGCTAGACAAGACCTGAGTCTAGACAGAAGATGGTGTGTTTTGGCCCAGTATCAACCTGCATGCATTTCTTTGTACTTAATTACTGAGGCAGCATTTGTGATTGTTTTTTCTTCTAATTTCACTGTTGACATTCCACCTAGACTTTGCTGAGGGAGATAGTTCCTCTTTGATGCTAGTTTTTACTTTTGAATGTTTCATTTCTCAAGCAGGAGCACTGAATTCAATTACATATTAAAATCAAGGATATTTGCTTTTTTGAGATAAATGTCATGATATTTTTTTGGCCATTTTTTCAGCCATCCACAGGTCCAAATAACCGTTCTACGCACTCAGAAGGAACCAGTAGAGCCCTGTCACTGGTTTGCTCTGCCTGATTTGTAGTAATGGCTGAATTTTTGGTGTTTGCCTAAGTTTCTGTGCAACGAATGCTTTCAGTGAAGGTGCTAGGAACTGGTAGTTAAAATCTATCCCACATGTTGGATGTTCTGTGGCAATTCCTCCAAATCTGGAAGAAGCCAACCACTGGTGTTGCTGAGCTGGAAGGCTGACAGATCCCTCAAGCCTCAGACACTACTGTGCTCTTTTGTCCAGCAGTGGCAGCCACCACTTGGGCGAGAGTTTAACAGTTCTGTTCAGATGACAGTGGGGTTTGGCTCTGTAAATAATGAGATTGTGTTCTTCTGTAGTTAACAGGCAGATGAAAGCACGTATCACTGCACTCCAAACCCATGCCTGACAGTCTTGAGGACTGCAAGTGTTTCTCAGGCAAATTGTTCTGATACCCTGTTTCCTCTAGATGTTTGTGTGTGAGGAAGTCCTGTAGCTAGGATGGCATTGTTCTCTAGACATACAGGTTGTGGCTGTAATCTGGCATTCCTCGGAGCCCCTGACAGGCTTTGCAAGGCTGTTTCCATTTGCAGGACCTAATGCATCCTGAATGGTCTAATTGGCTGTGTGGATGCTCTGTCTTTAGGGTTTTTTTCATACACAGTTTTCTGTTTGACAGCACATTGCCATTGTAATGGCTGGGGAAACTATCCGGTAATAACTGATGCTGTTACCCGTCTGCTAATTTGCAAAAGGCCAAGAATTAACAGTTTTGCTATTTATGTGTCACACTAATTTTTCTGCAAACAGAGACCCACGTTGATGAATAATTTAAAACCCAGTCTCCCTGCAAGTATATAAGCACGTGCCCTACAGAGTCTGGAGTACATTCCACTGTGAGCATTGTACTAAAGATTAGTAGCTCTGTGGTGGCAGTGCTGCTGTAGCAGTGTGAATTGCACTTTTAATTTGTCTTCCCATCTGACAGAGCAACTCATTATACTTTACAAAATCTATTTTAAATTATACTCCTTAAATTCTCAGTTGAAGGATATCTACATAAAAAAGGTGAAGATTAAATAAATTGTTTTAAGTCATATCAGCAAATCATTTTAATGAGAGCGTCCTTTCTTCTTGCATTTAGAAAACAATGTGCATTTTATTTCCCACCATGTTTGGTTCCAGTCAAAACCAGCAATGACTGGATACAATTTCTTTACAATAGAGTTGAGATGTGAAATGTGTGATAAGCCCTACTTTGTGTCATAAAATTATGCAGGCTTTCTAATAGCTAACTTGTTAGCTATCTTGAGGCTGAAAAGCATTTTATACAAGTCTTATATAAGATGAAAACTTGGGGATTTCACAAGTAGCACTGAGCGGAAAATTATTACTTTCTGCTAATCAGATTAAATTCTGAATGAGTATACACATAAGGTCCTTAGGCATACGTTAAAATAACAACATTACATTTCTTTCACTCCTTCTTTTTGCTGTATTTGGTCTTTCTTAACTACATTATTGAAATTTAGGAAGCATAATAGCTGATCTATTTAATGGTGCATAATTATCTTCCCATAGCATAATGCATTACAATTCATTCTCTCACTTTATTCATTAATCCAGTATGTTTATTCTCTCCTAGTCTTTGTGTAACCACGTAAGGAAACACATTGTCACTGTATAAATGAGTGACATTTCACAATATTCAAGGGTGCCAGTTAATGTCAGCGACCTATTAAATCGATGGTACAGTTGGTAGGATTTTGTGTTACTTGGACACTATTTATTACAGCTCTTGTTTATTTTTCTGGGCATTAGCTGTTAGTCAGCACTGTGCTAAGCAGGATGTGAAAGCCATGGATTGACAGTCTTAAAAATATTGCAAATTCACTGAAAATAGTAGTGGTTTTTAAACCAACGAGGAACACTTATAGTAGTCTTCTGTTGAACAGAAGTGTGCTTAATATTTTGTCTTATAAAATGCATGGGACAGCTCCTTTGAGGTAGTGGATGTTTGGGAGCCAGGGTGCTTTACCTCTAGAATTTCTTTCCCAACAGAGCACATTTTGTGGGCTATAGCTGCTCGTGGGTGGTGCAAGTTGCATGGCTATAGCTGCAAGGGCTATAGCCCTTGGGTGAGGGCTGCCCATGCCACAGTGGGGATCTGAGCTCTGAAATCACGTCAGAGCAGGCTGCTGTGATTCCACTCATGTCCCTATCTGTATTCCCACGCCGTAGGGGTTGGCCAGAGGTGGTTCTGTTGCTTTTCATGTTTGTTTAGAATTTGCACACAAGTTATTCTGAACTATTACTTTGCAGTTATTAGTGATTGGCAAGGCACAGTGTTTGGGTTCAGATCCAGATGTGAATTTAAGACAATGCTGGGAGATGTTTGGGTGCTGATTTCAGATTTATGTCAGCTACTAGTCTCTTCATATTTTGTACTTGCCATGCTAAATAAAAGAGCACATGATTTTGTATACCATTGTTTTAGGTCACTGTTTTGCAGCACTTACAGATTTAATTTGCTGTTAAAGTAGAATTAATTTCAAAATATGTTTTTATTGCATACATATAATTGCCTACTTGTACGTCTCTAAATTACCCATATTCAAAAAGGGAAGGTACACATAATGAAAGGGTAATTAATGAAGTCTGAAACGGATACCCGTGTTAGTAACTGAAGGTGTAGAGCCTGTTCCATAGATACTGGACACGTGCTGGGTTTTAGATGCAGAAAGTTGTCTTGGTGCAGAGTGCTAGGCTGGATTGCTCAGCTCTTTTCCTCTGCATGCATGCATAATTATGTACATGCTCATGAACTGATCTTCTCTGTGTACACTGAACAGCAATTAGACTTCATAAAGCTATGCAAGTATTTTGGAAAAGAAGTCTCACTGCAGTTTTAAAAACAACTTCCACCATCTGCTTGGGAAAAACAGTGGGTCGGTTTCTTGTGAACTTGGCAATTAAATATGCTTAAATGTAGTAGTGGCAGGATAAAATGTTTGCCATACCTGTTAAGAACAAAAACTAAAATCCATCTAAATAACACCAAAACCTCAGACAAAGAGCTGCCATCTGGTTATCAGGTGAAAAACAAAGCCCTTGATACTCATAAAACACCCTTGGTGGAATAATGGGGATTTTTAAAGCAACAGGAGTTAAATTCTGATTAGAAAAACAAATTTCTTATTTAAAAAGCTGTGAAAAAATGTAAACCAGTACATCATATGCTCATTTATTTAGACTTTGTTTTTCTGCAGAAAGGCTGTAAGAAATGTAAGTGGTTCTCTGGTCTGATTACACAGATTGAGCTCTGCAGAGAGACGCAGCAGACTTTGTGCTCCAGCTTTTGGAGTAATGAAATCACAGCTTCCACCAAGTGAAATGTCATTTCTGCTCCTTACAGGAATAAAGGCAAGCTAGCAAACATAGCATACCTTTTAAGGATATGTCAGGACTTTAGATATGCTGGAAAATGGTATTGAGGAATAGACTAGCCTTGAAATCTCAGTGTGCTTCAATTTCCAGAGGCTATGCCTTGAGGTATTGCATCAAGAATAATTTCAGTGGAGAATTCTCTGTGTGGCAGAAGAAGAATATGGTGATCATAATGCTCTCAAATGAATGCATCTCAGCTGCTGGTATTGGTGTGCAGTTCATTGCTGCTGTCCTGCCTGGAGGAGCTAGGTGTCATATCCATGTCAAAGGAGACCACAGCTGTTAAATAAACCCATACTGAGTAAGTATGGAATTCCATGAGTGAGCATCACCTCATCTTGCCTTAGCCTTCTGAAAGGCAGATCCACCCACCTACATCCATTTCTCTAACTTCTTTTGTAGTGAATGGAGGGAAACCTGTAATTACAAGGATGATTCAGCAGCCCTTAGATACCTGTGTTAAGGTTCTGTGTACCAGCTGCTTTCCCCCTCCATCAACTACTAAGAGACATTTAGACACTTAACCTTGAAAAAGTTTTAGCTAGAACATGTCAACTGCAGCTTATGTGGCTAAAACTGTGTTGGCTTTTTAGTAGGAGCAGGCTAGGGAGTGGTTGAGGCTGCACCTACCTTCCCAGTATTGTTCTTCCAGACTGCTTCAAAATTTACTTTTCAAACTGTTCTTTGCTGATAACGTTTAGTTGCTGTGATTAATAGGACGAAGGTTACTTGGACATAACTCAACTTGCTGACGCGACCTTAGGTGATGAGGAGAATGAATGCACTCTCACTAAATTTGCAGATGACACAGCACTTGTGAGTGACACTGCACCTTGAGTACTGGGTCCAGTATCAGAAGGACATTGAGGTGCTGGAGTGGGTCCAGAGAAAGGTAACAAGGCTGGGGAGAGGTCTGGAAAACAGGCCCTATGGGGAGCATGTGAAGAAAATGGGGTTACTTAGTCTAAAGAAGTGGAGGCTGAGAGGAGACCTTATTGCTCTTTACAACTACCTAAAAGGAGGTTGTACAAAGCTGGCGCTGGTCTCTTCTCTCAAATTACTAATGATAGGACGAGGGGAAATAGCCTCAAGTTGTGTCAGGGGAGGTTTAGATTGGATCTTAGGGCAATTCTTTACTAAAGAGTGGTCAGGCACTGAAACAGGCTGCCCAGGGAGGTGGTGGAGTCCCATCCCTGGAGTTGTTTAAAAAACGAGTAGACAGAGCACTCGAGGCCATGGTCTAGATGTTAGAGAGATGTTGGGTTGAGAGCTGGACTTGATGATCCTGGAGGTCCTTTCCAACCGTGATGATTCTGTGATTCTGTAAGTGTTCTGAACCGGTTTATCTGACAACAGTCTTCCAGTTCTAAGCTACTGATCCGTCTAGGCGATGTGACAGTCCTAGTCTTAGGTTCCTTGGGGAAATGTGTTGTTGTTAAACTCAGATTTTCTTCTGAATGTTCAGCCCTTGAAATATGCTTATACAGTTTCTGAGTGCCAGATGCATCTGCAGTTATACATCTGCCATCTCTCTGACTCAACAAATTCTCATGTGACACTGAGATCAAGTCCCTGACCTTGGCTAGGAGACAGTAGCAATATTTGCAGTCAGAATGTGGTGGCACATCATAGACAATTGTGCCAGCTGCTGAACTGAAAATGTCTCCTGATAATATATTTTGTGTTTAGATATCTGCCTTTTCTTGTTTGATTCAGAAATTACTTTATTGCTCACAATCAGCAACAGATCTCATTCTTTACATAGAGATGATTTCTTCTGCGCTTTGGGGATTATTGTGTGGTTACCTATGTCCTAAAAGTATATCTAAGTGCATACTTACAAAACATGGGATCAGCCTACTTTAGTGAAGACACCAAAAGTTTTGATATTTTAAAAATGACTACTTCCATTTTGATACACTGTGCATAGAAAGTCATATTTGTGAAGCTCAGCTAGTTCTTTGACAATGTTTATGAAAAGAGTAGATTTCAAGTAACATCTTCATACTTGGAATCTTCAGTGTGTCTGCCATGTGGGTTCAATGCAGCCTTCTGGATAATAACTTTTCTCTCATCTCCTGAAGTGCTCAAAATTTCTGTAATTTCTATAACAAGGTTTGTTTTCAGTCTGTGTCAATACTACTAATTAATTAATACTTGAGTATTAATACTGTGTTAATACTCAATGGCACAATCATAAGCATTGATTCCATTTGCCAAACCCAAACCGCTTTCCTCCAAACTACTATCTACAAAATATCTAGTTGGACTTTCAGAGAAATTATAAATGTATTCATTAATTATTATAGCACATTCAAAGATTTGGCATAAATACCACCTCTTTGCTTAAGGGATGTGCAGTAAAATACTAAGAGTAAAATCAAGTCAAATCGGAAGAGTAGAAAAGTTGAGGTTTATTTAAAGGATCTTGATGGTACGTATTTATTTTCCTGGAGAATTAAATAATTATAGAATTGAATATTCTCCTCTCACATTGGGAAAATCCAATATTTAGCATCAAAATTAAATTTTGTCTGCCAAAGATCAGTATGCAGTTAAAACATTATCATGAGACCCTAGAATTGAGTCGTTATCAGAGGTTTACAATGCAGCATGTCAGCTGGTGTCAACAGAATCACAGAACATTAGGGATTGAAAGGGACTTCGAAAGAGCATCTAGTCCAACCCCCCTGCCACAGTAGGATCACTTAGATAACATATGGTTAATGAGAATTCTTTAAATCCATTAAGAAGAGTTTAATTTGCTTTATGCCCTGTACAACCTGTAGTTACTACGGTGGAAGCAGGATCAATATTATTCTCTTTCCTGGTTAGGTTCTGATCCATTGGACACTGTACTGAAGTGCTACTCGCGAGAGGACAAGTCGATACGCATAACATAGCTCAGATTTCTTTTCAGTAAGTCTGAGCAGTTGGCTCACTTTTTTCCTTGATCGCTTCTTGAAAGCCTTTATTTGGAAAAAAAGGACCCAAGCAAAGCACCGTAGTTCTTCCCTCTCATGCTACTGAAAAAAGTGCAAGAGGGATGAGAAATATGGTTTCTCCCACTTTTTTAATATAATGGCCATTATAAACTTAAATACTTTTTGTAATCACTCTGAATATTTTTCAAGGAT
This sequence comes from Rhinopomastus cyanomelas, assembly GCA_013400115.1. Taxonomy (NCBI): domain Eukaryota; kingdom Metazoa; phylum Chordata; class Aves; order Bucerotiformes; family Rhinopomastidae; genus Rhinopomastus; species Rhinopomastus cyanomelas. The sequence goes on from VXBP01004470.1 coordinate 282,209, forward strand.
CAGCGTTTGAAGAGACATTAATTAGATTCTAAATCAGCATTGCGCAGCACACCAGCTACATCATGGGTTCATAAATAAAGAGATGAATTGTTTCCTTGATTCTTGGATTACAATGGCATTTTGGTGTGATGTCTTTTTTGATGAAATGTAGCTAAGTGATTCTTTTTCTGATGAACTGTGAGATAGGCAGTTGCTTTCTACTGATTCTTCTATTGACAGAAAAATAGTTCCTCTGGGGGTGGAAATTTGAATAATTTCTAATCATTCTGATACTTCGGTTTCTTGGCATGCATTATTGAACATCATTAAAGGATGTTTTTCACTTGTTTTTTTACTGTACAGCTCTGACACCTATTCTTAGTACTTGAGGGTATGCTGTGGATTCAGTTTGATCTCCAGAATTAAGTGAGCTGGAGCCACCTAATCAATATTGCTCTAGAATTCTGCAAAAACAGGCAAAACTGCATGTGGGTTTTTACAGGAACTAGATTAACATGCATGTTCTATCATCCACTGTTGGTCAAAAATTAGCAGCTGGATTTTGTTCTGATAGATGGCAGTGGCTTCTTTCATCTGATGCTTTCATGTCATGGGTATGTCCCACCTTCCTTCATGCGTGCAGTGGTCGTCTCTGTGGTTATCTGTAGGTTTGTCGTCGAACTGAGGAGAAAAGGAAACAGGATGGATAAAAGTAGGACAGATCCTGCAAGGCAGATTGATCATAAATCTCCCTGGTTGCACCACAGAGACAAAAATCATGCAGGATCACTTTCCTTTCCTACTAGAAAGAAATTGAGTTCACTTTTGCATGATTATTGCTAACTTAAATGACTGCAGCATTTAGTTCTCACTTCTGTCTTGCAGAATTGAACTGAGTCTTTTAACTAAGGTAGTGCTGGAACCACCAGAGCAGAGTCTTTTGAGATCAGTCACGTCCTCATGGTTCTAGTACAGTACGTGTGTATTAAACAGTCTGAATCAGGGAAGGAGTTTTTAGTGTCATGGCTTCCGCACTCAGACTGTTCAGCTTTCAGTGGAATACCAGTCTTTTCTATCTGTTCTGATGAATATTTTATAGTGTCCTCAAATCGGAACATTTTCAACTAGGGAACTTAGGAAACTCATGTAATTCAAGAACAGATTGTGACTGAAAGCTGAACGTGAACTATAAACGTGTTTTATTTCTAAAACTTACCTGTTCCAATATGTAGAAATAGTATCTACACGTGCAGGATAATATCAGGATGTTCACACAGGACTCCTAGCCAAGCAAGGCACAACTTCTGTGACAGCATTTTTTAATCACTTTGTGTAGATTTTGAATGATACGGTTCTCATGAATCCTAGAATCGTTAGGGATTGGAAGGGAACTCAAAAGATCATCTAGTCCAATCCCCAACATTGGTAAATGCTATTTTTTAGGTTTATAAGTCCATAATATTTTACATTTAGAATCATAATCAAGCATTTAGGTGCAGTAAAATGTGAAAACGTTGAAACAGTTTCAGGTTTTTGGCACCAGTGATATTGCCATAATGAGACTGTTTCTTGTGCTTTCATTCTACCCTCTGACTTGCACTTGTTCTCCTTATCTGCAGTGTAGATGCAGATGTATACAAGGTGAAGGGCAGAAAAGGTGAGGTCTGTGAAAGCTCAAGTTATCATTTGATTTTTATCAAACTTTGATTTGATAATATCTAAATGAAAGTGGTTTTCTGTTGCTGAAACACTTCGCTTTTGAGGGAGCAGATTTGATGCATTTTGCGTTTGCTTTGAACAAAATACTTGATCAAAAGAAAATATCTTATTCCTGTCACAGACAGAATAAAATAGCAAAACAAAGGGCTAGTCTTAGGCCTCAAAATAAGAATAAAGTGCTGCTTCTGTACAAAACTCCTTTAAGACTTAGGTCACCTGTGTTTAGGTCTCCCTTCTTAATGAAGAGAAATTTGATCATGCAGTGGAAATGTTAATGACTTGCTCCAATAATTATCTGTAGATGCTTTTTGTGTTTTGTATCAAACATCATTCAGAGCATGAGTGACTGGTGGGTGAGACATTCACAAAGGCAGTGACATTGCAATGAATAGTAGAGTTTTCTAGGGAAGCATTAGCTAAAGAATGTGAGAGCACCAGGCACTGTGTCTTGCTCGTCAGCGTATTTTGCTGAAAGATGAAGGGTCATATTCCTGTAACTGCTTACAAGGTCGTGAACATGTTTTCTCCAAATTCTGGATGAATGACTTACAAAGTATTATTACATCAAAGCTTCTTTTGCCCTGTCCATTTTGTGTATTTAGTTTGATTTATTTTTTTCCTTCTCTCAGTTGTCTAGGTGACCTGTGTCAGTGTTTCTGCATAATTTTTAATCAATGAAGCTGTATTTTCTCAGTAAGTAAGTTATAGAACTTTGCTTCTGCTATAAAGAAATCAATTCCACTCCTCTTTTAATGTATTTCACAAGCAGAAAAGAAAGAGTAATGATATTTTTTAAATTAGTTTGTACTGTGATTCTCGTCTAGATTGAAACTTTGCTAAAGCATTGTGGTCCTCTGATGTTTAGAATCATAGACTCATAGAATCATCAGGGATTGGAAGGGACCTCAAAAGATCATCGAGTCCAATCCCCCTGCCAGAGCAGGCTCACCTCACTGGAGAAGCCATGGAATCAGAATCACAGGGTTGGAAGGAACCATCATCCAGTTCCAACCCACCCAGCACAGGCAGGGACACCTCACCCTAGACCAGGCTGGCCAGAGCCCCATCCCGCCTGGCCTTAAACACCTCCAGAGATGGGGCCCCAACCACCTCCCAAGGCAACCCATTCCATGCTCTCACTACTCTCACGGTGAAGAACTCAAGCATAAGACAACAATAATCAAAGAAATAATTTTCATTTAAAAATAGTATTTAGCAACCATCATTTTCAGAGGAACAAGCCAAAGTACAGAGAAGACTAAAAGGATATACTGAGGCTCAGAAAACTTCTTTTGATTTGGAGGCTCCTTCTCATACTGCCTGTGGACGCATATTTCTGAATTACAGCGCTCATGAGAAAAGGCCCATTTATCTTTTGCCTCACGTAGAAGAATCCATTATCGCTGAACAAAGAACTGATATTTGATGAGCTTAATCTGTCTGACAGTCGACTGCAAATATACAGTGGTTTACATTTATGGGAGCAATGCATTTGGAGTGAATAGCTGTCCCACTACATTCCACTGGTTGTTCATGTAAATGTTTTGCACTTTTGGCAGTTAATGAGATGATGAGTAGTTTGAGATGACTGTTAAACTTTCAGGTCATGACATACAACTTCGGTTCACTAGGCCTGCTTTGTCTTGGAGTACAATGAAAACAGTACTGGGAAAATGAAACTGGCCTCATTACTGGGCAGAAATGTACCCTTTAGACACTTGTTTTCTTTTGACTAGAGTTAGGTCCACTCTGTCCTGTTGAAGAAACATTACTAGCCACCACCAGTGTATTAAATGAGATAAACAAGAGCAATCCAGTTACCACTGAAAATACCTGAAGACAAGAATTCTATGGATTCATAGCTCCTCTTTTTCCAGAAATAATTTTCATTCCTGCCATTCACAAGAGACTGAGTCTTCGCAGCGTTTGGGTTTGACAACGAAAACAAAATACGCATTGCTGTGATACCAGCAAAAACTGGGAGGGACAACTGCATTTACCTATTAAAAAGCAAAATAAAATAAAAGAAGCAGTCTTACTTATACACCTGAATTTCCATGAATCTTAATAGCTTTTTTGTTAAAGATAGATATTTCTGTCTACTAACTCGTCTTGACCTTGAGATTTCAATTTATTCTTCTCTCTGTGAAATTTTAAAACCTACATGGTGAAACGACGGGAATATTTCCCTTTCCAGAATTTGTGACTTGTTCTATGCAAATTCTTTATATTCCCAATTGGGCATTTATATTAATTAGACATGAATTTATCATAATTAATGTAGCTTTACTGAGTAAATTTCCATGCAGCATCTGTAGTGAATTTGAAAAAAAAGAATCATAAATACTTAACCTCCACTGATTATTTCCAAGACAGAAGTTTGTCGATGCCCAATCTGTTTTTCCATAAATTTGGATTAATCTTTCTCAAGTTCTCAAGGCAGACATGAAAATGGATCCTTTTATTGCCTTTAGAAATCAGATTTTCTGCAACTACAAAGGGCAATTAAAATTTTCTGCAACTACAAAGGGCAGTTCTTATCGAAGTTTGATTCTGGCAGCTTTCAGAGAAACACCAAATATCAAAAGACTCAAGAACGCTCTGGGGGAGCTGCGCTTGCCTCACTGTCCAATAGGGCACTGAAATGGAGACCCACTGCCAGCAGATACAACTGCAAGTACATTCCAGGAGGAATATGAAAACCAGGAAATGCCTTCACTTGCATCAGTGTTGTAAGAAGAGTTTTGACCTTTTAGGGACAAAGCTTGTGAAAAGTGCAAGGCTGTTAAAATGAAATCGAATTAATTAATGCAGAAGGAAATAAGGATGGAAAAAACACTTGTTTCCCTTCGAGTTATGGAAGCTGAGGTAATTTTCAAAAATTAAACCAGCACATATTGAACTGCCAATCTTAGCACCATACATATAGTTTCCTGTAGATCTAGCAAGCACGTAATCATCTTCTTTGATGGTGATGGCAGTGCAGTGTCTGTAATTGTTACTGCAATAGTATGGAAATATTAATTTTGCCTGTTTTTTCCTTAGTGAGTAATGTGTGTGCAGTATTACAGCTGTGCTGTAGTAAGTGTCAATATGTCCTTGTTACAGTTAGCTCATTATTCCACAGAAACAACTTTCTAAAATCTACCATCTTTTATCTTCAGAAATTTGCTGTTTTCATTTTATGGCTCCTCCCATGTTCTGCTGGCTAATTCTCATTCTTATCTAAAAACCCTTTTCAACTCTTGTATACTTAGAGAATAATGCTCTCTTAGGATAGGAGACATGTGGAAACCCTTTCTAAGACAGAACTAACAGTGTTGTAGAAGACTGTGCTGCTCTTGTATTTTACCCAATTTAGACTGCTCCTGACAGCAGAATAGAATTATAGAATCATTGGGGATTGGAAGGGACCTCGAAAGATCATCTAGTCCAATCCCCCTGCCCCAGCAGGATCACCCAGACCAAGTCATAGAGTCAGTTGGCTTAGTTCCTAGACAGTTCCAACTGATTAGTATAAAATCAAAAATGAAAAGGCCCTAAAATGCAGATTGGAACTTGAGTGCCTCCTGAGTGACAGATTCTTTCCAAGATTCTATTGAGCTTTGCTGAGGATCTGAAAATGCTTTTTGAATTACCTCCTACCTGATGAAATTATAGGGCTGTGTCTACATTATCAAATAGTTTATCCCTGCAGAAGTGATTTAGATCCAAACAGTTGTTCCTGAGGGCACAATGTCCATGTCACATTCATGGAAAAGTGGAGAAGGAGGTTGTCTTTCCACTAACTCTTTACCTGAACTCAGTATCCCCAAACTGTTGGAGTGCTTTATGCACATTCTCAGGCTCATCTTCTGCTATATTTTCATCCAACAGGGATTAATTTTTGTAATAAATGCCAAGCCATTAACAAATAAATGGCATTAATTTTATTATAAGGACAAAATCAGTATAGCAAAAGTACAACACTGGGTGCTTGACTCAGGTCAGAGGCACATCAGCGGTTCTTTGTTAGCTCTCTATGTAGTTAGCGTTGTCTTAGGTTCATACATAGTCATTAGTTTCCTGAAATAATGAGCATGCATGGTATAATTCCTGTCTATGGTCATTTAGGATCCTCTGGTGGTCATCTGTGGTCTTTATCCCTCTGTCCTTTAGTTGAACTTCGTTACTCTCAGGTATCCTTCAGCCTCTGCTGATTCACACCTTTGAGGTAGAGCCTTCTGGAGCCTCCTACACTTCTCTGATGTATGGGTGCCTGGTTGCAGGTTATCTGGTATCCTGTTGTGGCGAAGAGCCAATTTTGCAGATACCACTGCAAATTACATTTTGAATCACCCAGAATAATTCCATGATGTGATCTAGACCATAATACATGAAGACAACTCAAAAATCCGTTTGAAAAGCGAAGTCCAGCTCCAGCCTGAAATGCTGACATGAATGCACCTTGTAAGAATCCCTGATCCAGGGCACTAGAGGAGCAGAACAATATTTATTGATTTGTTTTGTCATTCACCCTCCTGTTTGGCTCTGCTGTCATGCAACAAGAAGCTGGGTACAGACTTGTAGGAAGTGCAGGTTAGGACAGGCTCTCTCGTGTCTCTGACCCTATTAAAATGCAATTGTGAGATTGGCATTGGACATGCCAAGGTGAGTGCATTGTTTCTGGAGGGTTGAACTCTGGATTCTGTGATGAAACTCAGGATTGTATGATCAATATGGCTCTAATATAACTGCTGGTACCCTTCAAAAGAGAGTCTTTGAAAGGGGATAAGAAATTGATTTGATTTTTCAAGGAAGACTGGCTCCCATTCAGATACTTCAGCTATCATTATGCAAATCCTGACCTGACTTGAATCCATTCCTAGCAAGCCATCACACAAATACTCAGAATTATTATTTTTTATTTAATATTTAAGTGTGAGCTGGCTATTAATAATTTCTTCCTGTTTCTGAACACTGATGAGGAAATAGAGACTTCAAATTTGTGTGGCATACAGTATGATTCTCAAGAAAGCATTAGTTATTGTAGTCTACCAGATAGCATGGCAGTGCCACAAGTACTTGCTAAGACATCTCTGCACAGACAGCTGCTGTACTTTAACTTATGAATAAGTTAAAAATGCAGATTTTCTTTGTGTGCCTGTGTGAACATACCTCTGCTGAGTACAAGGCTCTGTAGCTGGATTAACTGTTGGACTTTGTGTTCTGCTTCCCAGCTGGTAGCAGAAGGCTGTTTGTGCAGCCTGGCTTCTTTCTCTCAGTATCAATCAGAGTGGAAGAACTCTTTTCCTGTGCACCACCTCCAGAAGAGACGTTTGCGTTATGTACCAGATCCACATTTTGGATGAACTTGATCCAACCTTGGTCTCTCTCTTTTTTTTCCCCAAGAAGTGACGTCTGTGGTGCTTGCGACAAATCAGCATGGTTTAGGATTTGACATTAAACATGGGGGAATGTGTTCCAATTGTGCTTCAACTAGTTTTACTCCCAGTTGTCAGCTCTCCTGTCTTTCTAGCATGTTATGTCAGCTCTTAGAACTATATTCGTCAGTGCGCCAGCGAGCTTCATGTTTTTCTGTGATATGAACAACCTATCATTTTTTATTTACGCTTGAACCCTTGCCTTCAAATATGACCCAAAATTTGTAGGAGTCAGGTATAAAACATAGAGTGGGCTCCGACGTACCTATTATTTGTCAGAAGTGCTTCTGTGCCTAGTGACAGATATAATTGTCATGAAAATAGCAGGGGGGAGCTTAGTCTGAGTCTTGCTTCCCTGTTGATCCACACAGGACTGTCACAGTGTTATTTGCCAAAATAATTCTTTGTAGAAAACAAAATTTCAATTTCAGTAATAAAATCATGCTGTAGGATCTGAATAGTTCCTGTGAATAGACTGAATCTCATGTCTGGCAATATCATGTACTGTAATCGTAGCGCTTCATTCATACTCTTACATTGCTTAAAGAGTTCCACAGAATTAGTCCTTCAGAACGGCTTGGGAGACTTGTTCAAGAGAGTAGGCACTTTGCATGGATTTAATAATAACAGAAAATTTAAAAATACTTCTAAGGGTATTGTTTTCTTCTGGTTTTCTATTGTAATGCTCAATTAATTTTTTAAAAGTCCAGAAGATTTTTTTCTACATTTGGACTCCTGTGGGAAACAGGACTCCTCCACGTCTTGACAATTGTGATGCTTGTCAGTTTTGTGTCTCTGTGAAGTCAATGATAAAAACAGGATGGCAACAGGAAGATTTTCTAATTAAACAGAGAATGATTGAAAAAAGAGGGAGTTCTATAAAAAAGTGAGGGAGACTTGATCATGGAATGGTCACCTACCCATAACACTGTGGGTTTTGTTCACTGAAGTTAGTCAAAAAGGAATGCTATCACTGAATGGTCCACCAGTACGCACAGTGCATTAAGGACTGGAAGAGACCCCAAAAGATCATCCAATCCAATCCCCCTACCACAGCAGGACCACCTACAGCAATTCACACAGGAACATAGCCAGGTTGGTTTTAAGTGTTTCCAGAGAAGGAGACTCCACAACCCCCTTGGGCAGCCCGTTCCAGTGCTCTGTCACCCTCACTGGGAAGAAGTTCCTTCTCATATTGATGTGGAACCTTCTATCTTCCAGCTTACACCCATTGCCCCTTGTCCTATCACAAGATGCCACTGATCAGAGCCTGGCTCCATCCTCCTGACACCCACCCTTCACATATTTATAAACATTAATGAGGTCACCCCTCAGTCTCCCCGAAGCTAAAGAGACTCAGCTCCCTCAGTCTTTCCTCATAAGGGAGATGTTCCACTCCCTTCATCATCTTTGTGGTTCTGCACTGAACCAGCAGGTGTTTATTAGCATGGGCAATTTTTGGATGGAACCCAGACCTGAAGAGCTTCACAGATTTTTTTCACATGGGATATCCAGAGAGAAATGCTGTGACTTCTGTTTCTTGCAGAGAGTGAAATGATGTGGAAAACAGTACTGCATATGCTTGGAATGGACTTGCCTGTGGTTTTCTTCATGAAAAAACTAGCACCTGACTTCCTGGACAAAAAATAAGTAATTATATTGATGTAGAGATTAGACAGGATGAGACTCATCTTCCTGAACCACTGAGCTGAGAATCTTGGTCTTACCTGCTGTCAAGATAATACCCAATTTACTCTTTATGGATAAAATTGCCTCCCTCACTGTGTTTATTTCATTTTCTTGATTTCTTTGTTCCCTTTTAGCCTTTACTTTGCTCTACAAGCCAAGATCTTTCTTTCAGTCTCCTCCTGTGGTGGAGTCTTCATTCTGTGATCATCATTAGAAGATTGCCCCTATACATTTTGTACATTCAGCCTTTCTGTTGTGAGGATGGCCAGCCAGAATTGTAGACATGATTCTGAATGATAAAGAGAATTCATACTTATCCTTCTGTGTCTGTACTGGAACTACATCATTTAGTAATTTCTCATTTGCCTTCTTCACAGACTTCTTGTACCATATTGATACTGATGTTCTTTTGGTGATCAACTAAAGTAAGCTAGTTGGTTTTTACATGTGTTGTTTCAAATTATGAATTCCCAACTTGCAGGAGAAATGCTTTTAATCCCTGATACTCTCTTTCAGTACTACTTGCTGTTATCTCATCTGGATCCACCTTTCAGTTCTTGTAGTAACTGAGAGTCTTTGGGTTAATGTACAGGTTCTGGAGTGATACTGCAGAAAATGCTTTATCTAAATCCAGACAAATTGTGTCTCTACTTCATTTCTTTGTCTGGAAGATCAGTCATCAAAAGACTGTCAAGCTAGTCTGGCAAAATGTACCCTTAGTGACACTGCTACCTTTTATACTGTGTTCTATTTACTTCTCTGTCGTTCATTTATCTTTTCCTTCAAAGCTTGTTCTAAGCTCCTGCAAACTGAAGAGGTCAGACTAATAGGCTTATGCTTGCCCAGATAATTTTCATCCTGGTTTTTAAATATGGGCACTTCAGTTGTCGATCTCCGCTAGTATTTGATGTTTTCTCTGCTTTGATAGATTTGGAGGCTTATCTCTGCCACTGCAATGGCCTTTATGAAATCACAGTACACCTAGTGATTCAGGTCTCCGTGAGACATTTTGTTCAAAGTGCATTGAACTGTTATCCCTTTTTTTTGCAGTTAAACTTTGTATTGGGTAGTGAGATATGAATAAAGAACATTTAAAGAACCATCTGCAAGAGGATCTCATGTAATATATACGCAAATATTACTGCTGTGATGATTAAGTGAGTAGATAGAACCCCCTACAACTTAAAGCTCCCTTAAGCGTGGAAACAGGGAGGGAGAGAAAGAGTTTCAAGTGGCATAATAGTATCAGCAAAAATTATATGAATTGGAGCCTAAGTACCTTCTAATACTGAACACTTAACTGTGAGAGCTTATTTCACGAGAATGTAGGACGTCACCGGGCAGACTAAAGGTATTAGAGTATCTTGAATGTTTAAAGATTCTGTAATGTTTTATGTTAGCACTTAAAACCACAGTGACTGTCGTATGTGGGTTTAATGCTAAGTTATTACCATTAGTTCTACAGTTACATAAATACCTACAAGTTACATAAATACCTAAATCTAACCCCACAAAAATGTATTGCATTTTCTTTCTATATACTTAGTAATGTGTCAGTGTCGTTGTTGATCACATGGATCCTCTTTTGCTGGTCCTGATGGAAGGGCCAAGAAAGAAATTCAATGTCTGTGCAGCCGAATGCGTCTGCATTGTTTGAGTAGAAGCCGGCTAGGATGACAGCGCATTTCTTGTTTTCTCTTTCCTGACCTTCTTTATTGCTTTCAGTTAAGTTTTGCACCTGGAAATTAATGAAGTTGAAAATTACAATCAATTCTGTCTACAAAGAGCTGGTGTTAACCTGGAAGCAGGAGAGATTAGCATGGATAGGAGTTTAGATGGAAACCCCTTCATCGGTATCACCTGAATTTTCAAGGCAGCGTCATCACAACCACACAGACCCTTTTGGAAGAAGAAAAGTTTTTCCCCATAATCTCTCAGGGTTTCTAGCTGTGAGGTGGCATACCGCTAGATGGCTACAGCATTTTATACCTCTGGCAATTCAAGTATCCATGCATATCAGATTGAGGAAACAATAATATATATGTAAATTCCATATCCAACTGCTATGAGATACTGTCGGCAAATGTAATTACCTGCATGTGCATCTGTCTTCAGCTTCCTGCTACTGGGAAACTAATTCTAGTGGGTAAAAGAAAATTTTCATGTATTCCATAACTTTTTATTTTTCAGATACATGAGATATTTTCTCTGCGTGAAACCATCCCTTCTTATAAAAGAACTCATGTACATACGTCTCTGGGAAAGTATGCGCTTATAATTAAGAATGTGCTTAATTCACATTGATTTAAATGAAAGACAAGCATAGGCATGCATGGCAGTCATGTGTTTAAGTACATTTTGGTAGTAGAACTCATGTGCCTTGGTGTTGTAAATCACATGTAATCACAGAGTTACTGAGTTACTGGAACAGTCCTCTGAGATCATCAGATCTGATCTATGACCTAACATCAACACATTGGCTAGACCATGGTAAGTGCCACATTAAGTCTTTCACAGAGTCACAGAACATTAGGGATTGGAAGTGGCCTCAAAAGATCAGCTAATCCAATCCCCCTGCAACAGCAGGATCACCTAGGCCAAATCAGACAGGAACATATCCAGGTGGGTTTTAAATCTCTTCAGAGAAGGAGACTCCACAACTCCCCTGGGCAGCCTGTTCCAGTGCTCTGCCACCCTCACTGGGAAGATTTCCTTCTTATATTTAATAGAACCTCCTATGTTCCAGCTTAGACCTCTTGCCCCTTGTCCTATCACTAGATGACATTGGGAAGAGACTGGTTCCATCCTCCTGACACCCACCCTTCAAATATTTATAGACATTAATGAGGTCACCCCTCAGTCTCCTCTTCGCCAAGCTAAAGAGGTCCAGCTCCCTCAGCCTTCAGCCTTTCCTCATAATGAAGTTGTTCTGCTCCATCACTTTCATGGCTCTGTGCTGGACTCTCTCAAGCAGTTCTGTGTCCTTCTTGAACTAAGGAGCCTGGAACTGGACGCAGTACTCCAGATGTGGTCACACCAGGGCAGAGCAGAGGGGAAGGAGAACCCCCCTTGATCTACTAACCACCCCCATTCTGATCCACCCCAGGATGCCATTGGCCTTCTTGCCACAAGGGCACATTGGTGGCTCATGGTCATCCTGCTGTCCACCAGGACCCGCAGGTCCCTTTCTCCTACACTACTTTCCAACAGGTCAGTCCCCAACCTATACTGGTACCTGGGGTTGTTCTTGCTCAGATGCCAGACTCTACACTTGCCCTTGTTATAGTTCATTAAATTTCTCTAAGCCCAGCTCTCCAGCCTGTCCAGGTCTTGCTGAATGGCCGCACAGCCTGCTGGTGTGTTGGCCACTCCTCCAAGCTTTGTGTCATCAGCAAACTTACTGACAGTGCACTCTGATCCCTCATCCAAGTAATTAATGAATAGATTGAACAGGACTGATCCCAGCACCGACCCCTGGGACACCCCAGTAGATACAGGCCTCCAACTAGACACTGTCCCATTGACCGCTACTCTCTGGCTCCTGTCCTGCAGCCAGTTCTTGATCCACCTCACTACCCAATGGTCCAGACCACACTGCCTCAGTTTGGCTGCAAGGATGTTGTGGGAGACTGTGTCAAATGCTTTACTGAAGTCAAGACAGACCTCATCCACTGCTTTGCCATCATCTCTCCACCTGATAGCTGTGCACTCTGCTAGGCTAAATGCCTGTTCTCTTTCCTTCCGTGTCCACCGAGATCAAAGAAGGTGTGTTATGAGAACAGGTCTTTGTTTTTTCCCTGGCTGCAGTTCAGCATCAGAATGCACTTTGTGTCTGTTACAGGCTGTGATGTATGAAGCAGAAAGAAGATTGATTTTCACAAGCTACCTTGTACCTGAAGTAATGAGAGTGGCAAATTACTTGTTCACTGAGCAAACATGACGGGAATGTCATAGAAGGAATTTATGTGTATGCAAACCACATGGGGGTCACAGCAGTGTTACTTTGACAAAGTGACCTTATCCACCGTTGGGGTGTTTTAAAATCTGTGTTAGCTTAGAGAGAAAAGGAGAAATAAAACTACAAATATCTGCATTGCATAGGATGTAGAAACTGACCCAACTAATAAATAATGTACGATTCAACCTGGTGCAAAGCGTAATGTAAATGACTGCATTACCTCTGCTCAGGAGACTTGGGGTCAAAAGTAATTTCTGCTACTCATTTAGAGTTTGTCTGAAATATCAAAATATTTGTGGTAAAGAGAAAAGCAAGAGCATGTAGGACTAATTTTCTCTCCTTTTTTTGTCTCTTAAACATTTCATCAGGATTCAGTAGAGAATCAGGCATCTGCTTCTCTTTATGAACACCTGCATTCACAGGGTTTATGTGTTTGAAGAAGACAAATGGATCTTACTGACACTGAAGGTTTCTACAGACCTGGAGCAGGAACGAATTAATTTTGAACAGCTTCACCGAAGCTGATGTTTGCAATGAAAAGAAAAGAAAAGGAGTAGCAGAGAGAAATGCTGTTGCTCCTAGGAAACAGATGAGAATTTTATTTATGTATAAGCTCTTAAGGGAAGAATGAAAGCTATTATTTCCTTACATTTTTTTTCTTCTCAACAATAAAGATTACATGAGGTTACACTTAAAGTAGGAAAGCAAGGCAATTTATAACTGGCTATACAATGTTAGGTAATTCCCATGTGAAGCTCCTCTATTTCTGAACTGTTGGAAGGGTGGTTGATCCGAAGCCCAGAAGCAAAGAAGGAATGAAGTAGAAACTCAGGAGCTTATGGATGTTATATTGCTTTTTGAAGCTGGAAATACACACCTGTGCATAGCAGTTGCAGTACAGTCCGACAGTTTGGTTGTGTTTGCTGTTGGGAGGGGTCTGACAATGAGGTACAGCAGACATGAGGAGCACTTGTGCAACCTAGTAGCGTATTCACAGTTTGCTGTTGATGAGCCACACAGGCCACTGAGAACAATTTCTGCTGATGAAGCACTTTGTGAAGCTTCTCTTGAAGCACTGTGTGTTTTAACCTGAGAAAAAAATCTTGCCATTTTTAACCTAGTTTTATCACTACTCATCAGACCAGTCTGTTCTTGAGTCCATGTCACCAGGCTGGTGATGGTCTCATGGAGTGTGCTTCAGGGAAAAGGAATCTTATGGAGCAAAAGCAACAAATCCTACTACTTTCTTCCATGTGTTCCGTTTACGGCGTTAGTGAGGAGGTGGTCATGGCCAAGTCACCTCGCGCTCAGCCTGCTGGTTTATGTGGGTGACGTGTTTCTGTTTTATTTTGAATGTGTCCCTGGAACCACAAAAGGAGGGATCTTTCCTTTCCTCTAAGCACACTGTAAAATAAACTCAATCGTGGCAGCTGTTCATGTTATCTTCAGTTTATTCTAAATATGTTTGGATTGGAAACTGCAGGAAATTTTTGTTATGCATAATTTTCATAGTTTTTGTGTTGATCTGGTTTTCAAATATGGACATGTCCTGTAGCACAGCCATTCTCAGTTTTGATCAGCTTTGGCTTATGTGGCATTACTGAGGGTGGTAAGAATCACAACAACGAAGTGTTTCTGCAGAAAGAAGGTAAATAGAAGAGGAGAAGGTGTCACAAAGAAAACCACTCAGATTAATAGCTGGAGTTTATCTGTGGAATTCTGCACCACCTGTAGTAAAAGCAGAGCTAATTTCAGAGCTCATTTGTTCTGTTTAACACAGCCTGTTAGTGCGACAACAGTATGGGAATGGACTGAATTTACTTCCTGAATGCACTTACTTGATGTGGGACCTCCAAACAAGAGGTTAATAGTTGTGTTTCAGAACTGAGGTCAAATGCTATCTAGTTCCAGTGTCTTCTCATTGCTATGTCATGGACTGTTCTGCAAATTCCACAACAAATAACAAGCATCACAGTTTCTGAGCACAGGTGATATTGCATCACTCTGCTACTGAGCATATCTCATGGCCTCTCCTGCTTATGTAGATGTTTGCCTGATATTGCATCACTCTGCTACTGAGCATATCTCATGGCCTCTCCTGCTTATGTAGATGTTTGCCTGTTGGTGAGATGCATCCATCCCATCCCCTTTTTTCATTTCAAGGCCTGTATTGCTACGGTGAGGTTTCTGCATGTGTAGCCAATGCTACTGGGGACAGAGTGCTTCGTGTCTTCTTTGTGCTGGTGCAGCCACTTGCCTGCCCTTGGGCTGACCATTGTGAGTGGCCAACATATGCAACTCCAGGTTGAGTTTTATACCACATAATTAGTTTAAAACTTAACATCATCTTCCAACTCCTTACTTGAGCTGCTGTACAAGGGCTTTAACTGCTGAGATTTATATTTTTTTTTTTGTACTTCTGCTGATTGCCTCTGGACTATTTAGTCCCAAGCTGGAACTGCTATTTGCACTGACTCTTCTGGTTGATGCCTATTATGGGGCTGCTCTCAGACAAAGTTATTATTTTTGTCCTTCTAAAGGTAAATACCACAAAAAAGTAATGTAGAATTCCTATTGTGGGATTATGGTTCAGAACTAGCAGGACTGTGGCAATGAGCCTAGATTTTTCATAGACTCATAGAATCATTAGGGATTGGAAGGGACCTCCAAAGGTCATCCAGTCCAATCCCCCTGCCACAGCAGGACCACCTAGACCAAGTCACACAAGAACATATCCAGGTGGGTCTTAAATGTCTCCAGTGAAGGAGACTCCACAACCCCCCTGGGCAGCCTGTTCCAGTGCTCTGACACCCTCACTGGGAAGAAGTTCCTTCCACGGTTGATGTGGAACCTCCTATGTTCCAGCTCACACCCATTGCCCCTCATCCTATCACTAGATGACACTGAGAAGAGCCTGGTTCTAGCCTCCTGACACCCACCCTTCAAATATTTATAGACATTAATGAGGTCACCCCTCAGTCTCCTCTTCTCCAAGCTAAAGAGACCCCACTCCCTCAGCCTCTCCTCATAAGGGAGGTGCTCCACCTCATTGCCCTATGCTGGACGCCCTCCAGCAGCTCCACAGCCCGCTTGAACTGAGGGGCCCAGAACTGAACACAGTACTCCAGATGTGGTCTCAGCAGGGCAGAGTAGAGAGGGAGGAGAACCTCTCTTGATCTGCTAACCACCTCACTTCTGATCTACCCCAGGATGCTGTTGGCCCTCTTGACCACAAGAGCACACTGCTGGCTCATGGTCATCCTGCTGTCCACCAGGACCCCAAAGTCCCTTTCTCCTACACTGCTGTCCAACAGGGCAGTCCCCAGCCTACCCTGGTACCTGGGGTTGTTCTTGCCCAGATGAAAGACTCTACACTTACAAGGGTGAGTGTAGAGTCTACCCTTCATTGCATTTCTTTCTGCCCAGCTCTCCAGCCTGTCCAGGTCTTGCAGAATGGCAGCACAGTCTGCAGGGGTGTCGGCGACACCACCCAGCTTTGTGTCTGAAACCCTTCCTTGCAAAATAGTCTCTTCTGTATTTGATGCTGTGCTGGGCTGTGGCAGAGGCTTGTATCATTGCTCTGCCACCCACCCCAGGGGGCAGCTGTTCACGAGCAGATAGGTTGCCCTTCTCCCTTTCAGCCTGCCACTGCTGTTTCTCCTTAAGTGTTTACATTTTCTCCTGCCAGCCTCACAGCACAGTGAGTGAATCTGGCGTGAGCAGAGGACTGGAAGAAAATGTATTAGATTCAACTTTGCTTAACGATGTGGGTTCCACTGGGTTTTGAGCCGTGCTGGGTAGGTGAGGAAGAAAGATTTGATTTTAATGAGAGATGACTTGGCACCAGCAGCATAACAGGTGCAGTATGAGAATCCAGAAGTGGAAGAGTTAATTCATATTTTATTCACAGCGATAGCTATGAAAGAGCGGATGCTGAATGTGCATTCCATTTTCTTCCTTTTGTGTTCTTATTTTCAGTGACAAATAATAAATTTCCCTTAAGCTTTGAGTGCTTCATAAACCTAGAGCTTATGATGAATATGCAGTTTACACTCCAAAGGCACCGGAGTCAGTGCAGAAAGGCAGAGCTTGGCGTGGTTCACAGCACGCTGTGACCTCCGCTGTGATTATTAATCAGTCAGGCTTTCAGGGGCATATCCAGCCATCCTAGACATAGCACTTGCTTACTTCTCTCTTTTTCTGCCTGATAAATCTAGTGTCTGGACCTGGGAAACACACAGTAACGTGCGACTTCTGTCAAAGGATGCTGAATTCTCTTTGCTCTGAATTCAGGTTTAAAAGAGTTCGGTACACTCCTCAGTGGATTCTCAGTTTGGGTCTTACAGCCTGGTGTGGAAATTTAGCAGCCCTTAATAAGATCTCATCAATCTCCTGGAGAGCAAGACTGGCAGTTTTTGGGGAAATGGTCTGGTTACAAGTCTGGAAGCCATGAATGGAGCTGCAAGGTGTGTGAGGGTTGCCCTATCAGCGTGTGGTGTTCTGTTAGCAGTTGGCTCAGAGGGAAGGAATTGCTTTAAAGTAATGGGAAGAGATTTGGGACTTTAACAGGCTGCCCGTTAATTCTGTGTTAGAACAGTCTGCCTGTTACGGAGTTGTTGTTGCCTAAGAGTGCCCTGTACATACACAGAGCAAAAGAGATGCTTTTACATGCTCCTGGGCTTCTTATGAACCAAATAGGAGACAAATGTGCAATTAGACTGAAGCAATGTGGGGATTTTTATGCTCAGAAAAACTCCCTATTCCCACTTCTTGCAAAACACCAGTAATTTTGTTCAAATGATTAACATTTGCAGCTTTTCTGGTGGAAGTGATTTGAAATAGGTGTCATTGTTCTATTGACCTATCAGAAGAAACATGACCATCATGTGGAGCCGTTTCTTAGCCAGCTCTCTGGGGCTTTTTTTGCAGAGAAGTTTCATTATCACCCTCTTGCCACGCTCAGCACAACTGTTCTTAAGCGCTAGATGCTACATTCCTGAACCTTTCTTTTTTCTGGGTGGAGTATTTTGTCTTTGGAGGTGGTTGCTGAGAAATAAGTCATGTGTTGCCTTGTGCTCAAACCACTGTGGTGGCTGCTTTCACATCACTGAGCAAGATGAGAGTATCTGAATGCAATTTCCCTTGGTGCAGTAAATCAAATCTTTTCATTACCCAAAGATAGACAGGAGAGAGACTAGTGAATCCGTCCTCTTGAGCCCATGTTTCCAAACCACTCATGTCTTCCTGATAGGACTTCTTGGTGGGAAGGTTGGTACGTGTGCTGGAGATCTATTCAAATATGTTGCTCATTCTGACACGTGGGTAAAACCCAAAAAGTGTCACAATCCCGAAAGCTAAAAACTACACTCTGTGGTCAGAGAGGACCACACTGACCAGGAGTGGCTCCAAACATGCCAGCGGAACTACTTTGTCTGTGAAAACCTGCTGCAGAGCTGCATGGACCAGATGATCTTTCCAGGTCCCTTCCAATCCCCAATGATTCTATGATTCTGTGTATTCATCCTTTTTGCCAGCTTTGAAGTCTGCTCTGGTTGTGAACACTGCTTGTGCCTTGAGGAATGTGATGAGCAGAATACTGAATTCAACTGGTATGACCAAGGTGAAGGAACTCTAGTAGACCACGGAGGGAGGTTATACTGATGCTCTGTATGCCTTTGTCCTCTAAATATATCTAATTTTGAGCCAAGCAAAATTTAAGACTTAAGACTTGATAGACAGACACTTGTAAAACTTCTTTAATTCTCCCTAAATTAAGAGTAAAACAAGATTTTTAATGAAGTCTTGAGCTGAATACTTATTTTTGTGTGTCTTTCTTTTCAGGATGAATAAAAGATACTTACAGAAAGCAACAAAAGGAAAACTGCTAATAATAATATTTATTGTAACACTGTGGGGGAAACTAGCATCCGGGGCAAATCATCATAAAGGTAAGAAATTCTGTTCTGTTGAACTGTTGCACCAACTCAGAATTGCCCACAAAATGTGAACTTGTTTTCCTTATGAGTATTTGTGCCTCTTGGTGTTGATCCACTAGTCAGTACCAAAAAAGGACAATTTTCAACTTTATAAATTGAATAAAACTTTTATATAAATATAAATATATATAAATATAAACTTTTATAAATTTCTTGAGAACTTAAGTTGCAGCATTCTCTGGTTTCAGGTATTTCAGTAATGATGGTACAGCTGAAAAGACAGTAAAAAAAGATGTTAAAGGATCAAAAGATGAGTATTACTTCTCTCATAAAAACAGGTGATTTGCAGTGTTGTCTGTGTCCTGTTTTTCACTCCTTACACCAGACCAGGAACTTAGGAGCTTGTGACAATGTGAGATTTATGTCCTTTGCCCATTCTCTCCTTCCAAGCCTCATAATGTACACGCAGAAGTTGTGGTGGTTTATTGAAGCCTCTAAAAAAGTCTAGTTTTGGGTGTGTATGTTTTTGTAAACTCTCCATATTCATGTACAAATATGTTTTGATAGGCTGCCATAACTTGAGATGTGATCTGCACTATATGATTTTGAAGTCCACTCCTTCATACAGTGCCTGTGGGCTGTTTATCTGCCCATTCAAGTTTAGAATAAACTCTGAATACTTGGTGTAAAGTAAGGATGGAACAAGAGCATTGCCAAGAGCTAAGGACTTAAATACTGTGGAAGGGTTTCAAGAACACTAGTACATCTCTCTGTTCAAGTACATTTAATTGCGTTCCCTCTGCTGATAGGATTTCATAAGCAGTTATTTCATACCTAGCTGCTAGATATTTTTCTGCTGCATGAAGTTATCTTTCTTCAAAATACCTCTGTGATGAAAGACTTCAGGATGCACTTTGTGCGAAGTCTTTTGTGAGTTCCAGTTTGGCTGCAGAGAAGACATATTCTGATGTGGTCCTGCGGGCCATCAAAGATGGGCATCGTGCCAGACAGGAACCATGCTGACACCCTTTGCTCAGCCTTTGTTCCCCCTCCAAACAAGAATAGAGATTTCTGTTGTGGCTTGCCAGTTTAATTGTTTATTGGAAAAGAGACAAATAACCTAACTTGGACTCAGAATTCTTTTGTCTTTAATTATCTATCTTTAAAAATCAAAAACCCCATTTGCAGATCATTTTGATTCCATCCACAAAAGCTGGCCAATCTGTGTTTGCCTCAATTGAAACTTTGCCAAAGTATGCTGGCTAGTGTTTCTGAAAAAAGTGATGAGTAAAACCTGTCACCAGATATTTAA
The DNA here is from genome assembly GCA_013400115.1 of Rhinopomastus cyanomelas. Taxonomy (NCBI): domain Eukaryota; kingdom Metazoa; phylum Chordata; class Aves; order Bucerotiformes; family Rhinopomastidae; genus Rhinopomastus; species Rhinopomastus cyanomelas. Next base: position 302,225 of record VXBP01004470.1, read on the forward strand.
TGGAAACAAATTATAATCCTATTTGGGGAATTAGGGCTTCATAACTGAGAATCAAATTACCCCCCCACCAATTGTAGCTTTCCAGATATATTAATGCAAAGGAAACCCCAGCAGAGCTATACCATTAATTGTCTGGACAGAACTGGGCTTCAGAGCCCCAACCTTAGTGCAGGAATAGCTTAAGAAATTTTGATTTTGAAGTTTATAGACAAAAAGCCCCCATGCAGATGAGTCCCCTGCAAAACCAGGTTATTAGCTGTAGGGACTTCTGTCTTTACATTCCTGCAAGTTAACACAAATCTTTCACTCTTTTTTTTTAAAAGTTGTGACTTTTCGCCCCTCTAGCAAAATATATAAAGACTTGCAAGGAACAATAATGAAGCATAACTTGATTAACTTGAATTTAGGGATGCAAACATCCAGATTCTTTTGGAAGAAAGACTATCCAGAAGCATTTTGGCTTGTGGATTTATTAGATTGACAGATCAGCTGCACTCACTGTATATGAGGGATTGTTGTAAACAGCACAAATGAGAGTTATGCAGCTTGGCTCCTATTGATTGCCAAAGAAACTAGTAGTTCAGCTTTCCAGTGTGTCAAAGAGAATCTTCCCCCTTCTCTACCAGCAGAAATGGAGCTGAGATGCTGACAAGGAAAACCTGACACTGTTCACCTTTGCATACAAGAGAGGTATAAAAGTTTCCAAATACTGAGAAGTAGGCAAATATCTTCATCAGTAGTTATCCCTGGCATCATTAATCTTAATTTATGTAAGTCTTTACTAACATATTGACACAAGAAGCCCTAATGACTTTGAAGGAGCTCGTGCAGTTTCAAAGATCTACATTTTAAGAAAATCCTTTTTAGTGCCGTAGTCACATTCTGCGTTATTTGTACCCATTTTTAAACCCATCTTTGATTCTGAAGGTTTGTAAAAGAAAAGGAGAAAGAAAAATAATCAGTGTGTGAAAACTTGTTTAATGAGCGCTCTGCTCTCCAGACAGACCTCAGCAGGGATACAGGCAGCAGACTCTGACAGGTCATCTAGGCTCGTTGTTCTTATTTCAACAGAAGTAATCCCGAGTGAGCAGCGAGAAGAACGGAGGGCAGGGCATGGTGAACCAGACCCTGAGGCCCAGCAGAGCGATCCCAGGGTTACAAACTGGGATTTCAGATTACAGCTTCTCAGGGTCAGGTATGTGGGCACCAGGATGTCCTTCTTTGTGAAAAGAGTGAAAACACATCTGCTCCCTTTATCTTGGGAGATTCTTCAGTCTGGGCAGGAGGTCCAACAGCTAAGACAGAGAAACACTCACAGTGTTTGTCTAAGATGAAACACAACTCGTACATTTTGCCACACTCAGGACTATGAGTTCTCCTGGCTGTGCACGTACTTCTGTTCCATTTTTCCTGCCTTCTGAAAACACAGCTTTCTCTTTTGCATTTTGCTGGGGACTGTGTTTCTAGTGTTGTGTGCCTTACCGGAGCACGTGAATGAACCTGCACAACAAGCCCCATTTACGCTGCAGCAGTGGTGTATGAGAAGACAAGGGTGGTATAGGTGTCTCCAAAAGGAGGTTGTCAAGGTTGTAAGTCTGAAAGCTGGTATACCTTCAGGGTGGCTAGAAAGAAATCCATGCAGGTATTTTATTACAAGACTGATCACTATTCTCCTACTCATGGCTAGCCCTTGGAAAGCAAATAAGCCTGTGCAAACATATCATGTTCACTGACAGATACGGCAGGCAGGCATGAGTGCAGCATCACTGCTATTTTCTATTTCAGTCACAGGGAACGTGAATTGATTCGATGACCATTGTATCACAGCTCATGTTTAAGGTTTCAAGTGTTGGGCTGTGGAGAAATAAATATGATGAGAGCCTTTGTAGACAAGATGCTACCACGAGACACGGTTACTACCCTAAAACTAAAAACCCTTTTGAAATTAAGATTTGTGATTACTCAGGTATTTTTACATTAATAGCACAATAAGGGGAGCTGAATAAGTTAAGGGTGGTTTTGAATCTGAGCATAGTTTAATGTTCCTCAAAATACAAAACTATAAACTTTGCATTACATTTAAAATTGCTGAGTAAAAGAAAAATCTGCTTTAAAATATGGCTAATTTGTGCTTGGCAGAAGGAATTTTTTATGGAACCAGAAATAACTCCAGGTAGACACATAAAGTAATTAAGTATTTTTTTTACTTAGTGGATGAAAAGGCTTGGTAATTTATTTTTGTTAAAAAATTTCACGTAGAAGCTGAATTTATTAACCTGATGCCTCTCATATAGTTAAAACTAAATTCCTTATTGTGGGTGATGCAGAATTGCTGCTCCTGCTTGTCTGTGAATTTCCACTAAATTAGAAGTCTGAGAGTATGGCTCGCTGTACACATGGGGGAAATGAATCTTGCTTTCTCCTGGTAGAGGAGCAGCTATTCTGCAGCTGAGCTGAAGGAAGGAGCTTTTCAGCCTCTCACATGGCCCTTCTTGGATGAGGATGCCCTTCTCAGGGGCACTGTCTAGGCAGAAGCACTTCTAGCACCAGTGTTGTGCTGTAGGATATAGCCTGTGCCACACATGTGCCTGCAGTTTGGTCAGGGGTGTGACTATGAGGAGCAAGAAACCCAGTGGTATCAGTGGCTTGCTCTCAGGTGGTACTGATGTGTTTATGTCCGTGGCTGGACTTCCATTAGTGGCCATCCTCTCCCCTGTTGTTCACCAGGTCTTTTTGTTTTGTAAACAGAGTAAAAATAATATGTATAGGATGCTCCTGGAAAGTCCAAGGAAATGTCTGAAGATTTCCACTCTTTGTGAAACTGATAAATGCATCATAATTGTAATAATAACTACCTTATTTTCTTTGGAAAACCCATCATTTCTGTTTGCTGTGGAAGAGCTTTTAAGCCTTATGGCTAGACTTCTTATTCTTTAGGTTAGGAATATTAATCAAAAGTTGGCAAGCCCCAACAGTGGGCTCCATGTAGCCTGACACATGTCCCACGTGTGTGTATCGTTGAGAGTGTAAGCTCTTTATAGGGGCTGAAATCTCAGTAGTGAGCAGACTTAGTCAAATGTGATACCATAGGTTCTGATGTACTACTACCTGGTAGTGTGCCTGGCTCTGGGGAGCAAGTGGAAAGACTCATGTGCAGACAGGGTGGTGAAGTTCATTCTTCTGTCTTCTCACATTGAGCCAGAATATCTTAGCAAGAGATAACTTGCTAAGTTATCCAGTAATGCTAACGTTGCACTGAATCAGCATGTGACAGCTTATGGCTTTGCCTGACCCCTGGGCTGTGGAATTGATTTGTTCTGAGGAGAGATAATACAGCACTTTGTTAAAAGCTGTGGTAAATGGCCTGTGTGCGTTGCCTCAGTGCCCTCGTGCCTGTTTCATGTGTAAGGGGTGAACTTCACTGGTTAGGATCATAGGATCATAGGATGTTAGGGGTTGGAAGGGACCCAAGAGATCATCAAGTCCAACCCCCCTGCTGGAGCAGGACAAATAGGTGACTTGTGTCATACTTGTGATTCTCAGGTATCACTAGGGCAGTGTGAGGGACTTGAGGGATGCTAGTGAATCTTGTGCAATGCTTTCCAGACTCTTACTATTGTCAGTTGTGCCTTAAAGATCCTTGCAGTACATTTTCCTTCTAGACAAACTTTCTTTCTTTATCTGCTGACAGATGTTCCTTTGGTTGCCTGTGAATAACTGCATTGCTACGCGTGCAGCTCAGATGTCGGCATATGAAGTCCAGTAGTGCCTTGCACTTCCTGCACCCCCTGGACAAAACTTGGTTGCCAGAAGTGTTGTGGATTAGAGATGTGGGTAAATGTACCTTGAAAGGCAGTGCTGAAGTGGAGAAGCTTCTGTGCACTGATGATTAGTTCTGCTCATTTGTCTTCCTGATTGGCTGTTTGCTGCGTGTTTAAATCTGAAGCAGCAGAGCAGAAGACATTGCTTTTCTTGTGCTGACTGCTTGTTACAGACCAGATGAAACTGTCCTGAGTGCACTTGACTCCAGAGCACTGGGTGGTCAGGCAGAAAAGGAAAGGGGCTAGCTTGTGGGAGCAAAGACTGAGGCACAGCTGAGAAAGCTGGTGAAGAAATGAACAGCCATTTGAGGTGATGGAAAGAAAGGAAGAAAGTGAAAGAGAGAAAGAAAGGGGAAGGAAGGGAAGGCAAGGAATCAAGGAAGGAAGGGAAGGCAAGGAAGGAAGGGAAGGCAAGGAAGGAAAGGAATGGAGAAAGAAAAAGAGGGAAAGAAAGAAAGGTGCAATATGTGATTGTGTTGAGGCAATTTTCTTGTAAGCTCTCTTATTTGTTTGTTTTTACTCAGAAGCACTAAGTTTTCTTTGTTTTACAGTATATTTGTGTCAAAATTACAATAATGACCTTAAATTATTACTCCTGCTGAAATTTTAGGATGTTCTGTAAGAAAAGCTCTGCCACAGACCTTCTAACTGACATTGGTCTTGATTCATTTTGAGTGAAAAATGGTATCAATGTTGGATCAGCTGGATCATTGCAGCATATATTTAACTGGTCCTGCTGCTGGGAAATGGGGTTTACAGTCATTCAGAAGGATGAGTAAAGGACTGTTGTTCTGAATATTCCCAGGTTCTTCAGTGGGAGTAGGTAAGAGAAATCTGCCCACCATTTAGATGAGAGAGATGGCAAGCATGCAGTGAGATGTGTGTGGATGCCTTAGGAGCTACCAGGTGAGGCTGGAAGATGTCACTGGGGTCTCACAAAATATTAGGTGGAGGCACATCATCCTCTTGTGTGTCTGTCATTCCAACTGCATCAAACTCTTTTGTCTTATTAGCTGAATGTCTCAAACATGGATAATCTTATCTCTTGTGGAAGCTTGTCCCAGTGATAGATTCTCTTAAATGAGAATGCTTCATGTGCAGCTTTCACTAACTTAATTCTGAGTGTAATTAATGCTTAAATATAGAAACAAAGGAAGATGATACTTATTTTAGCAGACATGGGGAAAAATATATTAGATATTCTTATCTAGCTTGGGCATTAATTGAAAGTTATATCAGGATCAGAACCTGATCCCAAAATTGCCATTTGCTTGGAGATAAAATAGAAGAGTCAGTTGAACACTTTCTTATCAGTGTCTGCTGCTGCAATCTAAAATGCTAATACAGTATCTGTTAGAATGCCGGAGATAACGTGCCTTGGCCTTCTGCCAGGGTGAAAGAGGAAAGTCATTTTATCTGATGGCCAGGATACCAAGAGCTGTGATGGTTAACTGGTACAGAAATCATGGCTATAGCAGGGTTATGCCTATTTCTTCTCTGTGCTGCCAGCTCCACCACAGCAAATGGCTGCCTTAATTTTTGCCCCCGTTCCCACTGTCACCTTGGTGGTGAAGTTTGTCTCTCCTGGAGGCAGCCATGGAGGGTAAAGCTGGAGACTAAATGAGGTATCATACATAGAATCATTAGGGATTGGAAAGGACCTCGAAAGATCATCTAGTCCAATCTTCCTGCCACAGCAGGATCACCTAGACCAAGTCATAGTGTCAGTCAGGGTTAGAAGGGACCACGGGATCATCCAGTTCCTGTGGCTCTGCACTGGACTCTTCTGCAACTGAGGGGCCCAGAACTAGACAGTATGAAAGCAATTGTTAGTCCACTTGATAATTACAGAATCACTCTGGAAAAGACCTGTGTGATCATCGAGTCCAACCATCTATCCTACCTGACAAGTTCACCCCTAAACCGTATCCCTCATCATGTCATCCAAACAATCTTTAAACACATCATAGAATCATTACAGATTGGAAGGGACCTCGAAAGATTATCTAGTCCAATCCCCCCTGCCAGAGCTGGATCACCTAGACCAAGTCACACAGGAACACACCCAGGTGGGTCTTAAACATCTCCACAACCAGGCATGGCAACTCAGCCACCTCCCTGGGAAGCCTATTCCAGTGCTTGACCACCCTTTCTGTGAAAAAATGCTTCCTAATATCCAGTCTAAACCTACCCTGTTGTAACTTGAACCTATTCCCTCTTGTTCTATTGCTAATTGCTTGTGAGAAGAGACCAACACCAACCTCTCCACAACGTTCTTTCAGGTGGTTGTAGAGACCGATAATTGTATTTATTCAGTTAGTCTTGGATCTGAACCACTCTCTTGGATCTGTTGACCAGAATTTTTCTTAATGTTTCATTAACTTGTGGCGTGCTCAATTAATGTAGTATATGGTACTAAGTTTTTGTTACCATAACACACACAGGAGTATGTTTTTGAGTGTAATTTTCTGGGCTTACAGTTACATTCTAAAATTGACATTTGCCTACATGTGTATCGTGTCATAGGTGATGTCTTAAATAAATTTAGAGTGGAAGGAGGAAAGTGTTGGCATCTTTGATGCAGCTGTAATCAAGAAAGAGAGGAAAAAGACTGTCTAGTGACCTAGAGATTCCTAGCATATGCCAAATAGCAGGGTGCTCTGCCACAGTGAGCCAAGGCTGTTGCTGCAACTGCTTGTGTCCACTGGCCGGACCCCTTCTGAAAATGTCTTTACTCATTTGACCATATTGGCCACATTGTCTTTTTAGAGGATCCTTACTGTACAGAGTGGTAATATAGGAGTCTTAAATGGGAAAGGTACTGCAAAAGGTTGGTGGTAAATGTCAGAATGCATTTACACAAATGAAACCTCTTCAGGAAATTCCAGTCTCTGTCAGTCTCTCGAAGTACTTAATGGTGATAACAAGAGACTACTGAATTACTCCAAAAGTGCAAATCCTTATATGTAAGAAAGACCTGAATGTGCCTTCTGGTTGAAATTTCCAGCCTTGGCATTTGACATGCATTGTAGAAGAGCTCTCTGTGTCTTCTGACAGCTCTGAAGTTCTGATGGTAGGATCACATTGGAAGGTACAAAATGTATGGCCCAGCCCCTGAAACCAGTTTTCTTTGGCAAAGAAACTAAGCAGACTTCTTCCTCCACTGGAATGACAGCTTTGGTTTTTCTAGTTTGTTGTTTCTTACTCACAGAAACACTCATAATTGTTTATTTATAATCAAACAAGAATGTAGTAGAAAATACAAATAATTTACAGTCTCCTTTCATACCATAACCAGATACCTAAAATTACTGGAGCGGCAGGATTAGGGCCATTTCTGTCTTCGAAGTATAAATCTGGTTTCAGGGTAGAGGCCATGTATCTCAGTTCTGGGCTTAGGTGTTTCTGCACTTCACCTCAGGCCTTCCAGTATACATTCCATACACCCAACATCTATTCCATTCATACACAATACCTTCTATACATGCAGTGATGACTGCCCCATAGGTGTCCTGGTAGCTACTACAGACCCCTAGCATCCAACCCAGAGGAATTCACATAACCAGGTTGTGAGGTTTGTGTCTGGAAAAATCTCACCCCATGTGGAGATTCTTTCTGTAGCTTTCAGGGGATATGTTAATTTAACTTTCATCTGCATTAATTTTCTGCTGATGATGTCTAAAGACTGTGCCCTTCTGTCTTGACACTCTTCACTGAGTTTACTCTATAGCGGTGTTAAGTGATTGCTTGTACAATGTTGTATTTTAGAGCAGCTGTTCTTTAGTTGTACAAGTGCTGAGGAAATGTACAGAAGCAGTCAGCTGTTCTGGGGAACAGCAGAGAAAAAAATCCTGTATGAGTTTTGGGTTGCAATTTATAAAGCTTCTGTCTGAATACAAATGTTTAGTTCTGTTTCTTGTGGGACTCAGAGGCATTTACCATTTTAAGGCTCACCGGGGCAGTCTTCCCCTGCAGTAAGTATGTGTTAAAGGGTCTCATCCTTCAGGAATCAGGGAATTGCATCTGAGCCCAAGCTGCCCAATCCAGCACCCCCAAAGCAGCAATGCCCGTGTCAGGGGGATTGCAGAACTGGATGCATGTGCATGCAGAAATATGGGACACTTGGATCAAAGAGAAAAATGCAAGGTCACCACTGATGAAATGGCCTGCCTGGACCATTTCAGTGTTTTAGAAATGCTTATCCTTTATTTATGAAGCTTTACAAAGTATTAGGTGTTTTTCAAACCTAAAAAAAACTTTGTTCCTTGCACAAAGTGGGAAGTCAAGTGTTCAGTGTAGGTGTGAGTGCATCCCTGAATTCATATAGTGAAAAGTTGGCAACCTTTTGGAAACTTTATGGAACTTTTGCAAAATCTCTTTCAAGGAGAACTCAGTTTAGATATTGTTCTTTTATCTGACTAATAATTCTTGGGTATCAGGGTTGTAATGTCCAAATAAAATTGTAAAGGTCTTACTCTATTTCTGCTGTGCAAATGGAATCTCATGTTGCAGTTCAGAGGCCAATGAAATTTGTTCTGTGAAAGAGTCATTTCTATCTGCATATCATTCTGAAAATGTCATTCTCTTCGTTAGAAAAGGTTTGGCTGTAAACCCTGGATCTGTCATTTGCCCTCGTTTCTCCTTGTTGAGCTTAACTACACTGTATGACTTGGTGTGGGTGATCCTGCTGTGGCAGGGGGATTGGACTAGATGATCTTTGGAGGTCCCTTCCAATCCCTAATGATTCTATGAAAGTTGGGACAAATCTTTGAAATTTGCAAAGAGACAATACGGAGTTCTTGACCTTCCCATTAAAGTGTGAAAGTGCCATTTAACTGTGACCAGGACAAAAACATGTCCCCACACAGATGGGAGCAGAGCTGTGGTGTGCTCACTGTGGAACTGATGACAGAAAGCAGGAAAAACCATAAAAGAGCAGCCTGCTTTGTACAGTTTTCTTTTACCAGGCTGAGCAAGAATTCTGTCTGTAATGATGAGGAGGCTGAGGCAGGAGCTGCCAAGTCTGTCGTGTCCCTTTTTTCCGTATAGACTTGTATAACTCGTGCACTCAAATCGTTCTTAAGTAAATGCAGTAGTCTTAGCATTCTTTCTGGCAAAATACTTCTGGCTTCGATATCAAGTGTCCTCGAATGACTGAAGTATAAATCTGAATGCATGGGTTATGCTGGGTGAATGCAGCGCTGCGGAAAAGATCTGCTTAGTCTGTTAAGACCAACATGAATCTCGGGTGCATTGTGCCATTTTATTTTTAGGTGCCAGTTATTAGAATTACTCCATCTGAGTCTGTGCTCTGGGACTATGTGGAGAGAAGAGCTAGAGCTTGTAGGAAACTGGCTGAGTTGCTGCAAAGATCAGAATTATTCAGGATCCAGAATCTGAACCCGAGACTACTTGTTTATATGTTGAGAGGGGAGAAAAGATGAAGCAGTTGAACCTGTAATTTAATCTCAGTAAGAAGAATGAGTGATAGAAAAAACTGATATTATCATTAAATTCCTTCAGTGAGCTGGAAGATTAAGGAAAATCAAAGTTAATTTTTAGATGATGACAGCAGAAAGCGTTGTGCCTATGAACAACAAAATGAACAGATTTTTTAAAGTAAAACATTAATTTTTCGCTCAGTTTTGTTATGTCAGGTAAATTTACTAACTATTAAAAAGAGAAAAAGAGATTACAGATGCTACATTTTCACGTAGGATGCATTGGCATGCATCAGATTAACTGTGGGAATTCTGTGTAATGGAAGGTGTGCTGACTGCTAAACACCGCAGAGTGGAAAGTAAATGTATTTCCAGTGAGTGAATATTGAGAAAACAGGCATCTGGAAGAAATGGGAATTTTAGGTTCTTAATTGCATCATTCACCCCAGAACATCTGCCAGAGGTACTAAGAGCAAATAGAACTATCTGAGAGACGATACAAGTTTAAATAAGAAAGGAGGGAGAGTAGAACTGTGCTATCTTGTTACACTGCTTTATGCTGTGCACATGGATGCTGTGTAAATCCATCTTCTTCTAATTGTGGTTCAAAATCACCTTAGAAAAATAAAAATACTGTTTTCATTGATAGGTTTGCCCTTCAGAACATGGGGAAAAAGATCTCATTTACAATAAGTAATCCATATTTGTGCACATTTTGTCTCTCATCATAACAAACAGAACAACTAGGAAGCTAGGCTGCAGAGGACAAATGGCATCTGCAGAGGTTGTGCTCTGGAAACATCTGAGAGAAGAATTAATTAACCTTTCATCGTACTGACGCCACTCCTGTTCATAGAATAGGTGAACACGAAGGCTTCTGTACTCGTTGCTGTCACACCAAACTCCTCTTTGGAGACTGCAGCTATGGGGTGCAGTTATGCCCTCTGTCTAACGTCAGCGAAGACAACGGGATGCAAACAGCTAAAAGGCGGGGAACCGGGAGGATCGTTATTATTAATCTCGCGCCTTGCTTGACTTTTCAGGGTTTGCCCTGCATCATTAGATGCTTTTTCTGCTGTGAGCAATTTAAGGATGTTACATATTTCCCTCCCTCCTATCACCATACTAATATCATTACATTTGCTGAGTTGAGCCTGACAAACAGCTTGTATAGAGGAGAATGACAGAAGAGCTTAGTTACTGGAGAAGGGCTAGGTATCCTGTTGTTTACACATCTGAACTAAAACCTACATGTTAGAGAAAAGGCATTTTTAAACTGCTGTAATTTAAATTTTCTTTTAAAAAATAAATACTGGAAGGACCACTGCCTGTTATTGCATGTGAAAATGCCATATTCCAAGAACTGCTCTTCTTTAGGTACAGAAGTACTCAAAAATGTTTAGAATCAGTCAGCTACTTTTGGAAATACAACGCAAAAGTATTGTAATTCCTTTGGTCTGAGACCTCCATTAATAGATAATCAAAATGTTATGCTCATATGATAGGCATTTCGAATCGAGAGGCTGGCATATGGAAGTCATAGCCTTAGTTTTTGCAGTTCATGTGGTTTATTTCATCATGGGTGACATTTTACCCTTGTTATCTGTAGGAGGTAGACAATGCTAGTCTGTTGAGTGCTGCAGACAGCAAGTACTGAAAGTACTTCTAGAAATAATGAATTTGTTAAAGCAGATACCCTTCTCAAGTCTAGTTCCTTCTCCTGTTTTCAAATACAATTTAGTCTTGTGAGCATTTTTTAATCTTGATGTGCAGTAAATCCTGTGAAGAACTTACACTTATAACTATCACAATAAACAGTGGTGTATGGTAAAAAGAAATGTGAGAAGTCCCATTTATCAGACATCTTGGCTGTGAGAAAAACTTTCCTAAAGATCCTTTGTGTTGTCCAAACAGAGCTGTAGGAGTGACTCTGATTTGCTCTTGTACTGGGTCCTAGGAATACAAAACTCTACACCCAAGCAGCATTGTGATCCACAGCAAAAATGAGAAAATGCCAAATTATTAGTTATCCTAGTAGAGTCATTGTAGTAGGAGAGCGTTAAACTGTAAAATATTACTCCATTTTTCATAACAGTGATCACTAATGTATAACAATTTCAAAAATTCATATGAAATTTTTGCAATTGGAATTTATTTTGTACTTTTTTTATGTCCTGGGGCAATCTCCTAGTTTCATGCACAGGACAAATGAGCAATTAAAGGAGGAGACAGATGAGACACATGAGATTTCTTTTGTACAGACATCCTGGAAAAAACGTGGAAATGTTATTTTACAGCTATGGTGTGGGATTTATAAGCTTCAGACTATTTCTGTGTCCCTTTAATAAAGTGAATTGTCTACAGTAAAGAAATAAATCAGTAATGCATTTTAAATCTAGGAAGTCTGTCTGAGTCCTCTAAGTTTCAATTGTCTTTTCTTTGAGGGATAAAATTCACTGTTTAAAGAGCTTTGGAAATTGGTATGGATGTGCTGCTACCATAGCTCCTGAAATAATAGTTAGGGGAGTATGTTCCTCGAATGGTTCTGTGTCTTCCTCTGTAGGGGTGTATCTGGACCTGAAAGTCACTCCTCTGCTGAGTCCTGGCAAATGTGTGACAGCTCAGGGGTCAGCTTTACAGCGCAGGATAAATCAGTGGGCAGCTTGGTTTTGTTATACACTATATATATTTTACCAGTCCTAGAGTGGATTTGGTTGTTGAGCACTGACCTTCTGTTAGACCTGTTTCAGTACTGAGGCAATGTCAGATCCTCAGGAGGGTAATCCCCTAAAAAAAATTACTAACCAGGGACCAAGTCATGTGTTTGGTGATGAAGCTCTTTCCTTTAGGGATGGATCTAATCTTGCACACTTAGAATTCAGCTATTACCTCCTGGGGATGCTTCTTTCTCTAGTTCTGCATTGATTACACAGGGGTGCCCAGCTTAGATGAGATGCCAAAGCTGTAAACATCCAATGCATGGTGAAAAGTGGCTTTGTCTTCATCAGGAACAGTGGAAACCTCACTGTCTTTACTGTTACAAGAAGAAGTGATGATAAAGCATTCAGAAAGTGCATAAAATATCAAGATGCATTGCTCTGGTAAAATTTTGGCTCCTTCTACTTAAAGAAGGCTCTTGTATGTTCTTTTCCATGTATGCAGGTATGTATGCATATCTATAACACCTGAGAAAAGTAAGCAGGGACAAAACTCTAGCAAGCCTCTACAGTCTGCAGGTTCAAAACCATGCATGCAGTGCACACATTTGGTTTCTTTCATTCATCTGACAACATATCCTTCAGTGTCTGTGTTGCTAGATGCTAGGAATGACTACAGGGAAGGAAATGTGGGTGAACCTGTCACTCTCTTCAAGCAGTGGAAGAGAGGATCAGAAATAGTGTTCATGTTATACAGCCTATTTTTGAAAGTAAAAAGAAGAGCAGTCACAAAAAAACAGATATCAGAGTGCTTGAGTGTGGAGTAAAAGGATTTTCAAAGGATTTTTTTCCATGTTTACTTTTTTATTGTACGTCTTGTGCCTTACAAATTACAGGTGCCCAGTCATACTGTAACTCCCAGGCAATGCAGCACGCTCACGTAAATAATTAGCTGTTGAAGCAAGGCTGTACCACTGAAGTCAGGAAGGGACTGTCTCACTCTTCAGTTTCTGGTTTCCACACCTATCTTTTCAGAATGCTGTGCTAACTAATGCTGTGCACCTGGAGGATACATGCTAGGATTGTTCTCAAGATTTCTCTGACTCGTGAGCCCTGCGCACATAAAGCTCCCGCTAGATTTGTGTGTGTGATCAGACAAGGCGTCGCATGAATGGCGTTTTGTCAAATCCTACAGCGTATCCCCGTGCTGCTCAGCTTTTAAGTTGGTGAATCAAAGGGGAAGGCAGTTCTTGTGTTGTGACAGCCTTCCACATGCTAAAGAAGATTATGCTTGGCTCCCTTCACAAAACATCAGCGCTGTGGACCCGGGCAGTTATTTAACACTAATCTGTTTTTTCTGGTGTGTATATGAGATCCAAAGCTGTAAAAATATTTGCCATGAGTCTGTGCAGATACTCCTGAGGAATTGTGGGAGTTGCTTAGTTCCCCATAACAATTTCATCTAACCTTGAGAAGAGGTTCAGCCTTACAGTTATTTGTAAATGGCCACTCATCTGCTGTCATTTTTGACATGTTGTTAGGCACCGGCAGGCAAACATGCTGCACCACTACGTGGCATTAAGCTTCACAGTTGGGACCTCTGAGGAACTATATGCATTTAGAAGTGTGTGCAAGTTAGCCCACAGATAATGACTGCTTCTCAATCTACTGATCTTTCAGTAATTGAAGTAAAAGCCACTCTTGAGAGTGATCTGAGAGTTGAGGTTTTGAGGTGCTTATGTTGAAATCTGTGAGGAAAATCCTACATTAAAGTAGCAAAAAGATGAAAGAATATGTAGCCAGGAAAATGTATTCAGCTGGGGTATTCGTGCTGTCATGCTGTCATTTTCTGTGTAGATGGTTATTTGCTTCTACATAAAGTGCTTCCTTGAAAGTTCCCGTTACCAACATTTGAATTAAAATTTGACCGTTGTAATTTTGTTTATTTATTTTTAAAATTGTCATTGTTTCCAAAGACCTCCCCCCCGCCTTTCACATTGGAGAGGAAGATGTGAGAGCTGTGGACACTGTGCCTTTGGCAGTCTCTGGCACCAACACATCATCTTGGAAGGTGCCTCATTGTGCCGGTTCTTGTTGGGGAAGGTAACAGCACAGAGGAGGAGCTGTGGAAGCTGGACATGGAACAGCAGCCTGTTCACTACCCCTTTCTGCAGCAGCAGCACATGGTAGCTTCCTTCTGCTCTAAAGCAGGTGACCAGCTTCTTCTATGACCTGGTGACCCACCTAGTGGATTTGAGGAAGGCTGTGGATGTTGCTTACCTAGACTTTAGTAAAGCATTTGAGACAAGTCTCCCACAGCATTCTCCTAGAGAAGCTGGCAGCTCATAGACTAGACAGGCAGACTCTTAACTGTGTGAAAAACTGGCTGCATGGCCAAGGCCAGACAGCCGTGTTGAACGGAGTGAAATGGAGTTGGCAGCTGGTTACAAGCAATGTTTCCCAGGGCTCAATATTGGGGCCAGTCTTGTTGAACATCATCAATGATGTGGATGAGAGGACTGAATGCGCCCTCGACAAGTTTGCAGATGAGACCAAATTGGGTGGGTGTGTTGATCTTCTTGAGGGAAGAAGAGGGACTGCAGAGGGACTTGGGCAAGCTGGATCAATGGGCCATGGTCAGCAGTATGAGGTTTAACAAAACCAAGTGCCAGTCACTTTGGTCATGACAACTCCATGTAGCACTACAGGCTTGGGGAACAGTGGCTGGAGAACTGCTTGGTGGAAATAGACATGGAGGTGCTGATTGACTGCAGGCTGAACATGAGTCAGAAGTGTGCTCGGGTGGCCAGGAAGGCTTAATGGCATCATGGCCTGTATCAGAAATTGTGTGGCCAGCAGGACTAAAGAAGTGATTGTCCTACTGTACTCAGCACTAGTCAGGTCTCACCTCCCACACTGCATTCAGTTTGGGCCCCTCAGTACAAGAAGAACATTGAACTGCTGGAGCACGTTCAAGGAAGGGCAATAAGGAAGGCAGGTCTTATGGTGAGCAGCTGAAGGAATTTGGGTTATTTACTCTGGAGAAAAGGAGATTGAAGGGAGACCTTGTTGTCTTTTATAGGTACCTGAAAGGAGTTGTACCAGGGGAAATGCAGATTGGATGTTACAATAATTTCTTAAATGAAAGAGTGATCAAGAATATAACAGACTGCCCAGGGAAGTTGTGGAGTCACCATCTATGGAGGTCTTCAAAGAACACATAAATGTGTCACTTCCTGACGTGGTTTAGTGAGCATGGTGGCATTAGGTTGACAGTTGGACTTCATCTTGGAAGTCTCTTCCAACTTTAATGATTCTATGATTCTGTAAACATACAGAGCAAAATGCCAAGCATGAAGCTGCCTGAAGCCCCAAATAATTGTTATTATTTTTCTTATATTCTGTTTTTTCAGAGGTTTCTCTTGAGTTACTTCAGATGCTTTCGTTATCTGACAGTTTTTGTAAAGCAGGTCTCTGGAGTTCTGGGAACTGTGATGTTTTTGCTGCTTCTGCCTTTGGGTATCAATGAGAGTGTTGTATATGTTTCCTATCAGCAGCTTCTATTAACCAGAGTTCTTTCAGAAACAAGTGCCAGAGAATCGGCTAGATGCCTCCTAAAAGATACCTTTTCAGCAAGAAGATAGATCTCAAAGTATTCTCTTTTGGGAATCTTTGAGGAAAAGTATTCTTGATTGCATGGCTCTGAAAGGTTCTCCTGACAGTTTCTCCTCTTTATTTTGCTTGTTGAAATCGGCTTTCTTTTGCTTGCTGTCTTGAAGAATAGCCAGTCTCATCCCAGGCTATCCAGTTTCAATTCTTAGACCCTGTCTAGATACTTATTGATTCATCATGCCCATGGCTTAGAGTCTTACTGTTTATATGGAATCAATAATGTAGTGGGAAGGTTGTAGCCGGGGAGATCATTCTGAAGGAGGGGATTTCACAGAACTAGACAAGTGCCTTGTTAGCAGAGTCTTTCTAAGGGCCTGAGTGAAGTTCTCCCCTGACTCTGCACTTCAAAGAGCTTGCCTGGGGCTCTACTGAAGCAAGCTGAAACTTAAAATTAAGATCTTTCTTTCAGATAGTGAACTGTGTGCTGGGACATCCTACAGGGTTTCTCTTAATGCATATGGGGCAGTCTGAAGCACTGTGGGGAAGTCCTAGAAGGCAGGGGTGAACAAGGAACCAAACAACCTGTTCTGTGATTTTCAGAAAGGCAAGTATTCTAACATCTGCCTCCGGTTTGTGAGAGGAGTATTTCAAGGTATTATTTGATAATTTGGTTTAATTGAGAGATTAAGTGAGAAGACATTCCAGAGTTGCAAAATGGAATGTTATGTGTAATAAAACTGTGTTATAAAATGAAATAAACAGTAAGTTAGTACAGAGGTACCGCTCTATCCAGTCATGAAAATAGATAAAACAAGACAAAGCCAAATCAGACCCTAAAAGAAAACAGTTGGCACACAAGCTAAAACTCTGGCTGTAAAAAACAACTGTCCAACCAGCCAGGCAAGAAAAGAAGCAAACAAAAGTCTCGATGGATTTTTTTAAATGTGGAATTTCAAAATGAAATGCTTTTTATAGGTAAGTTATGCTCATTGTCATCACCTATCTGTGTGATGGATGTGTACACACATGAATACAGAAAAGTGTTTACAGAGCCTCACAGTATATATTTACCTCAATATCCTTTCTAGATGGAATGGGGGCAGAGGTGTGGATAGCTGACTTTCTGTACAGGAGGGGTGCAGTGTGACTCAGTGTTATAAATGCTATGTTTGGAAAATTTCTGCACAATGTGAGTCTTCAAGTTGGCAGAGTTTTCCCAAGTCCAAGAATTTTCCTAAGACCTTAGGGACTGGTTTCTATCAGGTCAGCAGTGAAGTCCCACAGTGCTTCTACTGTAGTGCGTGTTCTGGGCTTGATCAGCTTAATAACTCTTGAAAACAGATATTAAACAGTGATGCTTGTGTTCATCCTTAGGAAAAAAATCTTTGTGTTACTTACTTTGAAAGTAGCTGCTTTGTCTTTTCTCATGGGTTTTTTGTTGTTGTTGTGGTGGAATTTATTAAAGACTCTACAAATAAATCTGGGGGGCTGTTACTTTTCTGATCTCAATGAATCTTGGCATAAAGTAAGATGCACTAAGCCCCACTTATAAAAAAAGAAAATCAGAATAAAACATATTAAGACTTTGATAATGGAGTTCATTGTGACATTCAGGTGCTTAAATGTGCATCAGCCTTCTTACTGCTAAGATCTATTACCTAAATAAGTTTCTGCATTTAAATAAAGAAATAAATACCTTGGCTGTGGAAGCAAGGTCAAACATCTAGGTGTGTGCTGGGATGGAAACAGAGCACAAGGATACAGCTGCATCCTTTGGGGAAACCATAGCTGTTCTTCCCTTTGCTTCAGCCACTGTCCACTGAGGTGCTTGAGCAGTTTTCTAATAAATGTGAGAAGCCTGAATGCTGTGCAAAAGGACTATTGAATTTACCTCTTCACCTTGCTACACTAATCCTATTTCATAGAGACTCTCATACGCAGCAGTTTTCTTAAGACGTTCCTTCAGGTGAGGGTTGTTTGCCAGAGGGTCATTCAAATACAAGGAGGGTAGAGAAAGCCTTTCATTATTTTTCTGATGTGTCCCTGAGAACATGTTAATTTGTCATCTAGTACAATGTGCCCTGAGACCATTTGGGTCAGCTGCTAAGAAAAGAAAATTAATAATGAGAGTCATCTAAGAAAACAAGCAAAATGTATTCCCCATCAACTGTGTAAACTACAGGCTTCTGAAGCCTTGAGAATGAGGGAAAAAATGTGGGGTTTTTGGTATTCTGTCAGATGCTGAAGGCTGCTCTGAGACATGTGGTACTGCTTCTTGCTGAGTCGAGATATTTGGCAGAAGGCCCGCGGAGAGAGTAGGAGAGAATAAAAAGTCTTTGTGCCAAATGTTCTTTTGAGTGCCTGAGAGCTGGATTGGTCTTTTTTCTCAGTGAAATTATATAATTAGTAATCTCAAACCTCAGCCTGTTAATTTACAAAACGTCTGCACACTTTAATGTATCGTTTGCTTAACATGTTTGATAACAAGCTCAGAGATACTGGGGCTTTTGACTTCTTGTAGTGTTTATAAACTGTGCCTTGCCCTGGGTGTTTCTTTGCCAGCTCCACACAAGCTCGTCTCCTGGATGGTGTCAGCCCACAGCTGCTAGAGAAGAAATTCAGGAAGCGTCTTGCCTGCAAAAAGCAAAGCAGCCCTACTTCTGGCCCACAGGGAAACAAACATTGAGCTTTTACTGCTGTCAGCCTCTTCTCTTCTGCTCTAAATGAGGTGGCTGTGGTGCAGCAGGTGCCACCCAGCACCTGTGGTTGGAGATACTGAAACACTTGGCTGACTGGCTGCAGCCAGTAAGCTGAGCTTTTGAGGAATGGGACAATATGTAGAAGCCTTTTCTCTTCCAGTGAGTAAGCACTGTAGAGTTGTAAGTTCCCCAGTGATAGCTGGTGCTTATCTGGCTTCTAAACCCATGGTGGTTATGTGGAGCTGTGATGATCTGGGGTCAAAAAGGAAGCAGAACCTATGCGGGGCAACCCTCTAGGCTGGGACAGGGTCGTATAAAGAAGAGGAAATTATCCTTCAGGCTACATGAATATCAGCTGTAGTTTGAGTTCCTGTTTGACTAAAAGTTTGGTGTGAAGGTGTCATTTGTAGTCATTGCCATGAAAAGGCTCTGACTTCTGTGAGACAACAAATAAGCTTGCTTGAGTAAGGCTGGCTTGCTCCTGCCAAAGGACAGATTGAATACAATTAGCCTAAGTTGCTAATTGCCAGGAGGATAAAGTCAGATGGTTGTGAGCTCTCCAGGTCCAAGAGATCCTACATGAAACGCTCCATCTGTGGCTTTATGTTTGTAAAGATGGTGTGACCGGCAGAGACTGTGCCAGCTCCAGTAAGTGTTTTCCTCTTAGAGGGGATAACTCAATCCTTCAGTCCATTTCAGTGCATAGGTTTTGCTCTGGGCATATCTGAGGCTGGATCTCGCAGGTTCATTAGTGGGCTCTTCTTGGGGGAAATGCTTGCATTGTAGTTTTCCTTGATTTTTTTCCAAAAGGGAAAAAGCCTTCCCACACAGATGGTGGCTGGCAGACAAACTGATGGATGAGATTTTTATTTGGCACTGTGCAGAAAAGTGTTCTTGGCAATGTGACTGTGGCAAACCATTCATTAGCTTCATTTTTAAGGGCTATCAGAGATGCTGTCTGCATAGCGTTGTCGTATGAACTCTACTTGCCATCCCTCACCCAAGTGGACTAACCGGGTTAATTGCATGGTAGAAGCAGCCCAATGAGAGGAGCTGGGCTAACATCTGCAGAACAAACACTTGTTGAGAATTTCTCTTGTTATTTTAAAATGGTTCTCTTGGGAGAGAAAACACCACACCGAATCCAAGAAGCCTGCGGTTAGCAGCATCTTTTGTGTATTGTGTTTCCTGCAGGTGGCACTGCGAAAATAATCTGCCTGAGCTCTGTTTTTTAGCAATTTACTGGAGAATCTGTTCCAAGATGCAAGAGACATCAGAATAAAAGAGAAATGAAAAGCAGTGCTGTACTTTTAATCTAAATTGATTCTCCACTGGTGCAAGCAGACTGCAGTATGTGCTCTGTCTATCTGGACTTTTCCAGTGCCCAAGGTGACCAAGAGACTTTGTGTAGCTCCAGATGAGGTGCATGATACGGAAATGTGAATGCAGCTAATAAGACCTCAGAGACCTGTCAATAAGGTGTGTTTGTAGGGGCTCAGGAGATATTAGAATGGAAAGAGTTGTCCACATCACAGCGTTATCCAAATCAAGTCAAAAAGAGGTCTGCATGGCCTCTGGTGTGAGACAGACTGTTCTGATCGAATAAGGCAACTCTTCTGCTTGACTCACTGCAGTGTTTTGGCATGTACCGCTCGACAGCTATTGATCTGCTGATCTAAGAGGTAACCTACCTAATCTGAGAGAATTATCTCGACAGTCTGTGTACATTCCTTAGTACAAAGGTTGAGGGTTAAAATTTGATTTGGCCAAATGATGCCTCTGTCTTCCCTGCCTGTTTTTAATTTCCAGAAGGTTTCTAATGCTGGCAACTGTTAGAGGTTGCTGAATACAGTAGCTGAGTAGATGTGACCCTGCAGCTCCTTATCCCCAAGTTTGCTAACGGTGAGGATGAGCAGGTATGCTTCTTAGACACATACAGAATCACTTACTGAACACACAGACTCACACACGCCCAGCAGACACAAAGCCAGCCACACAGATCCATGCAGACTTAAAAAACTCCCTGACACCAAATTGAACACACACAGGAATTACACAATATATGGCCCAGTCCTCTTCTGTAGCTGATCAGGACTGAAGTCTGCTAGTGGAGGGATGTCCACACCTATACAAACACACAAAATGGATTGCTCCAGTATCTGGTTTTGGATGCTCAGCCTGACTGGTAGCTGGTTCAGTTTGCCCCATATTGCTAGTTGCTTTTACTTGGATTAATGAGCCCATGAGTTTGTAATCCCATGCCAACTGCAGATCATCAGATCTCTTAACCTACCACCAGCTAGTCTGGCCTAATTTGCTTCACATTCACACATACTCACAGAAAAGAGTTTGCCCATAAGCAAGGTAGAAATGAAGTTTAATGATAGTGTAGGGCAGCTTGCAGTGTTTAAGCACAAGGATCGGCCGGGCAAGCGTGCTGATCAGGTGCTGTTCATTCTTCACCATCCCCTCTTATTCTGTCCCCTTAATTCACTCACTCATGCTTCTTCTTCAGTCCACCCCGACTGCCTCCCGTTACCTGCCCCGATCCTTCCTCTAAACATCTCATGATGACTCTTGTGTGTTTCCACAAATTATCTGGTGGCAAAGCGTACACAAACTCAACAATAACTCATGTTAGCCTGCAGTGCTTTGTGGGGAGGCAGTTTCTTGACTCATCTGGAGAGGTTTCCTACATGGTCCAGGCAGTGATTGCTTCCCACAGATGGTGCTGTAAGCGCCAGGTCATAGTTCTCTGTTGGTGCTCATTAGCATCCTGGGGCTCCTCTGGCCCCCCAGGATCTTAGTCTTTAGCCAAGGGCCATGAGGATTAAGTGAGGGTTATTTGTCACATCCTCAGTTCTAGGTAATTGAAAAAGGAATCATCAAGTGACGAAGTGGCTGCTTATGACAGAAAATTCTCTCTTTAAAAGTAAAATTTCATATTTATTTTTAGTTGTACATTACTTTAAACTATGTTAATGTTTTAAATGTGGGTGGCATAAATAAGCTAAATAAGTTTTTAAGTAGTAATGTGAAATGTGATGCTAGTGTAGAGTAAGACAGCACAAAGTTACCGTTATCCCTGCTGATTCTATAGCGCGACCCCATGTGTCATCAAGAAAATAAAGCAGCATGAGTGTCTTTCCTGAGATGCACTACCACTGTGACATGCCTCAGAGTCACCACTGAGGACTCAGGAATTACAGCTGTGTCTGTAATTGATTTTTCAGTTCACTCACCAATTAGAAAAACAAAAAAGAAAAGAAAAATACCAAAAAAGGGGGGTTTTTTTAACAAATAAAATATTTTGCTGTATCTTAAAAATCCCTTAAGTTTGTCACAACAATATAAAAACTTTAAAAATCAAAATAAAAAGGAAATGTGGAAACAAATTTTTGGGTACATCTTTCAAAATGTGCATTTTGCGATTCAATATGTGACCAAATGTGATTAAATTTTAAAAATATACTAACTGCTTACTGTTCCTCTAGTAAATGAACTCTTAAGTGAAAAGCACATGATAACTCTAATGAGAGCGTAAAACGTGATTTAATAATCTTACTTGACCATACTTTTCAGTCACTATATGTCATCATTTGCTCAATCACTGTAACAAGCTCTGTGCTTGCAGTTCTCACATAAAATAGCTCAGCTGCAAATCCAGGTGACACCTTTGTCGAAAAAAACCCAACCTAAACACTATATCATTGAAATTCTGGTGTAAAACCAGTAATCAGACCAAATCCATTGGTTTCAGAGGGGGTTGACTCTGATCTTTGAGCCTGATCTTTAAAGGTCATATTCAGTAAGGCTCCTGTTCCTGTCAGTGTGTATCTACCAGCACTTCTTTAGGATTCAGTAACTTGCTGCACGCCAGCAGTAACAAGATTGTGATGGCTGTGGGATATGCCTCTGCTTTTCTTGATGGTTGTGCTGCCAGTTCTTCCTCTGACCCATGGAGCTGAAGTAAAGGTGGGCTTTGTTTTGTGTTCATACAACCAAACTGAAGCTTGTCTTCCCAAAAGCGTGTCTGCTCTCAATTATACTAATGACTGGTTGGTCTGGGTGATCCTGCTCTGGCAGGGGGATTGGACTGGGTGATCTTTCGAGGTCCCTTCCAATCCCTAATGTTCTCTGATTCTGTGATTGATAGGAGAAGGGGTTATGGCTTTAAACTGAGATAAGACAGGCTTAGATTGGATGTGAGGAGGAAATTCTTTACTGTTGGGGTGGGGAGACGTAACAGGGAAGTACTAGATGCTCCATCACTGCATGTGTTCAGAGCCAGGCTGGACTGGGCTTTGAGCAATCTGGTCTAGTGGAAGGTGTCGTGCCCATGGCAGTGAAATTAGAACTAGATGATGGTTAAGGTCCTTTCCATTGCAGACCATTCTATGGTGATTCTATGATTTTATCTTTAACAAAAAGCTTCACATCACTTATCTTCTTAGGTCACACAACTGCAGCGGTATCACCAGCGATACCACTTGCTGGCAAAGTGTGAATAAATTAAACTCAAGTATTTACCTACCAGCTGTTAGGTAGATATAACAGAAAATATTCTAAGCATTTCAATTAACTGATGTGACTGGACAGTGTGTTTGTTTTGATGCATCTTTTTCTGATGTAGAAGCTGGTAGGCTTAGATGGAAATCCTGGCTTAGCTGTGGTTGCATAAGATTTTGATTGCTTCGATGTGACAGCTACTAACGCTTATTGATGCAACAATACTATGTGTGAGGGTGCATTTTGTGTGTAAGAGAGTTTTGCAAGTTTATTTGTGTCCTTCCTATCTCCAGTGACACAGTGAGACTGATATGACATATTGAAATTGCTGAAGTGTAGCAGAAAGATAACCTACATTTGTTTTCCTTGTCAGTCAACATAAATAAAGCAAATAGACGATGTGGACAAGAAACCCCAGTATTTTCCTGATCACTTACGAGCAGGACAGTGATGTAGAACCTAATGTGGAAAATGGTACATTATAACCACTGACTTAATTTTTCTGATATTTGTTTGAATTTTGTGGTGTAGAATAGTGACTAATCACAAAGCGAAGGAGATAAAGCAGGTTTATAATCTGCTGAAATAATATTTGTTTTTCCTTGCAGATGGCTATTAAAAATAGCAGTTCTGGTGTAGTCTTTCATGCAGTTACTCATGTGGATATGATTTCCATATTTACCTGAATAGAGACTAATTGTGTGTCTATGTTGAAGGCCTGGGTCACTATAGTATTTCATATGGGACATAGTCATCTACCTGATTACACCCAAGATGGCAAAAGGGCCAAAGCTCATATAATATTATATGTAATATTGATTCCTCTCCTTATTGCTTATCTATTACCTATTAGTTCAATTAAAACCTTGTTTTTGTGAAAAGCAAACAAAGCTTTGCAGTCTTTATGCCTCTCTCTGACCTCAGAGGAGCTACCTGACGTGTGTTAAATAAGACACATGTATTAAAGCACTGGAATGGGCTTCCCAGGGAGGTGGTTGAGCCGCCATCCCTGGATGTGTTTATAAAGATCGTTTGGATGAGGTGTTGAGGGATCTGGTTTAGGGGTGAACTTATAAGGTAGGGTAGGTGGTTGCACTGGATGATCCCAGGGGTCTTTTCCAACCAGAGTGATTCTGTGCTTTCATGCTAAGAGTGCAGAGCGGCAGTCCTTGTAAGCTGGTACAGGAACTGCTTTCCACAGAAGGATGTCATCACATATCTGTTGCTGCTTGTTTTCTCTGCTTCACAGTGGACTCTGCACCCAGTTGTAGGCACTAAACTGTTAGAGAACTAATCCTATAAAAAATGGGGATCTTTTTCTGCCAGTCTAAATCCTGGGCTTGTGATTGTCACCGTCAAATGACTGTTCACGCAAATAAGAGATGGGAGTTCAATAGAAGGGACAAGGGATCTGTTTCTCCAGCAGCTGTTGTTCATTAGATGGGTTCTGCTGTATCATTTGTGCAATCATCTTTGCAAAGAGCATACAATAGAGCCTTTTTGATGATTGGGATTTTTTCCCCATCATTATAACATGTGGCCACTGCAATGATGAGGAACCTGAGGCCAGAAACAGCCTGTGACTGTATTTCATCTGTGATACTAAGGGAAAATGGTTCTTAATCTTTGTTAACGGACAATGCGTATGTTCATGAATGTCCTGTGCAGCTTTCAGGACAGAAAAGATTCAAATGGCTGAGCAGAGGTGTCAGAGCTGAACGTGAGTGTGTGTCAGAGCAGAAGTGGTGAGGTAGGGAAATGGCAATCGTAGTGAGCAACAGAATTCAGATTGTCCTTGAGTGAATGCTAGGTTTGTGTGCTGTGCTGCATCTAAGCTAAATGCCTTGTAATTGTGTAATACTGTGTAATTGTGTAATATTGTGTAATTGCAAAATAATACTCTTGAACAGTAACTTGCCTTCCCACCTGGAACAAACTTGGTACAGAAGTAGATTAGGAAGGGTCATAACTGAGTGCTGGGTGCCTTGTGTAAGAATATGACTGAAATTTCCTTCCCATGGAGGAAAGAAATTTAAAGTTGCCACAGAGAAACAAGAACAAGTAGACTTTATATATGCTTAAAGCTCTTTGCTGTGTGTGTTTAAATATATTCTTTAAGTGCATTCCATTTCATGTAAAATTAGGAAGAATAAGGAGGAATTGTTCATCTGGAGCATGATGATGAACACTTCAGTGTTTAGTGTACCAACATCATACTTATTTTTGAGGTAGCAGTTGATTCCACTGCATGAAAAATGTGGTAGAAGTGGCAGATCAGTTACAGGGTAGATATACCATTAAGAGGTGAGATGTTATTATGTCTGGTTTTCAGGTTAAGCTCTCGTAACACAGTGTTATATTTTCTGGAACATAATATACGTATAATGTTATGCGTAATCACCAGGAAAACTTTACAGTCTGTGCACATACAGAACTGAGTCTCTTCAGTTCTTCTTCACACTGGTTTCAGGAAGGATTACTTGCATTAGCAGAGAAAGCAGGACTGAATGTTTGCAGTGGTTTTGAATAATGAATTTTTATAGGATTACAGAAATGGCATTGAGTTCTTCAAACACTTCCTGCAAAGGAGGCAGCATACTTTGAAGTTCATGCTAGGAGAAAAAGAAACAAAATCAAAATGTGAATATCCTGAAGTACTGTCTTCCCTTCACGGAATGGTTCACTGGCTTAATGATGTTAATTTGTATTAGGTTGTGGGAAATCCCTTATCTACTGTGTAGATTTCATTTCACATGAATCGGACAGTTACTATACTTACTGCACTGGAACTTAATTATTTGTTATTACGAGGAGCTGAAATCCCTACATTTCCTCTTAAGGAACATTCATTGCCTACTCGAGATGGCAAATAGAAACTAGAGGGTGGTTGGCCTAGATTTTCAATGTTTGAAGTATTTTTCTATACTTTTCTGATTTGTTTTGGTTTAATACCTAGAAAATGACAAAGTATTATTAAAGACTTCCCAAATACTATAAATAGTATGTGATAATTTTTTACTCTCTCCCATTTTTCACATACCTTTTTACCAGGCCTTTTGGGAGCTGATACTGTGCAGTAACAACTGGTTTGAAACCAGAGATCAATGTTAGGCTCCTGAAAGCCTGTTAGTGTGGCCTTCTCATGGAAGTTCTCATTTATTGTTTGCCATTTGGACTGTAAAAGGTAGCTGAGGTAGCCAGTACATAGGATTTGTGTAACGCATACAAAAAGTTAAATAGCAGCAGAATCAGAGGACTGTAATTTGTAGGTTAGTTTTATAGTGTTTCTGCTCTCAGCTTCACTGGAGATGCGGTCATCTCCAGTTATTCTTTGGCCACTGTTCTCTGCCTGAGACAGTTACACCCCATATGGAAAAGAAATCAACGTTTCACTCTGATGTTGGCACCATTGTAGTTCTAGTTACGTGCATGGCCTTACGTACTCAGCCTTACGGAGCCGACTTGTAGTTAAAAAAATCAACCAACAAACCCACCTTGCAATGTTATCAAATTCTTCTTTTCACAGCTCACCATGTTAAAACTGGGACTTGTGAAGTGGTGGCTCTCCACAGATGTTGCAATAAGAACAAGATAGAAGAGAGATCACAAACAGTGAAGTGCTCCTGCTTCCCTGGGCAGGTAGCAGGTACCACCCGGGCAGCTCCTTCTTGTGTTGATGGTGCGACTACTTTTATTGCTTCCTTTCGCTGCATGTTGCTGGGGGGGGGTTGCTGGCCTTATGTCATCAGTGAGAACCACTCCATTACATTGAATTATTTATGACAGGAGTGGGAAATCTGCTTTTTGAAGGGCAGGCCTAAGGTAAATGGGAGGAAGATGGAAAAAGATTCATTATTTCCTATTGCTCCATGGAAATGCTAAACAACATTATGCGATGCTGGTGAAAGAGACCTCTTGAGAAGTTAATTTGGATCTCAGAGTGTCCTTGGAGTTGCATGAAATTCACTTAATTAGAAGTGTTTATGCAAAATCTACATGAGCGTCTAATTTTCACGTGCTGCAGTCTTACACTTTATTTATGTGTTTATCATGAAGGACAAACAAGCAAACAAACAGAACACAGTTCTGGCTGTTTTTTAGACCAACACTGTTCTCCCTATTCCCAGCGCAATATTAATGTTTTACTTAGAAAGTCTGGCACAGGCTGACATGGTTTATTTGAGAAAATGCTACCTGGTTTTTCACACTCTTGATCTGAAAGAGCAGCGGGATGGATTCACCTTCTACATGATCTTTTTACTGTTCATACGATGTTGTCTGTCAGAGAAGCTGCAAATATGTCATCATCAGCCAAAACACACTAACTCGAAAGAAGAGAGTCTACTTACAACTTTAAAACCTGACTGAGACAGAAGAAATGAAGTTTGGAAAGAAATGCTGTGAAATTAGTTCCTGAACTACAATAAATTATAAGGGAGTAGTAAAGTAAAGTAGTAATGACTTTGAAGCACGTGGCACCTTGTGCAAACTGAAACCCTACTTTCTTATGAAGGTTTTCAGCTGCCTGAAAATCACAGAGTAGCTGTCACTCATTTTCTGATGTCTTCTGGAAGAATCAGTGTTGCAAACTGATGATGTGTTAGTGCATCTCCTTCGATAACATGCAAATACGTTTGTTTTCCTCACTTGTAGCTTCAATAGTGGAGCAGAAATGGTGGTGCCACATGCAACCATGTCTTGAAGGGGAGGAATGTAAGGTTCTTCCAGATCGTAAGGGATGGAGCTGTTCCTCTGGGAATAAAGTGAAAACAACTAGGGTAGGTATGGTACCAACCTGACATGTTACCAACAAGTTAAAAAAAGGTGCCCAGGAAATTGGGTGCACGTAGAAGACACGAGCTGAGAAGACTAAAGAATTATGGGAAGAGTCATACTGGGATTGGATTTCCTGGTCCTGCACACTTTTCTCAGCATACTTTGCAATTGCTTGAACATGGTAAGCAGTGTGCCAGACCTTCTCAGGTAAGCAATGGCAATAACAGAGTTGACTCTGTTTTCAATTACCAGTAATAATCGAATGTATTATAATGTGATGTGTACTTCTTTCTGAAACCACTTGCACAGTCTGTACACATTCCTAAGATCCTCATTCACAGGATAACAAACAAGTGCATTTTTGTCAATAATACAGAATCACTGTGTTTCTGTGTAGAAACAGCTGAGTGTGGTAAGTATTTGATGTGTCATTGCAGTATGATTCTTTCTGTCCTGTATGACTAGGGTCTACCAAAATATTTTGACAGAGTTTCAGTGAGTTTCTTTTCTCCATTTAACACTTTTATATTATTGCTTCACATAGCATTAACATAAATGCTTCTAAAATTCTTCATATGCAACGCCTGAAAACAAGGCAAACGTGCTGTCATCTGTGCTTCTGAATGGTTAAGAGAAACAGAAGAATAACAAGTTCTTTGGAGAAGCTTTAAGCACTCAAACTTTCTAAAACAGCAGCATTGCATCTCTGTAAGAACTGTACTGTTCTAGTGTGGTGTTTACTCTGTGGAGGTGTTTGAGTGTCCATGTCATTTGGTAGAACTCTTTGTTGAATAGGCAAGGTACTACTAGGTTGTAGTGAAGTGTAGTGTGTGTTGCTGACTCAGTTATAGTCTCTCTGTTCCAGAGAGAGCTCTACATCTCAGTTGCTGTATGTACAAATCATAGAATCATTAGGGTTTGGAAGGAACCTTGAAAGATCATCTAGTCCAATCCCCCTGCCACAGCAGGATCACCTGGACCAATTTGTACAGGAACACATCCAGGAACACTTAAACATCTCCAGAGAAGGAGACTCCACAGCCACCCTGGGCAGCCTGTTCCAGTGCTCTGTCACCCTCACTGGGAAGAAGTTCCTTCTGATATTTATATGAAACCTCCTATGTTCCAGCTCACACCCATTGCCCCTCGTCCTGTCACCAGATGACATTGAGAAGAGCCTGGCTCCATCCTCCTGACACCCACCCTTCACATATTTATAGACATTCATGAGGTCACCCCTCAGTCTCCTCCAAGCTAAACAGACCCCACTCCCTCAGCCTTTCCTCATAACAGAGGTGTTTTTTCATCTTCAGAACCTAACCTTCCTTGAATGATGCCTGTTCTCAGCTTCATACATGCCAACACAGATCTGATTGTATGCTTGTAAAATATGTGTGATTGTGTAATATAACCAAAATGAACTAGGTGGATTTTAATAATAGAAGTGGAAAGGAGAAAAAATTATAGTTTTTCTTTCATACCAATTAGTGTGTGTATCTGTGTGTTGGCATTAGTCCTGGCTCTTTGAAGGAGTTGGACTTTCCTTGTCCTCCATGGATGCTGGCAGTCCTCAGGACTCATTTCATACCTCTTTGGAAGCGATGCTTCTGAAAAAGCCTGTCCTTTATTTGCTGTCACACACACTGATTCAGTACAATGGCTACCAAAACCTGCTCGCAGACCTAAATGGAAAATACTAATCCCCTTAAATCTCCCACTATTTGTTCTGCCTTCTAGTTTGTGGAAATGCTGTATGTTGTCCCCTTCTGCCTCATTTTCCACACAGCTGCAAAGCTGTTTCAAGATAATAACAAACTCAGATTCAAGTTTCTAACTGAAAAGTTCTCTAAGTCATTGAAACCAGGTGGCAGAGTGAAGGTTTCTGTCTTTGCAGATACAGGGGACTGAGATTTTGACAGACTTCATTCTGATGCCCAGAGAAATATTCATTGCTATTGGAAAAGTTATTGATTCTTTGTGTTAAATAGGTAGTAGCAGTTTGTTCTCAAAAAGCAAGTACTGTTCCCTAATGTGTAGTGACTGCAATATTTTGGTAGCTCCTCTTTCTGCTCCCCAAAGTCTGTACTTGAAAGACAAAGTTCTAAAGTGCTCTGTGGTTTCTGAACTCCCTCTTTTGAGAAAAGTGAAAAGAACTGCACAGAGAATCAGTAATAAAACATCATGAATAATAATAAGTCTCTGATTGTCAAATGAAGTAACATACATGATGATTAGGTAAAATGTAAAGGCATAAAGAAACAAAGGGGACTGAACAGCTTGATTTGAGTGCATTGCAGAAAGGCCTTGTGAAGCCATTTGAAACGCCCAAGAAAATCTATATTCACCTCCAGTCATTTTCTGTGCATTTGCCTCCTTCACGTGCAGAGTGAACCACTGAAGAACTGTCTTCCATTCTTGAGGGTACTGAGTTCAAAAGCAACACCTGCATTTCCACATCTTGAGCTGTTAGCAGCCAAGCATTGCGTTAGAGGTAAAACCATTGGAGGAAGGAGATGATTTGCTTGCCCACCTGTTAGCATATTTAATCACAGTGTGGTTGAAAATGACAATATTGGCTTCTTAGTAGATCAGTCACTAAGCAAAAAGGCCAAGTGAATAATGTCAGAAAACAAATTAATTTTTAAAAATGTGGCCTACATGAGGCTTTTGCATTTTATTCACATATGGAAATCTAGTAAGGTAACACATGAATAATGAATTAGAAATAGCTTCAGTGTTGTGATACTCGGAATTCAAATGAGTGGAGAATACTCAGAATTCAGATGAGGTGGAAATTATTTACCTTCAGAGTGCAAAAACAGATGTGAAATCTTAAACTGTTTTTCCTAATTTGTGTGCATATTCGTGGAAGACAGCTGACATTAGTGGTTAACCACAGAAGAGACGTGAATGGAAAGGTGGGGGAAAGTGTGTATGAATAAACTGAGCACTGAGTTAACATGATGATTTAGAATTGACTGTGTGGGTCTACGTAGCCCTCAGGAAGGGAAGGAGGGGGGAAAGCTAAATGACAGTTTAGCTAAAACAGTATCTTTTAATTATTTTTATAGAGAAATGTGTGTTTTCTTTCTTGTGTTGTGGAATTACACAACAACAAAGGAGGATGTTCGGAATCATATAAAGAGAATTATGAAAAGATTATGTACATAGCTGAGATTTACTAAACATATTATGGCATCTTCTCCAGACTGAGAAACTGTTGGGAGAGGAAGGAACTGAACTTTTTCTGTATGACTAGCCTCTTTGTTTTGATAAACAAACATTTTATCACGTTGCCCCTCTTAAATGATGACAAAAGCGTTAAACAAAGGGACAATCCAAACATGTTGTTGTTACCTTTGAAATAGTTTTCCTTCTTACAGCCTTTTTCTAAGACAGCTATATTTGTTTGGAAAGCTTTCATGGAAGCTTTTACTTTCTTTTTGCAAAACAAGGGCAATGTTGATTAAAAGAGAGGAACTTTCCCATCCATGGAGAGCTACAAATACAGGAGCATTACATGTAAACTTGAAAATTACATTTAAAAAAGAAAAAGCTAAGTTTATATTAAACAAAGGGGCTGTTTACAAAGACTGGAAAGCAACAATTTGAAGTCAAATAAAAGCTGAGGAGAGAAGATTTTCATATTTTTGTCAGTTATGGGGTGTATTCCACAACAGAGATATCTGAATAGAACCTCTTCAAGGATGAATTCAGATGCCAGCTGTGCATTTTAAAACCAGTGCAGTGCCTGTCATCTCTACAGCAGACACTAACTTTAAATAAGAAGACCAGAAGATGCACATAACCTGTATGAAAGTGCATGCTGCAATGTTTGCTGGGGTCCAAGTTCCCCAGGCATCCATCCTTTGACTTGCTTGGAATGTATTGTGGCTTCTTGGCAGCCCCATGTGACTTTCCTGCAGAAACTAGAGCAGAGGAACAGTTCATACTCTGAAGATACACAGCTATGAGCTAAATTGGTTAATCATGCTATGATGAATAATGTGTCCAGAATCTGTTACTCAGAAAAAAATATCACACATCATTTTAGAACAGACTTGTTGGTGTAATACTAATCATCACAATATTGCTAATAATATAAATGATCCAGAAAGATCAGATGTAATGCATGTACTCTGATAGTATCTAGAAGGTGAAAGTGAACAGCATTTCACTTATAAAAAAGGTCCTTCTTTTCAAAATGAGCGTACAACTTCTGGAATAGCTGAACACCCATGAACACCCATGTGTTTATGAGGGAACTGCAGTTGTCACTCTGAAAACAGGCTATTATTTTTAATATTGGAAGAAAAGCACGCTCTGAAACAGAAATAAATCAATACCTAATACATTAGTATGTCACTATATGCCCAACCATTATTAGAAATAGACTGCTGCAGAAAAATATAAATATTACAAGGACAAAGAGGAATAAAAGCAAAATATTGCAGGGCCAAATATAAATCCATAGTGAGAATATTTATCTACATTCCAAGTACAAATCTGCTTTCCAAATCAATGCCAGAGATAGCCGACTAGTGTGAGATGAACAGAGCGATTGCCAGGATAGCGAGAAATCCACACTGGTGGTGTTTATCTACATACCAAAACAATATTGGAGAGAGCCTGCAGTCAGGTATTTGTAATATTCCATTGAATCTAATTTTACATGATGGCATCTAGAGTTTAAAAGAAACTAAACATTGAATAATGTTCTTGGAAGAGGAGAGAGTGCACCATCCAAGCACACCAACTGGCTGCACGTGAAGCCAAACGATGTTCAGTATGTGCATTCCACTGTCCAGAATCAATGCAGTTCTGTTGCTGTCTATAAACACTGCCTACATTTTTACCCTGTCTCCTCGTTCTCACTTGCAGATGCTGAATTATCTCTACATTAATTACAGATGCTGAGAGAGAGTAATTTTATTTATGTTTCAGTTTATAAAACATAGTTTCGGTGTGAAGATGAAAGAACCTCTGTTAGGTACCTTTACCCAGTAGCACTTTGCAGTGGGCAACTGGGTTTCCCGGTGTCAGGAGGCAGCATTGGTGGTGTCTCAACTGCTAGCAGTGTTGTTATAACCACTACTTGAATAATAGTGCAAGAGAGCTAAAACGTGTCCCTTGGTAGGAGAAGAAAATGGCATTTGTCTTGTAACTAAGCCTGACGTCGGTGTTGGCAATGCAGACGTGTTAATTGTTGATCCGAGCTTGTGTGCGTGAACAGCAGATGCACGGGCTCTTTACAGTAGAAGGGGGAGGTGAAATGGAACAAATGTGACTAGTTCTTCTGCCAAACTTGAGAAGAAATACTGCTGCTGTGGTAGTCTCATCTCTCATGTGTTTGTGTGTCTTTCTCCTCCAGGCTTTTCAAAACCAGAAGTGACATGTAATTAGAAAAAGCAGAGTTAATCATAAAAATACTGGATGTATGTTACTCTAGTATGTTTGCAGGAGGCTGGGTGTGTGATGTTTGTGGTCAGTCAGTGCTAATAAGGCTGTTCATTTCTCCCATCACAGCTTTTCAGTGTAAAACTGCTCCTAGCTTCCATCATGTGAAACAGTTTGCCTTTTGCTTTGACCAGTGTGAAATGTGAAGTCCTTATGGGATAAATCAATGATCTGTCATGTGTCAGTGGTAAATAATGACAGGAAGTGCTTTTCCTAATATTATTAAAGGGGCTGTATGAATAAATGAAGAAACAGCCTCAGTGCAAAACTGCTCAATTCCCTGGCCTCACTGTAGGCTCTTCACTTTCTAACTTAATTTCAGATCAAGATTTGTAGGAATATTGCAGCTATGCAATGTGTGCAATACCTTGTGGTGCATAAAAAGGATGTGATGACAACACAAGTAAGTGCAGAGACTATAGCAAAACATTAGCCATGGAAGAGGGTGACTGCACTTGTGACAGCCTCTTTGTTGCTATGGTATCTCTTTCCATGCCTTTGGCTAATCTGTCACTAGGAGAAATTTGCAGCTGTCTCAGCATGTTTCTCATTGCTAACTCAGAGACCCACAGTATCAGATCTGTCATTAAAATAGCAATGTACACGTTTTCCTAAAAATACATGGAGTTCAGGGGGGCAAATGAGCTGGTTGTGGCAATAGAAGGACATTTTCTGGGGTTGAACTGGCTTTTTTGTGTTAGTAATTATTGTTTTAATCTAGAATCACAATTCATTCATGTTGAAGTTCTGTACATTTTGTGGGAAACCTAAACACTGATTTTTGGGACACTTAGATGGAAAGAGTTAGCATTCCAGACAGCATCTTGCAAGGGTTCATCAGTATTCTGAGCTATGCAGTTCACTAATTTTCTTAAAAATAGCTGCTATATATCAAACTTACCTCTTTAATGTGAAGTTGACATGCCTGGTTCTACCCTATGAAAATGTTCCTGTTGCAAGTCTACATGTGACATGAGTTTAGGCTTACAGCCTAATGGCATTCATTTGTAGGTCACACAAATTTAGACAAGTTGTAGTACTTTCCCCAAAGGCAAATGTACTTTAAAATACTCACAAACACAAGTTATGGTGGAAAGGATTAAAGGAGAATTGTTGTGGTGTGAAAGTTACGAGCAAAGTCATAGAGGGAAAGGTCAGTAAAACTTGTTGGGTGGGTGAAAATAATCCAAACATTCAATTTGCAGGACAGTTTCAATCTCAGATTTTGTTTAGTTCTGTTCACTTTGAGCCTTACAGACTGATATTAAGAACTGAAAGTAAGGGACATCAAAGAGAGAATGGGTTAAAGGCATTATTCATAGGTGCAGGTCATTTGGAAAGAGGGATCCTGGTAAAGCATTTCTTGAAAGAAAATAATTTCTAAAAACAGAATAAGCTGAGGGGTTTTAGATTTTTATTAGCAGCTTTTGCCTAGAAAGTTTGCAATTTTCCCCTATTTTTTCACCTCACTCCCACCTCCTTGTGAATACACTGAGTCTTGTCTTCAGCTATTCAGAAGAATTGCTCTAATTTTTTTGTGAGTGGACAAACTGTACAAACCAGGAGAAATAGAATCTTTTGCAATCCCTTCATCACAATCACAGTGTGTTAGCAATTGATGCTGTGGTTTATACATTTTTATGAGGGAATAGTTTTTCCTAAGGTAAGACTCTGTCTGGCATCCATTGTGAAGAATCATTTTAGCTCCTGCAGAACCTGAAAATTGACAGAATTACTCTGAAATAAAAGGAAAATATTCCTGCAATATTTAAAGACAAATGCAAATGAATTTCAGTTGTGTGCCATTAATTTGCTATGTAGTGATTTTTGCAAGCGTTACTGTCTTCCACGTGGGAATCCACCACTCCATCAGTCAAGAGGTTTTCTGCCTTTGTCCCAAAAGATTCAACTTGTGATTTGTTTTTCTTTATTTTGTTTTTCCCCCCAATTTGTCCTTTGCTGGCATGGTTGAGTTGTTGACCTCAGGTCTGAAGTAGAGTTTTCTGCCTCTGTGATGGAAAATAAGACTGAGTTCTGAAGGCTGTATGTAAATTACTGTTTTTCTCCAGAAAGTGAAAGAGTCCTGGCAATGGAATCAAAGGTATTTCCACTCTCATTTGCAGCTCCATTCTCCCAGCATCTTTGTCCTTTCACAGCTGTGCAGGAGGGGCTCTTTGAATATCTAGCAGTCCTTTTTAGTTTTCCCAGAAGATCTTTATCAGCCCTCACTACCTCACAAGTCACTGTATAGGAAGATGATATTCAAATGTCAGCATCATGTGAGTCAAGCTGGCATGCTCTAAAACTGGTGCTTCTTCCTTGTCTCACCCTCCTTTGCAGTCTGTAAAGGCTTTTTTGGAGCATTTTGGCAAGTCAGAAATGATACATTTCAGCTCAGAAGGACTGGAGTGTTCTGAAACCTCACATTACCTACTACCCACATAGCTTGAGGCAAATCTCTTGCCTCTTTCCATGGATATTTGCATGGGCTTTACAAACTGCACATCACTGCTCAGCTGCAGAACTGATACAAGGGAGTGGAAAAGTGGCCCCAAACTGTCCAAAAGGTATTACTTTCAGTTCCCAAAAATCCCATCATTTTCTTGAGATGTCTCCTTTGTTTGTAAGAACCCTCTAAAATACTGTGCAGTTGCAACTGTGCTTTTCTGCCTTTTGATAGAGAAGCAAGGAAGTTGATAATAGGTGAAGAAGGTCAGTCATACAGAGCATTATGCACATTTACCATTGGAGGACTGAACAACTCTACACCCTGTTGAAGTCTGATTACTCACATATGCCATGCCAGACCAAAGTGAGCATGGTTGTTCATCTTATTTCTGCGGAATAATAGTGAACATAGTGTTGTCCTATCTGAGAACTGTTCAAAATGAAGAAAAAATACCTTTCAGGGATCAGTAAGAGGACATTTGATATCTGTGACTACATGAAAAAAGAAGAGGACTAATATAAACTTAATTTCCATAAGAACGTCAAAGTTAGTTTTGCTTGTAGTTTATCTTCTACCTTGGTGAACAAACACCAGGTTCACCTTAGGAAAGACACCACCACTTTGCATGGAGAAAATACTTAAAAAGACTCTATATGTTCTGTAAAACAGACTTGGAGCTACAAAATACCCTGTCTGCCATGGCTTATTTATACAGAGTGACCTGTAGAATTATACTGGCAAGATTTCTGAAATCAGAAGTGAACACGAGTTTGTCTCCAGTTTATGAAAGTGGATACGACACCAAGGAAACAATGGATTGTGTCTAACCCAAACATATCTGCTGGCTCAGTAGTAATAGAAGATTTGAAGATTTTAATGGAACTGCGTATTTCAAGAAGAACAAACCAGATTTCCCTCTTCAGGTTCAAGAATGACAGGAAATATCTTACAAATGACGGCTAGAAGAACCACAGCTTGTTCTTCAACTTGACTTCAAACTTTGTGGCTCAGGAGCAAGTGCCTGCCACAAGAAGACCAACGAATGTTACCCCTGCATGTGCTGTTACCAATTCAGGCAAATGCTTTGAAAAATCACTGTGTTCTTCTAGAATTCTGAGAAACCTTTGTTTGGTCTCCTCGTCATCCGTTCAGAGTGGACTTGGAAAACAGGAGCATAGCAAATTTTCAAGGTGTCATTCTAATTCTATTGGTTCATAATTATCGTTCAACATTTTCAAAGTAGGAGAAAGCAACCGGAGACTTTCCCCTAGAATGAAACTTAACAAATTTGAAGCTGATTACTTGCAAAGCCAATTTCTTGTTAGAGGGTCGTTCAAGCAATTGCCAGTCCTTTTTCTCTCTCTTGTCCTTAGAGCTCATCATTGGTATGAACACTGCTGAAGCAGCAACCTCTTCAGAGCCTTTTAGTCTTTACTTCAGTACTTGAGATTTTAGAATACCGGTGACTAATTAAATACTCTGATTGATTTATACTTACCTTGGCTTTGGTCAAATACCAGTCACGAGATACTGAGAAGATCAGAGTGAAGACAAGGGTCCATATTCTTTAAGAAAAACAGATTAAACTTAATACCAAAACAGCTTCTTAATTAAATTTAGGAGCTTGCTTTTCCCTTTGATGGGACACATCTTTTCCGTGTATCATAAAATTCAAAAGCAGAATCAAGATGACCCCCCCCCATACATGGGAATTATAGGAAGTTGTAACTCTCACCTGGAAACCTCCATCATGCTCAAGGAAGAAGACATTTCTAGTAACTTCAGGGATGAAGCAATGGTTTATCATGAGTTCGGGGGAAAAGCCATAATTGTCTGGAATTAAGACCAAGTCAACCACTGCATTATGGTGTCGTCTTCCAAGAGTGCCACAGGAACTCATGAGCATTACATGTAAAAATTACAACAGAATGAAAGTGAAACTTTGTCATCAACACGTAGCTTCAAGCTCTGGTGCTGGATATTCTCCATGTTTTTGCATTTAATTTATTTACTTATTAAATAACCAATACTAGTTACTCTTCTCCCTTCTTTTCCTCAGATGATCATGAGTACTGTAACTATTAGCTGGGAATCAGCAACCATAGTCTTTACTCTCTTAGGGAACTAGAATTTCTGTGGGTTTTTTTTTCCTGGACAGCACAAACTCCTTCTAATTGGTCACCTATAACATTTTTTTGGTGAAAATCCCTCAATGCTTCTTTTTCCTGAGTTCTGTTCACACTTCAGCAGAATTACTGGGATTTTTCTGAACTCCTCCATATCTTCCAACTTTCTTCTCATCCTTATCTTTATTAGAGTGATGGCATGAGGGGTACTACTACTGGAGAAAGTTAAAATTAGATTCATAGAATCATTAGGGATTGGAAGGGACCTCGAAAGATCATCTAGTCCAATACCCCTGACACAGCAGAATCACCTAGACCAAGTCACACAGGAGCACATCCAGGCAGGTCTTAAGCATCTCCAGTGCAGGAGACTCCACAACCTCCCTGGGCAGCCTGTTCCAGTGCTCCATCACCCTCACTGTGAAGAAGTTCCTTCTCATATTGATGTGGAACCTCCTCTGTTCCAGCTCACACCCACTGGCCTTCATCCTTCCACTAGATGACACTGAGCAGAGCCTGGCTCCATCCTCCTGACAGTTTTCTGTTCTCTGAATGGGTACCCATTACTCTGTCAGCACCCACTACTACTTTAGCTAACTTGTCTCCAGGCATGGTAAAGACTTTACTTCACATGGACACTTTAAACGGATGGAAACAGAGAGGAAAGTGATGGAAAGGTTTCAAGTCAATGACTGATACGTTGGTTTTTAACACATTTTTTCCTGCCTGGAAATTCTGCTGTTTTCTAACTTTGTTTTTTAGTTGTCTTATATTCCCTCAGCAGTGGCTGTAGTCCTGGAGCCAAATGTGAGTGCACTACCTCAAAATGCCAGCACTGGAAGCTGGTAAGCAAGTGGGGATAATCACCAGATGAATCTCTGAAGCTTGGGACAAAGGCAGAAAACACATCACTGCTGCACTAACAGATCAGCAGGTACCCTCATAGAGAAGATAAAATCACAGGTAAGGAAATCATTTGTATTTCTATTACAGTCTTGTCCAAAAGGCCTGTTACTCTCCATTCTAAATCTCAGAAAAAAACACACCATAAAATCTGAAAAGGAAAAAGATTTCAAATGTGATTAATTTAGACTCCATGATTTTTTATTGGGTATTTTTTGAAGTTCAGTCTTACCCAAAATCTTGAAAAACTTGTTCATAGAAGCACATGTATTACACCTATTAGGCAGTTTAAAACAAGGCTGGCTTTTTTGATGTTTGGGTTTTTGGGGATTTTTTTCTTTGGGTTGTTTGGGGCTTTTTTCATTTTTAAAATATTAAGCACAGGAAACTGCTCCTTCCAGGTTTTCCATTCCCATCAACAACAAAAATAGCCTTTTCTTTAGGCGGGTGATGTCAGATAAAGCTACAGACAGGAGGACCTTTCCCATCCCTCTTTCTTGATTTACTTTCTGAAAGTTGGAAGGGCAGCATGACTCTTTATTTTGCCTCAGTTCCTCGTCTGTAAAAAGGAGGTTGTTATCTCCCACTTGAGATGACTAGGTGGAATAAATGTTGTAAAATAGAAGAAAATTACATGTATTTAATTAATTGTTTTGCAGTAATTTATGCCGCCATGCTTCAGTCCCACTATGGAGTTGTGATCACCACAAAAACCTCAAGAGGATATATCCTTGTCTGAATTACTACAAATATTCTCTGTAACAGAGTGTAAAATAAGGTTTATGTTTAAGTGCTTTCATATAAAATTGCTGTCTTGTGAACAACTTTTGAGTTAAAACAGTTCCACTGTCGTAATTTCTCAGCTGAGTAAGGGAAATGTTGAGAAAGTTTAGGTGTGTGCATCGTGGTGGCATTGCCTTTTGGAACAGAATAATAATGGAGCAGATTTGAAAGACTAATGAATTGGATTTACCTTTGACATAAGTCATATCAGATAGATGCTGTGATAATTGTCCCAGTGAACTGTATCAATTGTCTGTTTTGTAAACTAAGTTCAAGAAAATAGGAGTTCTGAGCCCTATTCATGTCTTCAATAGTATTGAGGTGTGGAGAGGTTTTGTAAAAGCAACATTACTGAAGTTCTGCATTTAATCTTGTAATGTGTATTTCTAATGAACTGCTGCGTGACATTGAGCTTGAAAGCCAAAAGAAACAAAAAGGGGAAAAATAATCTTTTTGTCAACATTATTTACAGAAATTTAGGTAATGTAGATGCTGTGAAACCCTTTTTGGATACACTCCTTATCAGCAGGAGCAAAACCTACCTCAGATACCTAGATCAGCCGTCCACTGTGTGAACTGAATGTTGTCTTTTGCAATGTCTGTTGTTTTATGCTGTTTCCTGTAACCTACTAACCATAGAAATGACTGTAAGTAGAGTTCTCAGAATGCCTACATTTTTCAAAGTTTAAACTTTTGGGGTTTTTTTTTTGCGTTGGTTGGTTTTGATTTTTTTTCACTTTAAGCTTATTTGGGAAGAACACACTCAAATCTTTACTTTAGAAGGTCTTGTATTCTGAGTTCATGGCTCCTTTCTGTACCATGGCTCTGTCCATGGACTTATTTTCAGAGAACTTTTCTATTACTGCTTTATCATAGTTAAAGATTGCTGCTATAGTTGGAAAATGATCATTATCTATCAGTTTCTATCGCTTCTTGGTGACAAATTAGTGAGTTTGAATTAGAGGATGTTTAAATCTTTTCCCCTGGAATTACTATTTATTGCTTTGAGGTGTTTTTCAGAACATGCTCTTTTGCTAAACAAGTTGCTCTGATTGTGAAGTATGTTTTTTCCTGTCATTCTGCACATTTCCTTGATGGTTAAAGAAAATTCCATCCATCCCAGTTTTGTTTTCTGTATCTAATTGCGTAACAGTGTAGTACTTGACATTTGTTTGTTTCTTAGGCAAACGTGTAAAACTCCTCAAGTCCGAATGGAGAAGTAGAGAAAGGAGGTTTCTGCTGTGCCTGATGACAATTTTTGGTTTTTCCACACACACAAACTATTTTGGCTCCACGTTGGAGCACTAGTTGTGATGAATCCTAGTCTTGGTCAGAAGGTTCGTTGTGGAATAAAGAGTCAAACCACTCCAGAAAATGTGTTCCAGCCCTGGTTTATTACTCACAGAGCAGCAGGTTTGTACAAATACAGGTTTACACAGTATTAATAGGAATTGTTGTGTGTTACTCTTCATTGTAGCTGCTTAGTTTGTTGCAGATGCCCAGGAATTGTGGTGGCTTTGGGCAGAACTTCAGAAGGGTGGTTGGAGTGACTCTGCATTGTACTCCTAAGCAGCCTCGGTGTGTCAGTCAGGCACTTCTGGGAACATGAAAATATCTTTCTTCGGTCACTCTTGTCTCAAAAATAGACACAATTGATGAATTTAAGTTACTTACTATTACAGAAAAGGAACAGAAGATCTGGAAAACACTCTTAGAAAGGAAGTACGTCTTGGTGCATCCACTTAGGTATTGCTCTGTGATTGCAAGCTCAGTATCCCATACTGCATTACTTAGAATTAAGAAACCGTTGAAATTGGAATATTTCTACCTATTCCTAAGATATGCTACATGTTTCACCTTAAAACCATAGTTTATTATGAAGAACTCAGACGTTTTCAGCAAAGTGTGTCATTATTTAAAATATTTCTCTCTTACCTATTTTTCTAGTTCTAACTTTATTGGACTAGATGATCTTTCAAGGTCTCTTCCAATCCCTAATGATTCTATGATTATTTGGAACAAGTGTAAAGCTGACTTTATATGTGAAAGATTTCCAAAGTCTTCTGTTTAAAGTTTTAAATGCTGATGTTCTAAGACATTAACACCAAAAACCTCCCACTGAAATCATAAGAGTAGTGGGAAAACGATAAATACAGAACTATACTTCAAATAGCATGTGTAAAATGAGTTTTTAACATGTTTGTTTCCTTCTGTTGGAGGATCCTTAAGCACAAGAATTAGCACAAATGCAATTCTTATTAGTCACAGTGCAAACAAAGCAAGAAAGTTCAGTGATTATCAAAGATGTGGAAAAGTCTTTGATAAGCCATTTACATGTACTAGGAAATGTGTTTATTTAATTAATAAAAGGAGCCAGAGAAATTTGCTGAAGGGCAGACCTGAGGATCTGGAATTCTAAATTACACCATTACAGACCTGGGAAAATATTTAGACTAACACTTCTCATACTGCCATGCCTAAAATAAAGGTAAGGCAATAATTTATAGCTCTTGAGTCTTGATACCAAAAGTTAATGAAAGTTTTGTGAGCAGGAATGAAACATCTGAAGATTTGGGGAACAAAAAATCAGTATGTTACCTTCTGTAAAGGTAAATCAATCCATACAGTTGTCATTAAACATCTGTTTTCCAAACTGCTCACAGATGACTCAAGTTTTGCCTTTGTCATCAGCCCAAGTCAAACAGTGGTCTGTGATGCTGAAACAAGGGCCTGTTCCCTAAT
This sequence comes from Rhinopomastus cyanomelas, assembly GCA_013400115.1. NCBI lineage: Eukaryota > Metazoa > Chordata > Aves > Bucerotiformes > Rhinopomastidae > Rhinopomastus > Rhinopomastus cyanomelas. Next base: position 344,200 of record VXBP01004470.1, read on the forward strand.
TCTCTGTGGCTTTTACTTTATCAAGCGTAGCCCTGAAATATGCTTGAATCAGTGGAACATTTGGAAAGGTTCCTTGTGCCCCCAGAAACTGAGGTATCTGGCATGAACACCCAAATCCACACCTATCTACTGCTAAGTGCACATGCACGTAGAAGCCCTATTGAAAAAAGTCTGTAACATCTCTTTTTGTCCAGCTGTTAATTTAGAAAATAAATGACAGGATTCTCAAGCAGTGAGGAAATGGTAAACCTGTCCTTTGTCAGTCTTTACAAAGTACTTGTAAGTATTTCTCATGCAAGGTAATAAGTGGTATTAGATCAGAAGACCCTTCCAATCCTACCAGCTGAACTGTTTCAATGGCAGTGCAAACAGTCCTTGGCTTTTGCAAGCCATACATGCATGGTAGTGCATGGGAAACACTCTCTGTGGGCTTTGAAGTTCCAGGAAATAGTGTGTGTCCATCTGTTTAAAAGATTCGTTTCCAATTTCAACCTCATTTGTAAAGGGGAGAGGTGGAAAAAAATGCATTGGCAGATGTTTCTGGTTGTATGGGTCCTATTTCTGTGTTGCAGCATTTGTATTAGTTTTTCGCTAGCAAAGCAAAGTTGTTTCTGTTGTAGAAAAATATGACTGACATAGCCCTCTTCAAGTCCATTCCTTGTTAAGCAAAGCTGGCTAAAGAGTTGCTTTGTTGACTGTGTTTTATTAGTTTTTTGTCTGGTCTTATGCTGTATTTACATACAGCATAAGAAAGCATATAGAAGTAGGGTGACAAAACTGGTGGAGATGTGCTGCCTACAAGTGAAGGCTGTCTTGGTATGAGGTCTGTGTCTTACTGTCCGGTCTTGGATGGCAATTCATAGCTAGGCATTTCTTCAAGCCATTTCTTTAGGCCTCTTTCCTCAAGCATTTATTTAAGAGATTTTTGTTGCATTCCCTGTATTTAGCTTGTTTCACCTTGGTCATTAAATACATCTGTGAGACCCTTTTTGTTTTCCTAGAAATCCCCAAACCCATGGGGGTTTTTTCCCCTTGGGCTTTACCATTTGACTGAAGTGTGCTGTGGGTATGAAGATGGCTTTTCTTTTCTCATGAAATTCCACTTATGTCAGAGTGAACTATTAATTGTTAAAACTAAAGAAATCCTTTCTCTGCCTCATATAACTCGGGGAAATAAAACCAAGAGAGCTTGATGGTTCTTGACTGCACTCAGTCCTCACACAATGTTATACAGTTGATAGAAGAGTTCTAATTGAAAAGAAAAACCTCAGTATCAAGTGCTTCTTGTTTATTGTGTTTGTGCATATTCTTCAGTGAAAACCTAGAACAGAGAGTCCATCATACCAGATGATTCACTGGCTTAAAAATTTGCCCCTTTCTGCCTTTGCTACATAATCTCTACGACAGTATGAACGGTGTCCCTCCAGTGCTCCTCCCCAACTAAATCCTTGGCCTTTCCAATGCACTGCCTTTAAGGTCTTTCCATCTGTAGTCCATTCTCTGTTGCCTTGGCAAAAAAGTTCTCCTCAGGGTCTGAATCTGTTTTGACCATTTGGTGAGCAAACGAGAGAGCCTGGAATGGGTTGCCCAGGGAGGTGGTTGAGGCTTCATCCTTGGAGGTGTTTAAGGCCAGGCTGGATGAGGCTCTGGCCAGCCTGATCTAGGGAGGGGTGTCCTCGCCCATGGCAGGGGAGTTAGAACTAGATGATCCGGTGGTCCCTTCTAACCCAAACTGATTCTGGGACTTGGTCTAGGTGGTCCTGCTGTGTCAGGGGGATTGGACTAGATGATCTTTCGAGGTCCGTTCCAATCCGTAATGATTCTATGATTCTGTGAGCAGGAGACATGGAAAAACTTCAATTGCATTTAATTATATATTGTTGTTTCAAAATAAAACAAGTGAGTTCACATACAATTACAGCCAATTTATAGCAGCCCCTCACTAATTTAAATTAAAAAGTCTGCAAGTGCAGAGTAATTGTACTGTAATTGCACATTTAGTACAGGAAAATGAAGAGAGTCTAATGCATTTTATTTATGATATAGCAACCATCTGAAAAAATATATTAGCATAAAAGGAGTAATAATGTTCCAGGAATAACCAAATTAATTCAAATCAACACCTAGGATGTTAAAGGTTTTATGTCTTTTCTTTTTTTATCATTTGCATTGTTAAACAGCAGCAAAGTTAATTTTCCATTCATATTAATTATTAACTGAAAAATTTATTAGACTTGATTTGCACCCATTTGGTTTGTTAACATTCTTGTAGGATTTTAAAGACTAGACACATGCTGCCATCAGCCCTCCTTTTCCTGCAGAGACCTTTGGCACGGTACCTTGCTTCCCAAGCACTCTGACCAAATAGGTTTTAGTGTAGCTAAAATTAAGCAATTCTGGGAATACCATCGCTAGATATTAGCTAAATTTCATTGCTTCTTTATGAAACTGCTTTTAGCCTTCAGTAGATCTCATCTGTCCTTAATGTGCGTGGATATATAGTCTCCATTAGTGCTAATGTCTTGCACATAACAAGTACTATCTTCTTACACCGAGGCGAACATGGACCACTCTGTGTGTTACTCACAGCAGCATTGTGTGACCTGAAAGTTAAAAGAAAAAAGCAAATTTTTTTTAAAAAAAGAAGATAAAAGAGAGCAAGTAGAATAATAACAATTCTGTCTAGGGAAAGCAGTTAAAAACTCCAATCATGTAATCATAAAAGCTAGGAATATGCAGCTCGACTTCCTGTGCAGTCTGTATAAACAAAACTACCTCTGGGTATGATCAGCCACCTGTTCTAAAGCAGAGGCTTGAATAGGGCTTTGTGTCTTTTTTGTGTCACCTGTTTATTTTATCCTACAGTCTGTGTTCCTTTTGTAGGGATGTTTTCACCGTGCAGTTGAAGAGTTAGATAGACGGGAGCACATAGGCTTGCAGACTGTGACTTTACTCAGTTTCTTTGTGTCTGAAGGGAACATTTGCACTTCCAAACAGCTCTGTAACTGAGCAGTCGTGTGTGTGTGAAAACACTCTTTGGCTAGCTGCAGTTTATTACCTTAGCCAATGCACTGGAAGAGCTGGATGTAATAGAAATAATAAATCACAGAATGACTGGGGTTGGAAGTGACCCCTCGAGGTCCAATCCCCCCGCTCAAGCAGACTAACTGAGGGTGAGTTGTCAAGGACCAGATGGCTTTTGAATATCTTTCAAGGTTGGAGATGCCACAACCCACCCTGGTTGACCTCTGTCATTGGTTACTTACCCTCACAGTAAAGCAGTGTTTCCTGAGAGGGAACCTCCAGCATTTCGGTTTGTTTTCATTGCTTTTTGTCATGTCATTGGGCACCACTTGGAAAAAAAGTCTGTTTTCATCTTCTTTGCACCCTCCCTTCAGATACATGTACATATTAATGAGATCCTTGCTAAGCCTCCTCTTCTGCAGGCCAAACAGTCCCAGCTCTCTGCTTTTCCCCATTTCACAATGTTCAAGTCCCTCATTTGCCCCAGTGGCCCTTTACCAGACTCTCTCCAGTAGCTCTATGTCTGTCTTGTAGTGGGGAGTACAAAACTGGCAGCTGTGACCTCACTAGTACTGAGCAGAGGTGAAGGATGACCTTCACTGACCTGTTGACGGTACTTTGTCTAATGCATCCCAGGACACCATCACCCTTCTTTGCAGCGAGGGCACATTGCTGCCTCGTGGTCAATGTGGTTTCTCAAAAGTCGACTGGCACTGTCTCTTTCTGATAGCAACACTCTGTGAGTGTACAGGCAGACTAGAGAATTCAGCTGAATGCCAGTGACTGTGCCTGTCTGGTTGTGCCTCTGAGAAAACTGCCCTTTGGTTCTGCTTTGGTTTTCCTTTGAAAAAGTAGGAAGATTTGACCCTGCCTCTTCGGGAGTCCTACATCCCTTTCATCTGTCTTCAGTGTACTTTGCATCTTTGATTTACCACAGGTTGAAATCCATTCCTGTATCTCTCTCTCTGTCTCTCTCTCTGTCTCTCTCTCTCTCTCTATATATGTATAGTGTCTGTATTTCAAACAAAGCTGTGAAAATCCATGCCTGTGGGTAGGATCTGAAGATGTGTATTTTGCATTATGTGGCTCAGGGGCATGTGGGTCCACGAGTAGAATTTCTGCTTGTTACAGTACAAAGGTAAATAACAGTAAGATGCTTTCTGAGCTTTGGTACAGAGCATACAAATATATTGCCTAACTTTTAAATTAACTCATCATTATTTTTTCAAGCAATCTCCACTCTAGAAGGGGCCATATGAAGCTGCTTCCAATAGCAAGGAAAAAACCCCTACAGCAATATGAGCAGTGTACTAAATAAACCCATATATCACAGAAATCACAAAGTACAATTTCATTATTGCTGTCTTAAGTGCAGTTCATAGAAACAGCTTTGTGGAGAAAGCAAACTGAAGAAATGAACTCCTTGAACAGTCCTTTTAATATTCTGCTCTAGAGTTGTGCTCTGCAGAGCTGACGAGAGCTGTGTGCAAATAGTTTGCTGAAGGCGAAAGGATGTGTCATCGTTAAGGAACATGACCCTTCTCTTTCAGATGAAAATGAAAAGCACATCCCTTTGATGTCATAGTGTTATTGTGGCTGTTCCAGTGGGTTGCTCCTGAAGAGTTGGGATGTTGTCTTGACACAATTTGATATTAAAGTGTTACGTGATCATGGAGGGATTGGACTAGATGATCTTTGAGGTCCCCTCCAATCCCTAATAATTCTATGATTCTATGATTAACTGTATCCACTGACACAGCAGAAATATTCCTCAAAGTTATGTTCCTTTGGTATGATAGATTGATTGATTGGTTTATTTTAATGTTTAAAATCCAAATTAGTTCCAGAGAAAGCCCAATTACCATGAAAAGTTTTGTCTCCCACTTTTTCCTCTGTGGTCCTTCTGTTCCACTCTTAGTTCATGGTAGGCTGAGTGAAAAACTGCTCTGGTAGTTATTTTAAGCATTGTGAATAACAGGATATCTCTCTCTCGTTTATGTGTGCATGACTTTTGTCTTGTGATCGTGCTTGCTAAGATGCATTTAGCCCTTGACAGGATAGTGCCTTTTCTGACCTAAAACGTCCTGTGCTTCTGTGGTTGTGTTTTAAAGTAGCATGCAAAGAATGAAGGAGCACGTCCCCTGTGTCAGTCACTACTGTATTTGCTGGCTAAACACTTAAAAAACATATTGTTATCATACCTTGGAAAGGATCATCACAAAACAGAAATTTTCCTAGAAACCAATGCTTTTGACACATGTGGGGTGGTAATTTGTCACCTTCAGGGTGGTTTTCTATTATGTTGTTAAGTGCAGTCACATTTCAATTACTCTTGGTCAAGCCAAGGAATAAACCAAACCAACAGAGCACTTAAACACACAGTTTAAGTTGGGGAGCGATGCCATCTGATATCATTGGGTGTTATTCTCTTACTTGAAATCAATTGAAAGAGCTTTGCTGGGCAGAGATCTTACATACAGTCTCAGTTTCCAGTAGTTTGAAAGTAAATTCTCTATGTACACTTTTGATTTTTGGATTTTCTTTTTCTTTACAGGTAACCCGGTAGCTGAAGATAAATCAAGTCAGTCTCAAGGCTGATACCATTAAATACAACACACAGGAATTTCATTCCTCCAGGCAATCCTTGAAGTGAAATTTTATACTGCGGGGGTGTGTCCTTCAGAATCAATTGTTTCAATGAGTACCTGGCTTGCAATCAGCACCAGCCTTGAGATCAAAACTGCTGGAAAGTTATTCTGAACTTCTGTGTCACAAAGATTTCAACTGATTGAACTGTGTATACTTGTACAATTGCACTTGCAGAGGAATTTGCAGCTGTAATCACAAGAGCTGATATTCAGAGGGTGCAGAAAAGCAGCAATCTTTCGGATTCTCCATTCCAGACCTGTGGCTTTTCATCTTGATGAAGTCAACCTCAAAAACACACTGGTTCCTTCTCCCTAAAATGATCCCTGATCCACCATTCAGGTTGCCGGTGGGACTGCACACTGCTTTAATTACATTTCTGTTGCAGAAGTTGTCCTCTAGCATGGCGCAGTTCTAGACATTTTTATTTGTATTCTAATCTTGGAGCTTTCAGAGGTACATATTTAAACATCTTGAAGTTGCTTTTGTTATAGGAATGGAAATATATATCCATTGTTAATAATTATTGTTGACAAGTAATAGTTCTCTGAACACATCAGTCATATTAGAATGTATAGTCAGGTTGAGATGTTTCCGTACGGCTAACCAACTGTTGCAGCTCTTTGGCGGTTAAAATAGTAGTGGACAAGACTCAATTACCACTTCCATTATAAGGCATTTTATACCTGTAAGATACACATTTCCATTCATTCCAAAGGACATGGGTGTTCTGGATATATAGTTTACTTTCCCAATCTTTAATTTCTTGAAATTCATAAAAAGCAATCAACAGCAGTATTTCATCCCTTTTTATACAGGTAGACAGGGATGTAAATGAATTTTGCAATCGAGAAATTGGAGGGTAATGATGCAGAACTTTTGTCTTTTTATTAAAACAAAACAACTCTTGCTTGACCCTAAGTACTGTTGAATGCTTATGTGGATGTCTGTTCAGTCTGTTTGCTGTAGAGGAAGAAGGCACTAGTGCCCTCCCAGGTTAACATCTCATTTGTGTTTTGCTTGCTTACGGTCATCCAGTTCAGCTCTGATCCTCACCAAAACCACACTAACTTCTACATTTTTTTCCACTACCAATTTTTGAACTTTGTGGTGTGCTGTTACATGAAAAAATGATCAATAATTAAAGGCCTTAAGCATCTTAGAGCATTTTTTTCTAAGTTATTACAGAATGTATAATTTTGTACTTCATTTAGTGTCTCTGGTGCCATCTCCGATACAGATGCAACAGAAACTTGGCAGTTTGATTTAGTGACCCTGCGTAAGCGTGATGACTGAAGAGGGTGAGCGAGTTCTGGCTGTATGGTTTGATGCTTTGAAATGAAACTCACACATACTTAATGGCAAAAATATATAGGGGCAAGCTTATTTCAAAGTCCCGAGTGCTTACCAGACACCCAGAAAAAAAGAGAAATGATTTTAGCATTACAGGCCATTGACATGGCTAGGTAGTTATGAATTAAGTTCCATGATGGATGAACACCCTGGAGTGCTCTGCCTGTCACAGTAACCCCTGCTGTTCCAAAACCATTTCATTACCTCTGCCGTGTTACTGCACAGGAGAGCTTAAATGAAATAAATTACTGTTGGGAATAAAATTGAGAATGATGTTCTATCATTCTGCTGAGGAAATAATAAAAAGTGTTGGCAGGGAAAGGTATTATTTTCTGATTAAAATTTAATTAGGATAAACTGTTTGTAGCAGGGACTGGGTATCTCAGTGTTCTAGGATGGATTAATACAGTGTGGATTTGTGCTGATGGGTGCAGGACAGGAAGTACCATCTGGAAGAGATTGTCTGGGACAGCAGGAAGTTTAAATGTGCTGTTTTGTAAAACCTGGACGTGGCCTCTCTTTGGTCAAAAATCTACATCATGCTTCTCAATATTTTCCTTTGTTTCTTTATTTTTGAACTGATGCTGAAAATACTGTATTATATACCAGTGTAACACATGCATATCAAAAGTGAAAATAAATGGATTTTCAAGTATACTGAATAGATTACCTTCCATAGATTAATGTTGTGAATATTCATAGCAAGTGAATAAAATTGTAATATAAAAGAGAGCTTCCTGTATGGATGTGCACTTTGGAGGTCTGTTCTGTTGCCTCATGGAACAAAACAAGTTTTTCAGCGAGTATAAAGGTTTTTAATAATATTGTGTTTCTTCAGTAGAGCTGGGAATATCTCTTACCACTTTGAAAGGTCCTTTTTCAAAGGAAAGTGACATCTACTACAAGCATTGTCACGGGAAGTTGTGGTGAGTGTAAAACTGTTTTTAGGCTAGACTGAGTAAAAACGTGTGTCTTTTTTCTTCACGAGATGGGAATCCTGAGAAAAGTCTCATTGAAGCTTTTTCTGAAGCAATAGAATTTGATAATTCTGAAAAGGTAATATTTCAGATTAACTTCTTGAACTGTTTAAAAGAAATTAAAAGGCCAGTTCCAGAGCAACTTTTGCATGTGCATATCGAACCAATCTGGGAACCACAGTGCCTGGTCTAGTGCTGCTCTTGTAAATACAGTACAGGTGACTAGACAGCTAGGGGCTTTCATGCTGTAGGTACAGGAAGATGAGTCATGCCTCTGTTTGCCCTTTATTCCTCATACACTGCTCCCCAGATTACTTGATGTACCCAGCTTGGTCTGATTACATTATGATCAGCAAGTAATCCGTGTTACCCTTTGAATTCAGTAATCATCAAGAACTCTGGACTGTAAGAGAACACAGGTTCCTATTCTGCAGTTTCACTTGGCAGTGCATCAGCTGGGAAAGAAAACTCAGTGCTTTGCTTAAAACTTTCAAAACTGGATCAGTTCAACAAAACATAAAGGAAATCTTAATATGAGTCTTTATGAAAAAAGTATGCAATTAGAATGTAATAAATCCAAAGTAGACTGTAAAAAACATTCAAGACTATATCTTAGAATCATAGAATCATTAGGGATTGGAAGGGACCTCGAAAGATCATCTATCTGGCTTATTAGTCATTAAGTGCTAACATTTGAAAGAGCAGTGCTGCAGATACCACTGTTACTACCTTAAAATCCACCTTTTATCCTACATCCTTTTTCTGTTTATCCTAAGTCTTTTACATCTGGCTCCTTCAGCTCTGCTCAAGAACATGACTGGTGCATCATTTCCATGCTTCACCAAGCCAATGCAATTCTGTTTCCTGTAGAACCTATATGCTTTACAACTGGAGGCAGAATGCATCAGGTAGATTTGTTTTAGAACTAAGAATATACTCTAAAGTGTGTTATTTTGTTCAGTTTACTGAAAATATAGGCAGGGGTTTTCTGCTCGTTTCAGTTGTACAGCTGGCTTTTATCGTTTCCACGTAATGCGTGGATGTTTAACAGCAAAACAGAAAGACGTGGTTGGCATCCTTTGCTGTTGATTTACTGTCTCCTCCTTCATGCCTTGAATCTTACTTATCTGTTGTTAGAAAAGATGTTGGCAAGAAAAAGGAGCACAGCTTTGGTTTTATAAGAGCAGCATCACCCAAATCTCTAGTTTCTTTTTGAGAGTCATTAGATAGCTCTGCATCAAAGATGTCACACCTAAACAGTCTTATGGTATTAAATGATTTATCATGGTTTCAGTGGTGTTAAATTGAATAACAAGAATTATCCCTTTCTCAGTATTCTGCTGCAACTTGTACCCTGAGAAACCTGTTTGTTTTTTTATAGGATGAGATGAGATTTCCAAATGACACCTTTGTGTTTCTCTAAGAGGTTATGTGACTGTCTGATACCACTTTACAGTCAGTCACTGCAAGTATTTTAGCAAAAATGTCTTCCTTGGCCATTGCTTTGCATCTTCTGATTCTCCTGCACTGCTTATGTGGTGATTATGGTGGTATATGAGAAGGCTTTATTTCCCATAGCGTTGTTCTGATGACAAGTGTTGCCAGCATCTTCTAATCCATAACTAATTTAAGATGATCTGACAGGAGGACCACTGATAGCAGCAGCTAAGGAAATGATATTCTGTCTCAGACAGCAATTTGTGGGATACCAGGCTAGACAAAACCATTGTTTCGTGGTTTCATCACCAGAGATGTAGCTTCTGGTGATGTGGATTCTGCATGGGAGTGTGGGGCTACCTTGCATCCTGAAGCTGGGACTGTGCATGTACCCTTAACTATAATATTCCTTCATGAGCTCTTCAGCTTGTGTTTGCATTCATAACTGTGTAAGTCTGTTCAGCTCCTCTGTAGCAGCAGGGCCATTTTCATCCCCCTGTAACACTGAGGTAACTGAAAGACCTTGTAGTTTAGGATTTATGGCTTTGCTTTCAGTGCTTCAATTGCACATCTGGGAAAACACGTAAAAATACGTCATTTGCATTACTGAGACATTTTTCTTGAATATGATGAATAGGTAGGGCTGCAGGTTTGCCCCATATTGGCATAGTCGTTGAGTCGCGTGGTCTCCTTTTCCCTTACTGCCATAACAAACAAGGCAAAAATGGAATTCAGATCCTACAGCCTTAGCATTTTGATCTGATATCCAGAACTTGCAAAATGCATGCTAGTTATTTAGTCACTGTGTCCACATACAAAGGAAGGGGGGTTTTTTTGGCTGTTCTGCTCTTTGTGATGAATTCTTGATGCCTTGACAATATTTGGGTGCAAAGAATATAAACTTTCCCATTACTGATTTAGAGTTTGGGTGTGCTTGATATTTTTCCTTTTCTTTGGTCATTTACTCGTTTCTTGGGATCCAGTCAATACTTCTGAAACTTCAGTAGTGAAAAGTTTTTATAATAAACAGTGGACTGGAACTGAATGGAAACTTTTTGTAGTTCTTGGAGATAGAAAGATGACATGACCCTCTCATTTTCTCTTGAAATGCTTTACAACTATTCTATCTGATTAGAAGCATTTTTCTCCTAACTATAAATGGTCTGTGTTTCAATAATCATAAAGCTGGTGAAATGGTTCTGTCTCTACAGCGGATTCTCTCAGCAGAATTTACAAGTTGACGATGATGATTTTGCTAATGTCCACGGGCAGGTAGACAGAATTTGGTCCCAGATGCTCTGCCTAATGTTCATGGCAAAAGTGACTCCAAAACAATGCCTCCATATGCCATAATTGCTGGAATTATTTCTCAGGCATATTCCCTTGTCATCCCTCATATGTAGAACTCATTAGGTTCCTAGTGGGAGAACATATGGAGAGAAGAGATGATGGAAAACATTATAAAACAGATTGTGTATTTAAGTTTATAATATAAAAGATGAAAGTTCAAAGTCTTTCTTCACTCTTCATAAGGATATTGACGTCTACACAGAGTCACAAAATGGTAGGAGTTGGACATCTGGAGATCATTCAGTCCAAACCCCCTGCTGGAGCAGGTTCACCTAGATCATGTTGCAGATGAATGTGTCCAGCTGGGTTTTGAAAGTCTTCGGAGAAGGAGACCGTATAATCTCTGTGGGCAGTGTGTTCCAGCACTACAACACCCACCAAATAAAGAGTTACCTTCTCAACACCCACCAAATAAAGAGTTACCTTCTCACTTTCTGTTTTCCAGTTTGTGCCTGTTGCCCCTTGTCCCATCACTGGGTACCACTGAAAGGCCTGACCCCATCCTCTGCATGTCTGCCCTTTGAATATTTATAAATGATTGATAAGAACCCCTCTCCATCTCCTCCAGGCTAAACAGACACGTCTTCTAGTCTTTCCTTGTAAGAGAGATGGTCCAGTCCTCTAATCATCTTTGTAGGTGTCCTCTAGACTCTCTCCAGTATTTCCTTATCTCTTGAACTAGAAAGCCCAAAACTGGACTCAGTACTGCAGATGTGGTCTCAGCAGGACAGAACAGAGTGGGAGGAAAATCTACCTTGACCTGCTGGCCATACTCGTCTTACTGCGCTTCAGGATACAACAGACATTCTTGGCCACAACAGCACATTGCTGATTCATGGTTAACTTCTTCACCAGGTCTCCCAGGTCCTTCTCTGAAGAGCTGCTTTCCAGCAGGTGAGCCCCTAACCTGTACTGGTTGCCTTTGTTGAACTTGATTTGGTCCCCTTGCACCCAGCTCACCATCCTGTCCAGGTCTCACTGAACAATAGCGCAGAATTCTGGTGCATCACCCACTCCTTCCAGTTATGTATCATTAGCAGACTTGTTGGGGGTGCACTCTGTCCTTTCTTCCAGGTAACTGATGAATGTGTTGAACAAGACTGGACTCTCTGCTGACCCCTGAGGAACACCAGTAAGTATGGGTCTCTAACTGGACTCTGTGCCTCTGAGCTCTGCTGTTCATCTAGTTCTTTATTCACCTCACTGTCCTATTCATCCTCACTTCCTAATTTTCCCTGTGAGTGTGTTATGGAAGAAAGTCTCAAAAGCCTTGCTGAAGTCAAGATAGACAACATTTACTGCTTTGCCTTCATCTACCCAGGCAGATATGACATCATAAAGAGCTATCAGATTAGTCAAACATGATTTCCCTTTGATGAATCCATGCTGACTACTCCTGATAACCTTTCTGACTCCACATGCTTCAAGGTGACCTCCACAGTGAGCTGTTTCATTGTGTTTCCAGGGATGGAGGCTGTCTGTTCTGTAGTGTCCTAGGTTCTCCTTGACATTCTTGAAGACTGGAGTGACACTGGCCTCCCTTCAGTCCTCAGACACCTCTTCTGTTCTCCATGACTTTTAAAAGCTGGTGGGAGAATAGCTTAGCAATGATGGTGGACAACTCCTTCAGCACTTTTGGGTGAATCCCATCAGGGCTCAAGGGTTTGTGCATATCCAGCTTGCCTGAGTGATCTACGACCCAGTTGCCCTTGACCAAGGGAGAACCTTCATCGAGACTCTCTCTTCCCTCTTACCTTAGTTACCTGTCACCTTAGTGTGTTCAAAGTCAGTTACAGATGATAGGTTAAAACCTAGTGGGAATTTTGCTGCTAATGTGAGGTCAGTTCTGTGTTTCCTACATTATTTTTCTAAATATTCAAGCTGTAGCTGTGCAAGATCTTTTTTCTGATAGGGATGCACACAACTTAAAACTCTATACACAAAATCTGTTAGGACCATCAGGCCTTTGGCTGTGGGTTTGTGATTTCACTGTCAACACAATGACTGTTATTAATGTCCTGTGTGTGTTTCACGAAAGAAAGTGATAGAGTTCGTTTTTGTCCAGCTCAGCTGACTAATGCATTAGTCACTTAGCTGACTAATCCAGTGCAAAGCTCCCTTAATGACAACTGAATATTAGTAATTAATTATTTTTCCTTTATTATAGTTAAATAGAGCAAGAACAAACATTAATTCAAAGTCTTGTATGCTGACATTTCTGATGCTTTTTAAACTACACTTATGACTCTTTCCTCCTGGTCTATGGTTGATTTTCTATCTCTTTTTTTACTCTATACTGTCCAGGAATACAGTTTCAGCAGGGACATTTGGGGTACTGAAGAGAGTCCCAGTGGAGAGAGTGGGCTCTATTCGAAGTGGACAGGTGGGAGGAGGATAGAATGGTGTCTGCAAACACCATGACTTAATGCAGTGGGTGTTGAAATACAGCCTGTCACCTAGAGAAACATTTCTGTAGACATTCTAGAATCACAGAATCAATAATTTTTCATTGGAAGAGATCAAGTCCAGCTGTTAATCTGGCACTGCCAAGTCAGCACTAAATCATGTCCCTGTGCAGCACACCTGCCTGTCCTTTAAACACCTTCAGAGACTGTGACTCCACCTAGGCAGCCTGTTGCAATGATTCACAGTCTTCATGGTGAAGAAATTTTTCCTGACTGAACCTAAACCTCTTCTGGTGCAGCTTAAGGCTTTTTCTTATGTTCTAGAACTTGTTAACTCGGAGAAGCTACAGACACCCACATCTTCCCTTCCTCCTTTCATTTGGTTGTTCAGACTGATAAGGTCTCCCTTCAGAAGCCAGAATGCTGTTGGCCTCCTTGGCCACTTGGTTACACTGTTGGCTCATATTAAGCCAGCTGTTGTCTGATCCGACCCAGGTCCTTTTCCTCTTGGTCACTTTCCAGACACATCCCCAAGTCCATGAAATTGCTATGAACCAAGAGCAGAATCTGGTACTTTGACTTGTAGAACTTCACGCATCACTGTTCCCTAGCTCCTAAAGGAACAATTCTGAGAGAATATCCCTTATTTCATGGAGCTAAATCAAATTCATATTGGAAGGACACAGAAACAATGTGGACATCTCTTAGAGTGTGACCTTGCAGGCCTTAGAAGTGTGCAATGTGTCTGCAGAATGCTTCTGGCAAGGAGTAGCCTTTCTAAAGGAGGACGTCAGATGACTGTTTAGGTGACATTTGTGGTAGAGCTGTGGGAGCATTTGCTGGCAAACACCCTGTCTAAAACCATGAGTTTCACCTTTTACCCTTGATTCTCTCCCTATCCCACTGGAGGGAGGAGTGAATGAGCAACTGGGTGGTGCTCAGCCTCCAGTGGGATAGGGAGAGAATCAAGAGTAAAAGATGAAACTCATGGCTAGGAAGGACAGTTTAACAGAAGAAGTCCAAGCTGTTAATGCAAGTGAAGAAAAGGAGGAATCAATAACTGTTTCCCATCATCACGCAGGTGTTCTGTCATGTCCAGGAGACCACCCAACTTCTCTATCACATGTCATGATTACTTGGGAAGTGAAATGTCATTACTGTGGACCTACTCCTGTTCTTCGTTGAGCTCTGTATGCTGAGCATGATGCCATATGGTCAGTTGGGGTCAGCTGCCCTGGCTGTATCCTCTCTCAAGCCTACTTGCTTGAGGGGTGATGTGAGAAGCAGAAAAGACCTGGACCCTGTGTAAGCACTGCTCAGCAGTAACTGAAATATCTGTTAGCAATATTGTTTCCAGCACAAGGCCAAAGCACAGCACCTGTGAGAGGCAAACGAGGAGTGCTATCTCAAGAGTATGCTCTAGGAGTTTCAGCTTTGGTGAAGATGGCAAGATGCTGTCTGACTGCCCTGATGGAGAAGGACCAGGTGGTGGTGTGAAACTCCTTTGATGCAGTAAAGACATCAAACGAGCTCCAGCCTGCCCAACAACATAGACCCACCTCAGTTACAGGCAAGCCTTGAGAGACCCCTGAGAGACCGCAGGTGGTGATGGGGAGCATGTGGACAAGATGGACTGAAAGGAAGGCTTCATGCTAAGTAGCTCCTGAGTCCCCGTGGGCATTTTGGGGAAGGATGAAGGCACCAGTGATAAAAAGCAACTGTACCCTGGTTCATGGGAACATTGACCCACCAACAAGCAAAACTGGATCAACGGGTGCTGCTGAATTCTGTGGTGGTAACTACCTCTTGCAAATTCTCCATAATACTACTGCCTCATTCTCCTCCTCTGAGCTCTCTTTCTTTCCTGTCCTGACAGTTTTTGGTTTTTAACATAAGTCCTGAGGCAACTGTGACATATGACCTCGTCTGTTTCTTAATTTCACCTCTGCGATCGTTAAGAACTTTGAATCCAGCCTTGGATCAAGACACCCCCATACTAGCTACAGTGAAGAAATTAACTCTATCCTAGCCAAGCCCAGCACAATGCCTTTGAGAGAGGGCCTGCAGAAGTCCGTATTTGACCCTTCCCCATTCCTATTGAAATTAAACTGTGTTACACTACTGTTCTTGTGAGTCAGACTTGCACAGCGTGCTGCTGGCACGCTGCACCGCTCACCTGCACCTTTCAGAGCAAAACAGTTGCTCTGACAAGCCTCAGCAGGACACAACATGCACATTACCATGCATACTTTGTCTTGTAATGACAGCTGATTGTTCTGTATGTTTTCTTCTGACAGATACAGGAAAAAAATTATTATTATTATTAGATGAAAGTTCAAAATGTCTAATTTTGAACTGCAGACTGAACAATGCACCTAAGAGGTGTATTTTGCAGTTTCTTATTTGTTCATCCTGTTGCAATTTAATCATTTGTGCTCTATATGTATTAGCCCCTCTGTCAGCTGCTGGTGGCACCTTTTAAAGCAGTGTAATCAGGTAGTGGCTTTGTAGTCGCTGCAGGAAGTGCTCTTTGGGTTGCAAGGCATTAGCACATTGTGGTTTCCCCATTCTGTCGATACCAGCATTAGAAGCTAGATGACAAAATGTGAAAGAGCCTTGAATCTGTACTGATTTAATTACCCTAAAGCAAACAGCTACACCTTGCTCAACGGAGAAATGTATTGCTCCTAGGTGTAAGGCCGTGTGCCCTCATTCAGAGTAGCCATCCCTCTGCTTTGATTCCAGTTTGATTACACAGAAATTTGTGTGGTGGTAATATTAACATAAAAGATTAATAAGTGCTTGAAATATGGATCCTTAAGTATTGATGTGTGCAATGAAGTGTCCAGGACGTGTCAAATTCAGGGCATTACCTAATGTTTCTAATGGAAAGCAGCAAGAATCACCCCCATTTGTGGAAGAAAATACAGATACACGAGAAGACCAAGAGCCAAAGTGCTGACACTTAATGATAACAGTTAATGAAGTGTTTATGGCCCAAGCCCATATAGCTTGGATCTCACCTCACATTTTGTTACAGCATGTAACATAAGGACCTTAGGCCAATCAATTTCTGCAATTAGCAGTTCTGAAAGGAAGCGCAAAGTAGAAAGCAGCTGGTGACTAGGTTAGCTCTAACGACTTCAGTGAAGCCATTCTCTTGGTAAATCTGGACTGGAGCATTCCAGCTAAATAATTCAGAAAACTAAGTTTGAAGACCTAGCTGAAGGAGCATGTGAAACTTCAAGGACTTGGGTAAGAACAGAATGCAGATGACCAAAAATACAGACCTGCTTTAGTGTCACTGGAAATCACATTGCTGTACATTGCTGTGGGAATTTTGTGGCACCCCAACAGAGAAGAAGCTGAAATTCAGTCCTGATCTTACTCCTACCTTAAAACACACACCAAAGGTAATTTGTGAAAGCCATTTGTCATGAGACATTTTCTCTCAAAGACCCCATGCAAGGTCTCTGTTCCATGCCTGTGCTCCTTAAATCCTGAAAACCCTGCTGAGAACTTTGCTGTTGACTGAAGCTTATTATGAACTTCTGTTCAAATTTAAAATTCATACTGGCTACCCGTGTCAGCTGCTCCAAAACCAGTTCAGACTCCTGCCTGTCCTCACTTTGTTGTTGGCCATTACAGTAAAAGACATGCTTTGTATATATTGTCTCTAACTTTTATGTATGTAGTCATCCACAGCGATCCCAAAATGCCATTTCTTACTTTGTGTCAGGCTTGGAAGTTGTTAAAATATCCTGAATAGTCATAAACTCAGACAACTCATTCACAGTAAAGACCAGAGATGCCTTAAGCTACTTTACCAGTCAGAGCATTGTCAAGGTGACCTTTCATGCTGTTTCCATTGCATAGCCTTGCCATTATTTAACTATTAGAATGATGGAAAGCTTGCACTTTGCTATTTGAGTGGCAACATTTCCAGACACAGGGACCTGAAAGAATAAAGCGTATGAGGAGCTATAATTAATGTGTCACATTAAGGAGTTGAGGATAAGCGGCCAAAGAAAGACTAAACTGGTGGAGCAAAGCAGCTGCAGTCTAGTCCTGGAAACAAAAATCCATTTGCAATGCTTTCTAGAATCCTAATATCTCCTGCTGGTGTCAAGTCATTAACAGTAGCTCATTTTTCCTGCCCTGTGTCTTGACTATCCATCATCATTGGAACGTAGAGGAAAACGTAGCCCCTGCAATGATACTAAAATTCCTCTCAGATTTAAATACTAGTTAAGGTAATGTTACATTATCTTTTTACCTTTTATTTTTTAAAAAGACAGTTAATTTCTATTTATTTGTTTTACAATTTTTACACATCTATACATTACATATGCAAATAGAGTTAAATAATACTGGATGTGTGAAAGCTCTTTCTCTGTGTGTGTAGGAATATGTCAGTAATGCTTCAACCTGTACAAAACCATGCTAAGGAGTGATGTACTAGGACCAGAATCAGTGATGCGCTAATTGTTGCCTACCTAGGACATACCTACTCAGCAGAGAGGAAAGGGAAGCTAAATCAAGTAGCATCCGTTGTACACCACTCTATAAATCTATGAGCTCTGCATGTCTTTATTGTAGAGCAAGGGATTTTGTATGATGTAAAGACAACATAGAAGGAAGTGAAAAATTCCCTTTTTGGGGAGCGGACGAGTGAAAACAAGGATACGGTTGTTTTTGCTAGTTTAGGATTGTTTGTCTTTTTTTTAAAGTGAATTGAAAAGAAAAACAAGAGCTCTTAGCACTTTCTCTTACAGCAGTAGTTGAGAGATAATAACAACTTGTCTTCTAGGAAATAGTTTAGCATCAGTTTGTTAGCATGACTGTGATTAACTATATTCTGTCTGTGTGAAGCTTGAGTCAGTGTGACAGAAAGCAAGATCATTACAAAGATGTGCCTGTTGAAAATCCTTTTGTCTTCACAATGCTGTTGGAGGAGGATGAACATCACGGACTGTGGGTGCTGTGTGAAAAGCAGAACAGAAGAGGGTTTCTGTTTCCATCAGCAGTTAGGTGATTTATGTACATGACTCTCATTAACATTAATGGGAGTTATCTGCCTCGTTTTTTATGACCCTGATGTGAAGTTAATGGCCGTCTTCCCATTGTCTCTAGTGGGCTGTGGATCAACCACTAAGTGCACAAATGAGTTTGGTTGAAATATTGGTGCTTGTAGGCTTAGAATTTCAACAGGCTTCCCTCACAGTTACAACAGAAATTGTGGTGTGAATGCCTGAGGACGTGAGCTGAGCAGTTTAACACTGCAGAGTGTGTTGATCTGTGTGCAGCTTAGACTGCACTGATGCCTGAGCCAGCTCGCAGTGAGCTGGTGTGAACAGGAGCAGTGATCTGCCCAGCAGCAGGAGCTGATTTGCTTTTCAGAGATCCAAGGGGGGATAGGTGCAAAGGGGTCTGTGATGAGGAGCACATGATGGGGGAGCTGCAGTGCTGTGTGACACTGTACTCCTCCTGTCAGTAATGTGGTCATGTAGAACGCGGCTTTTTTCAGTTCTACCCTGAGATCTGTCTCTGTGCTCTGGGCTTTTTTGGTTTTTATGTTTTCTTTGTTTTTTTTTAATAGAGGAATGAAGTTTTGTTTGCAATAAACCCTTTGTTGACTACTTATGTTTTACAGTTTTAGCAAAACTGGACTCTTTTAGTTTTTCTTCTATGAGGAAGTGAAGGAGTTCTAATACTACCAGCATCACCAGAAGGATTTCTATCCACAGACATGTTCCTTACTTTAGTGCTGCACTTTGGCCACAACAATCCCATGCAGAGCTACAGGCTGGGGTTGGAGTGGCTGGAGAGCAGCCAAACAGAAAGGGACCTGGGGGTGCTGATCGATACCCGCCTGAACATGAGCCAGCAGTGTGCCCAGGTGGCCAAGAGGGCCAATGGCATCCTGGCCTGCATCAGGAATGGTGTGGCCAGCAGGAGCAGGGAGGTCATTCTGCCCCTGTACTCTGCACTGGTTAGGCCGCACCTTGAGTACTGTGTCCAGTTCTGGGCCCCTCAGTTTAGGAAGGACATTGAGGTGCTTGAACGTGTCCAGAGAAGGGCAACGAGGCTGGTGGGGGGCCTTGAGCACAAGCCCTATGAGGAGAGGCTGAGGGAGCTGGGATTGTTTAGCCTTGAGAAGAGGAGGCTCAGGGGAGACCTTATTGCTGTCTACAACTACCTGAGGGGTGGCTGTGGCCAGGAGGAGGTTGCTCTCTTCTCTCAGGCAGCCAGCACCAGAACAAGAGGACACAGCCTCAAGCTGCGCCAGGGGAAATTTAGGCTTGAGATGAGGAGAAAGTTCTTCACCGAGAGAGTCATTGGCCACTGGAATGGCCTGCCCAGGGAGGTGGTGGAGTCGCCAACTCTGGAGCTGTTCAAGGCAGGAATGGACGTGGCACTTGGTGCCATGGTCCAGCCTTGAGCTGTGTGGTGATAGGTTGGACTTGATGATCTATGAGGTCTCTTCCAACCTTGATAATACTGTGATACTGTTACTATGAGCCAACTATGGCAGAGGCAGATGACCAGCCTTGCTGTCAGTGAAGCTCATTTCTGGCCACACACAGACTAGTAAGTACAAGACTGCTTGTACTTCCTAACGGTGATCAAGCTGAAGTGTTCCCAGTGGTAGCGCATTTCTGCTCATCACAACGTCACGCTGGTATATGCATGGAAAGCTGTCTGCCAAAAGAGCTTGTGTTTTGAAGTTAGAGCTTCTGATAATATTAGAGGAAGGTAGGTCTTGTGGGCTTTAAGCCATAGAGAGTTTCTCCTCCCAGTGTGCCAGTCACAGCCACTGGTGGTGGCAATTCTAGACCCAGGCTGTATCAAGTCTGAGTCTATACCTGAGTATGAGATACAGATATACAAAAGACACAGCACAGATCAACACAGACAAGATACTTCTGCCTTTATCAGCACCTACTTCAACATGCACAAAGCACGGGCATGGCCCCATGCAGCACAGATTGCCTAATCCTTTCATTTTCCCTGGCCAGTTAGGATTGAACTTTGCCAGCTGAGCCTGCAAAACCCCCTGTTCTCTCAGTTCTGGGCACTCCCACATCTTCAGGTCCACTTGAGTCTTCACAAGCCATTGTGCATGTGACTGTTAACCCCTCTGGTCCCCCAAGATATCCTAACCCTAATGGCCCAAAGGCACCTATAGGACCAGCTGAAAGCTGCAATAAGATGCAGTGAATTTCCACCTCAGCCTGAGTTGTTGCAGTAGGCTTTCTATCTGTACAAGATCGTGAACTATCAGCTACTGCAGATGCATTGAATATGCTCCAGCTCCAGCTTCCTCATGGAGTTTCAAAATACAAGCAGAGAGAGTAAGGGAAGGTGCCACACAATGCTGGAAATCCATCAAGCAGGAAAGAAGCACCGAAACACAGGCTTCACTAGCTAATTCATGCCCATATTTTAGAGCACTCACAGCTCAAGTAGCTTCTGGAGGAATACAGAAAATACTCCTACGTGCTCAGCTCTGCTATGGCCCCACACCATGAGTAAGGGAAAAGGGCCGTGTAGGGAAGAATAGAAAGACCACTGCCATCCAGTTTGCCTGTATGAAGATTCAAAATGTTATTTACAAACTTTGTTTTGGTTTTAATTATATTTTAATTTTAGATCAACTGTTCTTTATAATTTATAAAAGCACCTGTACACCTTCTTAGAAGTCAGCGATTTGGAATGCACTGCTCTGGAATTTACTTGCATTTTAGATTTTATTGCATACATTTTTAAGTTTAATAAAGTTCTGTGTTTTTATTGAAGACTTGTTTTCTACTTAATTGTGAGGAAATGGGAAAACACTGCAATGCCTAAGAGTTTTATTATGGTGTCAAAAATCAGCAAGAAGTCTACACAACACAGTTAAATTTAAAGTGTAAATCTTCTACACCACAAACTTTCTTTAACTTTATCTTACTTTTAACATATTTACTCTTCAGTAGCTTCATGTCCTCACAGAAAAAGCATGACATTTGAGCATCCCACCAGCTGCTGTATGTTCAGCATAGTGATCATTTTCTTGGGTTACGAATGACTGTTTTAAAAGGGCACCAATTTCTCACCTGAATGGAAATCAGAGCCTTGCACACAGTAAGATTTCTTGTTTTTCTTGTCAAAATTCATAATGCTATGTTTGTGGAAGGCACAGTAATTGTTCCCATTAGTCCCGTTATTGTGTGTCTTTAACATTCTCTTCCACATTTACAGAAAAAGCAGGGGAGGAGGAGCTCGGAATGAAGCCGTGTGATGTGAGCTCACCGAATTAAACGGCACTTGCCTAGCTGTAGCTACATCTGAGCTGTACTGAGGTGCGGTGAAATGTTTACAGCTTCTCATTTGTGGCTTCCTTGTGCTGGTTAAACAGTTCCCAAGAAGCTTCTCCACATTTCTCAGCTGACTTTGTGCACTGTTTCAGCACCATTACTGTGAAGTTTCCCTTCCCATCCATTACATCAAATAGGCTACTGTGGGAGGTCACAATTCTGCCTTCACCATCTTCCTGCCGGCGGAAAGCTCTTCGGCAAAGGCATAACTCTTGCCATTTATTATGATACCTTTTGTGCTGCTTCAACAGTGGAAAGTAGGTTTATCTGACAGAAAAGTCTATCTGAGAAGGTCACAAGGAAATGAAAAAAAATAATGCAAATATGAACTTTACAGCAACACTGTCATGGCAACCTAGAAAATAAAGTACTTCGAGAGTCTGCTCACAGAATTTTCTAGCAAGGAGCTGCTGGTATAGGTTCAGGATCTGTTGTCTCATCTCTGCAGGCTGAGGAGCTGACAGCTTCTCCCCAAAACTCACCCTTTTGTGTCATAGTCTGATGACATTTATACTGACAGATATCAAAAAATGACATCCTCAGATGATTTTGATTCAGGCTCAATGGATCTTTTGGTTTGAATTTAAAAGTTCTTGAGGTAGGAACACCCCAAACTTCTATGTCATGCAACTAGTCACAGTTGTAACTGATAGCTGGAAGAGAGAGACGTCCATAGATACGACATGTTTACAAACTTACCAGAACCTGCCTGCCACCTTGGCTGCTTTTAGATGTTCAGATGAACTTTCTGATGGACAAAGGTTTTTCAGATCGCAGAGTCACGGGACAGAGGAAACCTTAAGGTGTAACCTCTGACACAAAGCAGGATCACCTCTGAGATCAAACCAGGTTACTCAGGGCTTTATTCAGACTAGTCTTAAAAATCACCGAGGATGGAGACTGCACAACTTCTAAAATTAGCCTTCAAAAGGTATTTTCATAAGAAATCTAATTAGGAAAAAGGATGGTTATTGTATCTTCATGCAGAGAAGATTAGGATAGAGGAAATCCTTGACAAAATGGACTTGACATCTTTTCCCTATTCTGTTGTCCAAATGTCCATTTCTATTACTCTTCCCTTTTGTTTGCCTTCCTCTTACGCACGCGTCCCTTCCATTGCATAGGAAGTGCTTCCAAGGACCAGAGCACACAGCAGGCAAACATCTGGCAGGCTTTCTTCTTGTGAACTTCAGGGCACCTCCTATGTTGTGTAAATATCACAGTCCCTTCGTTTGTTTTCAAGTCTTGGATGGGTTTTTTTTTTCCCCTTATGTCATTTAGACAATCCAAATCAAATATTTGGGTAAATAACTGGGATGAGTAAGCTACATTGCCAAACACTAGTCTGAGCTGCTGCACACAGTGTTTTTTGGCAACCAATTCTAAAAAATAATGTGTTCATGGTATTGCATTTGCAGTTTTGACAACTTAGTGATACAGCAGTATAGAACGAGCCTGTACTCTATCCAGAACTGTTCTCAGTGGGATATTATTCCTTCGTTAAAAAAATCTAACCAATTCCTTAAATCCTGATTTGTTCTTTCATTGAAGGACCCTCTTCTATCAGTCCAGAACTTGCCTCAATTTTCTGCAGGTTTTGATTCCTTCTTTTGTACTCCCGAATAGGCTTCTCTCTTGCTGAATTTACTGTCTTCTCCAAACATGATTCCTGATCACTGATTCCTTTACCTTGCTGAGTTATGTGGTAAAAGGGAGTCTGCACAGAGACCACAGCACAGTTGGCTGCTGGAGACCATGGGATTCTTAGCCAGATGATGTGTGTCTGCAGCTGTGTGAATGGGGTGTATTTCAGCAGATGGGGTAGGGTGGTGGCCTCAGAGCCTCATCTGTACAGGTTTAGTCAGTTGGGGAGACCACAGGATCTAGGGGTGAGTTACAGGAGGCTTCTAGCACTGCCGATGCTTGTGTGAGTGCCCTGCATTTTATCTAAATGGCCAGCAGCTTTTATTTGTGTGTTTATGATGCACATCTGTGCTCTGTGTGTATCTACTGGGTGTCCATGCTCAGCCTACTGGCTGAACCCAGACTTTGGGGCTGCAACAGCCTCGCTTCCCTCTGACTGTCAGGTCTGGCTTGATTTCTCCTAATATTCTCCTCTTCCTTGAAAAAATGCTCTGTTACCATCTTTGGAGCTTAAAGTTTTCTCCTTCATTGTGATGATGTTTTAAATTCTCACAAAGTGTGGATCTTACTGCAGTCATAGACATGAACAGGAGAATTGCTGATATCAAAAATAAAGTTGATTTAAGAGCATTACAATCTGTCCTCTTTAGCACCACTCCTGCCCTCCTCACCTTTAGAATAAATTATTTACTTACTGCTATTTATTTACCCATCATTGTATAATTCCTTTGCAAGTAATTAAAACTTTGTGGTGTCATGTCAGATTGCAACCCAAAGACAAACTAAATACCAAAATTCACCACTGAAACTCCCAAGTAACTTTCTCGTTCTTATTCGTACGTTTCAGTGAGTCATCACCATGTCCTAGTCAGATGCCAGGAAGGAGAAAGACTTGTGTGCGAGGAAATGTGCTGTGAAATCTGGAGATGCTGTCTCCAGCAATGGAAAATGATACTGAGGAGGAAATTGAAGTTTACCCTAAAATCCCTTGAAAGAACCACCGGCATCTGACTGAACAGTCAGTTTTGTAGGATGTTTTTGTCTATTGGGGTTTGAGAAAGAAATTCCCCAACATTAGTATAATATTTACCTGAACAAGAAAGTGACATTTCCTACTGACATTTAAATAAAAGCTCACGGCTACGACTGTGTCCGGGTCGTGACGTACAGGATGATGTAGTGTGGTACCACCATTCTCCACTCTAATCTTCCAATGTAAACGAGAGAGTATGATCTTCTGGCTGAAGTTCTTACGTGCTTATGTGACATGCTTATGACATGTACCTCAAGTCTTCTAAGGGTCTTTCTGTGCTCAGATACAACAAATGAGCTAAGTTTTTTGCTGTGAAAATACATAATGTGTTAATGGAGCTAGGAGAGCAAGGCAGTATCAAAGAAGCAGAAATCAGCTGGGAAGGGCCATTTCAATAGACACAGTTTTGGAGCTGATTTAGAACAGCTTCCAGATAACAGTCTGTGTTTTTATCTTTATCTTGCCTATTTTACGGATTATGCATGTTATCAAGTATCTGGTCCTAAAATTGCAGTCCAATTTATGCTCATAAGTGTCCCAATTAATAAATCATGCGCCAAACTAAATCTAGTTGGGATTGTCTAGTTGTGCTTTTTCAAAGGCAGATTCATTTACCTACTACAGCCACAGGATTATTTAGTAAAAGATGAAATAAATCAGGATTTAGGTAGGAGGTCTAGAGATGGGACAATTGGCTTGTCAAAGTAAATAGATCCTTTCTGTTTTAATTCACTGATAATATGAAGGGATTTAGTCTATTTAGTCTAGACCCTTTTTTTCCCCTTTTTTCATCTGACAAGGAAAAGAAGGAAAAGAGACAGTCAGGAGGAGGCAACTGAGTCATGAAGACTGTGAAAGACCACGGAGTGGCACTGGTGGATTGGAACTTGCCTTCCTTTTTGACTTTTCTAGCATAAAAATGCTTCGTTCTCGCCACCTCTTTTTACAGTCTGTGTTTTGTAAATCATTTGGTGGTTGTTGTTGTTGTGTTCTGCATTTCCTGTCTTATTTGCATCTTTGTGAAAGAGTGTTGCTGTAAACTGAACTCCAGCGGATTGTAGTGCCTTGTACAGCAGGATGGGAGTTGGAACTGGATGATCCTGTGGTCCCTTCTAACCCAGACTGACAGTGTGACTTGGTCTGGGTGATCCTCCTGTGGCAGGGGGATTGGACTGGATGATCTTTTGGGGTCCCTTCCAATCCCTAATGATTCTGTGATTCTGTAAGTGTGCTTTGGTTTTGCCTTGTCATTAATTTCCTACTCCTGACAAATCATGAATTCTAAAGAAGTGAAAGCTCTTCCTGGAGGAATTATGGTTTTGAAAATGTTGGTGGGTTTTTTTACTTTGTTCCTTCTGATGCCTCAAGCTACTGAACAGGACTAATCTGCTGTGGTATTTCATAGAATCATAGAATCATGAGGGATTGGAAGGGACCTCGAGAGATCATCTAGTCCAATCCCTCTGCCACATTTTTGTAATAGCAACTATGAGAGAGAAAGACGATTTTCTGCAGTGTGACACGCAGCTGAGAAGTGCTAACTCTGCATGATGCAGAATGGTCTGAAAGGGACTAATGATCACAACGACACTCTATTTACATGGTGTTTGGGGGGGTGTATTAGGAAGGATGCTGTTTCACCTCTCATTGAAACACAACCATCCCAGGGCGGGCAGAACGGGACAATGCTGTGTATATTAAGACTGAAAGCAGCAGAGCCATTGTGAGCCAGGATAAAATCACTTTTGTGGAAAAGCATGATGTGCAATTCACAGATCATTATCTTTGAAACTGACCAGGAGTTCAGCTCCTCCTTCTGAAAATGTATTTATTGGTAATTCATATTAGAAAATTAGTTTTGCATTAAAATGTCCTATAATTATTACATGTTGAAAGCACTGTAATTTCCCCTAAATGTAGAAGCAGAATACATGATGTAGTTGGTAAATAGGAGTATTATTGCTGGTGGGGAATGTTCCTGGAGATCTTCCAGTGCTTCACTGTGGTTTAGAAATTTACCATATGGCTTATGGCAGTCTCCTTGCCTTAGGATCTGACCGGGCAATTGCGGTGGCTTATGGCAATTCATGGCAATGGTGGCTTGTGTCGACTTGGCGGTGTCTTAGAGCAGCTTTCAGCGAGGTCTTCAGAGGACAGTATGGCGTGGCCAGCAGATACAGGTGACAAAGCTTCTCAGCAGCTTCTCAGTCCCATGGCCGGAATCAAAGGCAAGATGGCAACCACCACGTGACTGCCGCACCCATGGTGAGAGCAAGGGAAACTGGCGCTGACCACTTGAGTACTGAACCCCTTTTGGCAAAACAGAGATGGTGGCTGCAGCTTCAGCCTATTCTCCAAGGCCTGGGGCTGTCTCTCTATCTCTCTGTCCTGCAGTGACAGGGTAAGGGGGAATGGTTGATCTCACCACTGTTTTGGCATCTTCACAAGCAATCAGCTTGCAGTGGCGTGGTCCGAGGCTGAGCAGCTGCACCGTGCAGAGATTGGGCATGGTTCTGCATCCCAGTGGCAAAGAGGTTTCAGTGGCTGCCACGGTGAAGCAGCGGTGGGCAGTGACCAGCTGTGGCGAGTGGTGGTGGGCTGGGGCTGCGTGCTGCCATGTTGCTTTGGTGAAGGATGATCAGGTGGTCCCTTCCAACCCTGAGTGAATCCGATTCCATAACTTCTCCGGTGAAGTGATCCTGCTCTGGCAGGGGGATTGGACTGGATGATCTTTCGGGGTCCCTTCCAATCCCTGATGATTCTATGATGAAGTACAGCTCTGTGGTTGCACCTGGTGCCAGGTGGGGGTTGCACAGCAACAGCTAGCGCTGGGAGTGGCTGTGTTTCCCCCTCCAGGATGTGGGGAGGCAGCTGCCCAGCAGATCCGTGGGTGTCTGCCCCATACCTCTGTGCCAGAGAGAGGGCGAGTTCCAAGAATCAAAAATGCAGAAGCTTGCCCTGCTCTATAGAGCATCTTCTCGCCACCCCCTGACCACACCATTTGCCCCTAGGGGAGTGAGTGGAAATAGGAGAAAGTACAGCTGAAAAATAATGAAAAATGTGCTTTCCTGCAGGAAGGCACAAAACCTCAACATTCCAGACGTCAACCCATGACAACTACTTTCTATTTGTCTTTACAACTGGTGTTTCATTATTTGTGAGGCTGCACTTGCATAGTGACTGCTCATCGGTTGTTGCCACTGGTGTTTAGTCAGAGACCTCAAAGTCCTTGCCCTAGAGACCTAGATTTTTCAAACCACATGGAACAGCTACTTGTTATTATGAACTAAACTAAGCAGAAGCAAATTGTGACAATAATTACCTCACTTCTAGACAACTGGTACCATGGCTAAGCCAAGCCAAGCCAAGCCCTAGCAAGCTGTGGGCTCAGCACTGAAAGAACAGTACAAAGCCTGTGGCATGTTGTCAGTTATAGCAACACGGTACGTGCAGGGCTGTTCTCTATCGCAGCGTGACTGTATTCCAGGCTTCACCCAGTTAAGTGCTATTGAATGAACTTACACCACCATATGTGGTGTTTTATGTTTGCTGCATGATTCACCATTTGTGTTTTGTCTAACAGCATTTCTATTCCTCGATTTCCTCAGTTTAAAATGCAAACACCACTGTTTCCTGGACTGCCCACTGTAAAGTCATTTGATAGCCCTTGAGGATGTATGTCTTATTGACTACTAATATTACTTAACTGCTAGTATAGGGAAGGTCCTAAAATAAGTTTGTTACCTCTGTTTTAGAAAACTTAATTATTTGGTACAATATTTTGAGGCATTAATATAACCTTTCCCTTTCCAGCAGTCTCCAAGAGAGCTAATGGAGCTCTGGGAGACACAGTGAGTACATTGCAGCTGACGTTTTATTTGGGAGTTCTGAAACAGGCAATAATAACAGAGCAAGTCTTTTGGATCACTTTGTCATGCTGTATTAATTTATCTTGGGTAATGGAACTGCAAAGTGTGGTATGTGATCTAATTTTTTTGGCAGATATAAAATGCATTTTATCTAAACATTCAGCAAAGAAAAGATGAGAAACCTTAAATCATCACCTGCTGTGGAATTAGTTATTACTTCTCGTCTTGCCTTTGGCTGTGAAAAGCAGCCAAAAGTCAGATGGGCACAATCATACTGCTCCAACCTGTGGTTCTGCTGAAACGTTTCTTGTGCCTCGCAGTGGTGCCACCTGAGCAGTTACGCAGACGTGCTACTGGTAAATGCAGGGTTAATGAGCTGTGCTGGGAACAAATCCTTCTATCCCAGTATGCCAGTCAGAAAATCAAGTTTGAAAGGAGTTAAGGAGAGCAAGTGGAACCGGGGAGGACTCATGGCAAGTCCTTTGGTTATAGGGAAGGCTGTGTAAATCAGCTGTCTGTGCAGCGGCTCTTCTCTTGGGCACTTTTCAGATGGAGGAAGGGCCCTGTCGCCTGATCCATGCTCCCAGTGAAGATTTCCACCAGGGAACCTCTAAGGAGCAGGTGTTTCACTTCGTGTTTTGTTCGGGATCTGTTTTTATTGCTGATCACTGATAAAGCCAGAAAGGAAGGATTGCCATGTCCATAGCTGGAGGGCTAAATTCCCTACAGGAAGTGCAGAGACCTTCCAGATGCCGCAGGCTCGGTTCCGGGTGAAGATAAAGCCTTTTTATCCCTTCAAAGCTTCAGCAGAGGAAAACTGTTAGTGCTGTGAAACAATTTATGGTTGGACTGGGAGCAAAGAATGACTGATTTTATTCATTAAGGCAACCACAAGAAATGCTGTCATATGCTCTGTAGAAACAAATGTCTCACTGACCTCTAATGGTTCCAAATTAGAGTCTGACTTACAAGATTTATTGTTGTACATAGTTTTATGTTATATTATTTAGTATATGTGGGTTTACCAGTTAGACTGGTTTGCCATTATATATGGAGTGCTATGCAGTTTCTAACTGATCATATGGAATAACTCTGTTCAGTGTGGTACAGCAACCTTTCTGATAACAAACATCAACACTTTTAATAAAAGAAGCAACCAGAAACAAGGACAGGAGGACATTTTAAGCAATGCTTGAAATCAGACATGACAAAATACCCTCCCTACCTGTAAGTGCTGGTGGAAACATTGTGTGTTCTCCATCCATCTCTTCCCACCCTCCTCAATTATGAAGACAGTACTCCTGATTCATTAAAAGAGAAATGCTTACCTTCGTGCTGCAAGCTGGTTAAAAAGGAAGGGCTCAGCTACTGTTCTTAAACTGGTGTTTAATGAGCTGACAATTCTATAATCAGAGGAGAGAAAGGTACTGAATGTACCTGTGATGTTACATAAATGAGTTATTAGCCATTTTTAACAACTGCAGTCAGTACATGGGAGCAGAGTCAATGAGATGACATTCACTTAGCAAAAGGACATTTATAAGAAATGCTGTCCTGAAATGCAATCAGTAATAAAATACCTATTTATGTCTTTTAATATGTTAACAGGGTCTTAACACTGAGTTAGTGAAAAGCAGAAGGCAATAATTAAGAAGTCAGAGGTTAGAATGTTGTTAGCAGCCACACGCACGGATGTGGCAACCTCCCCAAAATTGTGACTTCTCGCAGTGGACCTGCCCATGCTGACTCAAGGTGGGATGGGAACACCAAGTAATATCATGGGCAGTTTTAAAGGATATTCTCTACTCTATTTTCTACTTTTTGCAAAGTCTTATTACTTGCTGCAGTTTTCGGCAACAGCAAAATGCATTTCTCAAATATTTGCTAAAGAAAGGTTGGGAAACCCTGAATCTTCATTTACTGAGAAGTTTCTTCTCATCTTGCATTTGGCCAAGAAAATCATGCAAGGAGAAGATGGCCGTTCTTCTGTTGACTATTCCATATATTTCTGCCATAATTCTTATAGAATTATATTGTGTCCTGTGATGGGTTCTACAAAGCTCCTGTCAATCAACACACAGTTAACAGTGAGCACCATCAAAATGAGAGGGAGCCTGTAAGCCAGCAAAACATTAAAGAGCTAGAAAGACATGTGATAACTGTCCACAAATTTGGGGAAGAGCATCTGGCTAGCAGAAGTATCTTTTGGAGACTGTTTTCTGATATTTCTGCACCATCTGGGTGATGTAGCTCAGCTGAGACTGTGCCAGTTTTACTTTCAATTCTAACAAATTGTGATTTCAAAATTTGTAAGTTCATAGAAGCCAAGAAGTTGTTATAGAAGTTAAACTGACGTAAATCTTGTAGGTCCATCTACACATGGGACTGTGATATCCTAGTGATAGGACAAGGGGCAATGGGTGTGAGCTGGAACATAGGAGGTTCTATATATATATATATATCAGAAGGAACTTCTTCACAGTGAGGGTGACAGAGCACTGGAACAGGCTTCCCAGGGGGGTTGTGGAGTCTCCTTCACTGGAGACGTTTGAGACCCACCTGGATGTGTTCCTGGGAGACTTGGTCTAGGTGATCCTGCTGTGGCAGAGGGATTGGACTAGATGATCTTTCAAGGTCCCTTCCAATCCCTAATGATTCTATGATCTTAATAAGCTTCATAGTCTCCATATGCACAAGGGTGATGCTTTTAGTGTCTGCCAAACCTTGGTGCTGCCACTACCTTTAAACATAAAGCCCTGAAGCCTACAGTAAAGAGCAACAGGTGGCACATTCCCTCCTCAGAAACAAGCAGTTGTACTCCAGACTACCTTTGAAACTAGGATCACTGACAACCCTTGATTAGAACCAGAGAGCAGAGGAAGGTTTACTGCTGCCTGTTGAACTCGACATGCAGATATTAACTGAGGTAAAAATGTACTTTCCTGACTTCTGGATTTCTTATTTACCTTCCTAGCTTCTGTCTGGAAAACATTTAGGACTGAACAAAATTAAACTTCACAGATGTCAGGCTGAATTTCCCCTCTTGTCACTAGGGGAATCCTTCTGTTTGAACAGGTCAAAAATTAATGCTCTAGATTGGAAACACTTGTCACAGAACTGCAGCCAAGAACAAAAAACAAGTTCCTTGCCCATGCTGTTAGCTAGAGAAGCTGGCTAATAAAAGCAAGCACAGCAGTATTAGTGGCTTCCCCCAACGACAGTTTAGAGTGCGCTCTTCTGGGACGCTGCTGGTCCTTGTCAGGCTGGGACAGAAGGTTTAACAGGGGGGAGCATATTGCAAAAATAATCCACTTGACTTTCCCTAAGCTACTAAAGCAGTCATCCATAACTGACTGTCTTTTGCAATGCTGTCACATTTATACTAACACACCACACACTCCAGTAGCAGAGGAGTCATAAAGCAAGCTCAGACATAACAATTTTTAGGTATAAGCTACATCAGGCTTAACTAAACTATTTCATCCTATGATTTTTACATGACTCCCTATGACTGCTTCTTGTGTCCAAGGAATTTATCTCAGTCTCAGGAGATATGGGAAACTAACACAAAACAATACGCAGGTTGCTGGACACACTGGACATGGGGGGTGATTACCGGGGTGCTTAAAATGTGGCAGGGGAGAAGATTTCCTCTAAAAGACAACATTTATGAAACAGCAGAGGACCTGAGCCAGGGAGGCAACAGGCCTGATAAGCCAACAGAGCTGGATTTTGTGAAAAACAAAGCTGAAAGTTGAAGGCACCTGTGTAAAATAAATCATGAACACCACCTAGAGGTCCTCCATCCGTAGAATCCAGTTGGTGAATATCACTGGTTGATCAGGTCTGGGACTCAGACTATTTAATTTAATTAATGTGCTAATGAGCTGAAACAAACTAAAACAAGGAAGGTTCAAAACTACTTATAAAGTCACAAGCAGAACCTACAAAGACTGACTCAGTTTGGGGAAAAATGACAAAACACAGACAACAAAAGCTCCAGCATCAGTCGTTCTTGTATAACTTGGCTGAGCTCTCTCACCTCCTTCCCCTCCAGATGTAGAAACCTCTGGCAGTTCTTTTCACTGTGAAAAGGTGGTGTCCATAGCTCAGTCCAGCTTCCTTGCACCCAGTGGTTCCTTTAAGGGTAAGTTCTCAGTTCCATCTTCTGCACAAGCTGCAGACTCTCTTCCTCCATTTCACTCCACAGTGAGTTTCCAGGTACTGTTTTCCTCCAGTATCTCTGGATTTCCATACTCCCACTCTATTCTCCATCATCATGCTCTAGAGTACAAGATGGTGTGCTCAACCATCTCAGTGGTGTGCTCAACTCCAGCGCTGCATGCTTCGTCTTCGAAGAGACTCTCCAACAGGAAACTTCTAGCACTGGCTCTTCCCTTCACCCAAATGTGCTTATGTGCAGAAGCTCTGGCTCAAAACTCAAACTGCAACGGTAAAGTTTTGCAGGTTTAGGAGTTCAAGTGCCAGGTGGGTATCAACGTTAGGGCAAATAAGAAGAGGAATTGTCTCTGGCTGCAAGCAAATTGTACTCTGCGACAGATCTCATTAGCTCTGGGTTTTCTCTACATTGTACTGGACTTTTTTCCCCCCTTCTTTCCACCCTAAATGTAGTCACGGTCACTTTATACTCATTTGTTATCCCTCTGTTCTGCTAATGCATATCATTAGAGCCTCTGTTAGGCTGGGCTACACAAATCTCCTCTCCTTCGTCATCCTAGTGACCGTGCTCCGCAACAGCTCTCCTTTGAATGTAGCTGTCTTAAGCAGGGCTGATTGCAATTATACTGAGGATTCAGTTTTCTCTTTTTAATTTAGTTTCCCTAATTAAAATTTAACTGGCTCAATGAATCTAATCTTCTACAGGGTAATAATTTGGAACCCTCCAAAACTTAGAAGAAACTTTTCCCACTGTTGAATCTAAACCTCCTCTTGAGGCCATGTCTTCTTGGCCCTGTCCCTTGGCATGTCTAGGTGCAAAGCTGCTTTTCTGAATGGACGCGTTCCCCAGATGGGGCTTGGTTCCTGTTCTTAAAGGACAAAACAAAGAATGACTGTGCTTGCACTGGACCATCAGGTTGGCACATTCCTTACTGACCTGTGGTGGGAGAAGATGCAGGCTCATACTGTGCTGAGCAGGGGACACAAGACAAGGCAGTTATGGGCAAGACTGGATTTTGGAGTCTCAAGGCTGAATTAAGGAAAAGGGCATTTCTCAGGGGCAAGGTGAGGTTCTTTCCAGTTCATAGACATGGATACAGTCCTGAGCTCTGAGCTGTCAGTTTCATCAGTAAAGGACAGAACTGTGAACTCTCTTTCTTTCTATGTGTGTGGTAAAATGGTTAAGACCACAGAATCATTTAATTTGGAAAAGACCCTTGGGATCATCAAGTCCAACCAATAACCCTACTCTGCCAAGTTCAGCACAGCACCACATCTTTAAGCACTACATCTAAATTAGCTCTAAAGGCACCCAAGGATGGTGACTCAACCACCTCCCCAGGCAGCCTGTTCCATCAGCTGACTACTCTTCCAGTGATAATTTTTTTCCTGATGTCCAAGCTAAACCTGGTGCAGCTTGAGGGTCTAATGTCACAATTTGATTATTTATTAATGATTCAGCGATCTGTTTTTCCTCCCTTGGGGCTGGTATTCACAGCTATTAGACCACATGTCAGAGTACAACGTTAAATGAACTCTGTGTCCTACACTTTACGCTCTTTCCTCATGTCCTCTGTGAAGTTTATCTTAGTATTGGGGCAGAATAAGGTAGAGGAGATGCTGTTTTAGGAATCACATCCAGACTAAAAGGAAGGAAGTTATGGCAAGATCTAGATGCAGACCCACACAGATTAAGAATCAAATCCAGATTTATCTGTGAGACGAGAAAAAGTAAATAGGGAAGAAAAATATCCGGTACAATTATTCTAATATTATCCCCTTCTTAGCAGATGAAATCCCTCAATATATGACCATGAAGGTGACGACCACTCTGAGCCACCCAAAACAAGTAAATCACTGGCTGTCCTCTGTTATTTCAAATTAAATATCTCTGGAGAAGGTGCTATTGACAAGTGGGTAAAAAAAAAACCCTGTTGGCAAATTCTTGGAAGTGAGAAATGTTGACCACTAGCAAATGTACTGAGCATTATACAATCTCCAGAAGCAGGGAAGACATCTCAGGAGATACTTCAGTTTGTAATGAACTGTAAAGACACTAAATTTAAAGATTATTAAAGTAACAGAAGGGTTTTAAAACAAAAAGAAAAGCAGGGATGATCTCAGCGTCATCAGAACTGGTACTGTAGGGAAGAATGAGACACAGCAGTAGGATGTGGCTTGAAGCAGCAAGAAAATCCATCTGAAAGGAAATGAAGGAAATCAGTGACTCAAGGTGAGCCAGTGAAATGTGATGTTCATTTTGTGCAGTCAGACTGGCTGTCAGCAGTCAGAGCTGAGGAAGGCATGTTGTTTCACTGAACTCTCCTATTTCACACCTGTTGAGGTGTATTTGACAAAAGAAATGTCTTTCAGAAAGTCTCATTCACTCTCTTTCCCCCTCAATTTTGTAAAACTGAAGAAGAAAAGTGGAGAAGGGCAACTTCAAGTATTCAGGTGTTGTACAAAATCCCATGTTTCTGCACTGATGGTGTAACAACTCATTTGGATACGAGAACTCAGGAATGAAAACCTTCACAATGTTCTGCACTAGCTGAGAAATTATGTCTATAACTTGCTGTGGTGGTTCTAGTCTGGGGGAAAGGGCTGCTAACTGGCTCCTGTAAGAAGCATTGTAAAAGCTCCCCCAGCTCGTGTTCAGACACACCTCTGGCTGAGCTGAGTCAACAGCCTGATTAAGAGGGAAAATCTATTGAGAAACTTGCTTTTTCTTTTGCTGTTTCCTGGGTTTGGGAGCTCCCTTGACTTGTGCAGCAGATAACGTGGTCCCTGAGTCTGGTGAAGGGTGAAGACATGCCTGAGCATCCACTGTTTATTGGACTGTGGTGAGAGGAGGCACTGATGGCCTTTGGGTACCTTAGAGATCAGTGGAGGAGAAGTGTGCCTGCAGAGCCATGGAGGAAAGGTCATCCAGTCAGGGAATGGATCCTTGAAGAGGATCTGATGTATGAACTGGGCTGGAGCCATCAAGTCCTGCAGCCTGTGGAAGACCCCCATGCTGGCCAGAGGAAGATGATGAAGTATTTGTCTCCTGTGGACAAGCACACCTCATTGCCAGAGGACAAAAGGACTGCAAGAGGGTTTCCCCTGAGGCACAGGAGGTAGAAGAGCTGGGCTTGGGAAGATGTTACAAAGGTGTGAGTCTCTTTTTTCATTTTTTCATGATGGGATTTTTTCTCATGTGAATTAAATGTGTTTTGGTTTTCCCCAAAGCAAACCTGTCCCTTTTAGCTGTGACTCAAAAGTGACAAATCAGACCTCCCTGTTTTTTGTTGGCACTAAGGAGATTTTGTCCTGGGGATGGCCAGCTTGGACAACCAGTGATGCTCTTCCTGTGCTTTCACTGAAGGTGTTACTGTGATAATGACCAGCTTAGCTGCAGTGTGACTTGAAGTGCCTCCACTGAGCTGGTCAAAACTTCAAATGGTCTTCCCCAGGGAGATCACTAATGGGATCATGTGGAACTGCGAGGAATTGTTCTATCCTCTAAAGGTATCTAAGCTTCAAAGCTAGTAAAAAAGCTAAAATGGCATCAGATCAGCACAGGTCTTTCCAAATTGCCACACACCAGTGTCACAGAACTGTTGGAGTCTGAAGGGACCTAAAGAGATCACCAAGTCCAAACCCCCTGCCAAAGCAGGACTGCATCCTGTCCATCCAGTCCATTGCAGTTTCCAGTTGTCAGGTCTCTGGGTGGACACAGCAGACATGACTGGGGGGTTCTTGGAAGGGACAGTGATTTTAGTCATGAGGTGAGTACCTAACATTTTGGTAGATCACTTACTCTCAGCTATGGTCCTACAAGGTTTCAGCATCCTCTCTGCCCTCTCCAGTGCAGACTTACCCACACTGAAGCTGCTGTTCAGCTGTGAAACTGTCCTGACCCTGAGCACCTTCTCAGAGCAAGCAGAGCAGTGCCCTCAGCTCCTTCTCGCCGATCATCTTACCAGAAAATCATCAAAATGGATGGGATGGATCTATGTTTGATGAAAAATGACAGGTTTAACATGCTGGAGGCAAGTTAGCTCTGACCTTACTATTTGTACTGTGTTTTTCTAAATTATTAAGCATGTTTTATAGTAAGCTAAGATCAAAGACAGAAACCTTGCAGACTGGGAACCTTTTTTCAAAGTGATGTTCTGAAAGATCTATTTCTGAAGGACTGGGGTTTAATGTGGAAGGCTTTTTGCTGACACAGTGGAACATTCTCCACTGTGGAAAGGGGCCTCACATAGGATGTGACAGGACAGGAGGACTTCTCTTAGGTCTTAGCTTCTTGGCCACATGTTTACCAGACGCTCCCTGGGAGCAGCAGTGTGTCTGGCATTACAACTTCAGGATTACAGCGGAGCAAGATACTTCTGCACAAGTGACCAAGACTCTGCAGGACTGTAAGTGTACATCTTTAAAACCTTTTCTCTAACTCTAAACAAATGGGACTGGTTCAGAC
Source organism: Rhinopomastus cyanomelas (assembly GCA_013400115.1). Taxonomy (NCBI): domain Eukaryota; kingdom Metazoa; phylum Chordata; class Aves; order Bucerotiformes; family Rhinopomastidae; genus Rhinopomastus; species Rhinopomastus cyanomelas. The sequence goes on from VXBP01004470.1 coordinate 380,945, forward strand.
ACTGCCTTTTCACATTCCCCTTCCACTGTGAAACTCTAGAACTCACCTCTTTCAAAATGTAGGAGTAGACCTGAACTCCTGCAGCCTGCCTGCAGCAGTCTGTTGGTTTCCAGTGACTCCAATACAAATAAACTCTTAAAGCAACTCCCCAAAGGACAGTGATGAAATGATTGTTTGGGATCTGCCTATAGTTAGTTTGAGTAGAATCCTCTGTGCGTGTCAATATTTTATCTCATGACTTAATTTCAAAGTATCGTAGTAGGTTTTTGCTTCTTTAATTCACATCAGACACGTGTTTGCTTTGTGCTGCAGGTACTTGCAAAAGAACATTTTGTCTGCATGGGACTTTAGCCCTGTCACTCTGTGTAAGTGAACAGCCCCTATGACACGCTGCTGTCTTCAAAGATGTAGAGGAAGGCTACTGTGGTGTCACTTCCCTGCACCACTCCAGTAGCACAAACACCTTAACTCACCTAAATTAGAAGAAAGAATAAAATCCTGTAACTATTAGTTCTAAACAGAACTAAACTCTATTGGTCTTATTAACGACAAGAAATTTTCTCTTCTGATCCACTACTAGACAGGTTGTTGTCATTTTTCTTCTTTTCATTCCTCCTCTTCTCACTGTGGTAAAGAGAAAACAAATATTACAGCTTTATAGGAGTGCACCTGCGTAAGTATTTATGTCAGGGAGGTGGATGACAAGTAAGATGCTCTTCCAGAAGGAAACAAAATTGTAATGAACTATAATCTTCACATAAAGAGAGAAAATATGACAATTTTAATTAGCAAGCACTCTGTTATTATGGATGTAAGTTTGTTATCTCTTTGAGTAATTTTGCCTTTAGAATAATTTGCAATTTTCACTATACTTACTTTTTATGTTAAAATAGCACTATGAAAATATTACATGCAAGCTATCCAAATAATTTATGCTTGCACATATTGCTTTTTAAAAATACATCGTATTTTATAGTACTTCCAAAAAAACCATCCCTGTGTGTATAGCAGAGACAGATTATGAGACTGGAGAAGTGGTACCATTTGCTTTCCAGATTGCATTAAACTAGAATTGCTTTGGAGAACCGCCTTTGCTGGTCTTCATTTTCTCTGCTTCTCCTTAAAAAAGGAGTAGGACTGTCTCTGTCCTCCCCATGCTGTTGGGATGATTCCATTTCCCCCTCTCTGTTTTTCTCTTCTTACACAGATCTCTGAACTCCGTTGAGGGAAATCCTGCTTGTCAGACTGTACACGACCTGTCCTATGCTGGTCATTCCTCAGGCAAAAAGACCCCAGTGATGATGGATATTGTGCCCTTTATCAGGGCATTTCTTGGTAGCCCTGACTGAAAGGCTTCCTAAATCCCACACTGCACCACAGATTCTCTGCTCCTCTACAGGACGCAGATGGTGAGTAAAACATTGTCTTTCTGCCAAACACTGAAATATCAGCGTGCGATAGGAGAACATAAGTGGTAATATCTGCGTTCACCAAAGTGTGAGACGTGGTGAGCCCCTAATACACACCAGAAATCATTACTAAAGTGTTAATTATGTTTGTGAATCAACATGTTGACCCCACTGCCTATGCATTTTTGCACTTCTTCCTTTCTCTGAACCATTGTAATTTGCATTAACTACAAGATCTTATAAGCAGAACCTCTCTCCATCCTTCTTTGTAAAATCCTTGTTGTAATATTCTTTACCAGCAGTGACAACAATTAATACTATTGATGAAAATATAGAAATAAGCACATGGATACAACATTCTGACTACTTTCTGCTAAGGTCCTACTATAGTTGATGTACTTCTGCCTTTATTTTCTAATTGTCTCACATGTGAGCAAAATCACCATTAGTTAGTTACCTTTTTCTTGGTCCAGTTATTTGCTGTCATGTTGTTTAAGCAGCTGTTGTGGTATCTAGTGTAGAAAGTGTGGAAACTTCACCGAATCCTAGTCCTGCAGCAAGGTCTCTGCTTCACTAGACTCCCAGAATTGTAGATGTAGCTACTGGGAGTGAGGTGAGTGGGTGGCTCAGTACTGGAAGCTGGAGCAAGGACATGGTCACAGGCCATGTGGCTGGCACTGGCTGATGGGGAAGCCAGTGGTATCTCACCCAAACCATGTGTGTATGTGGTGAGCACATTAGCAAACCTCAATCTGGAGCAGCTGGTGAGAATGAAGGTCTGAGTGTGGGCAGGGGGATCAGGCAGATGGGAGGTCTGTACTGGTAGTCGGGACACCAGCAAATCTGCATGTATTTGTGTAACTCCGGAGAGTGCTGGCACTAGTGTGTTGGTGAGGTGTGCACATTTGCACATCACCTTCACTATTGGTAGGTCCTGCAAACCTGGCCAGAAACTCTGCATCCTGAGGCACGTAGGGCTGGGATCTTGTGGTTGGGCAAGAGGAGTCTGGGCTGGAGCTACTAGAGATAGTGTCTGCTCCTCACATCTTTTAATGAAGAACACAGAAAAAGCTTCTAAGCAAGGAGACAATACAGGACAACTTCAGCTTGGAAAATTGTGAGGGATTATAAAACCATGAATGGTTTGGAGAAGGTGCATAGAGGGAAATAACTTCATTGTACAAGAAGCATGGAGCCAACAGTTGGCCCCAGTGATGACAGACTCTCACATACTTCACAGTAAAATGACTGCATTTGTTGTGACAGGAAACCGTGGAGGCCAGGAGATTAAAAGAGAGATTAGACAAGCTCATGGAAGGCAGTTTCTCTGCTGAATGTTAAATGTCATGGCTAGGTGCAGCGTCCAGCTCATGAAATCCCTAAGCACTCATTGCTGGAACCTGTGAGGCTCTGCTTGGGCCATGCTGTTCCTACCCTTCCTATTACAGTATTTCCCAAAGCATCTATTAGCAGACGACTGTTGGAAGCAGGACCGACCAAGTTTGGCAGTTTCTATCTCCTTATGTCACTGAGGTGTGAGCAAGTTGGCAGTTCTGAATTGATCTTGGCTAACCCTGAGTATTGCTGCAAAGGCTTCAAATATAATCATCCAGTAGAGAGAAACGTCCTCCAGGTCTTTTGTCAGAGGATAATGTTTCCTTAGTTTGTGACAGCCTGTATTTAAACGAGTTCATTTACCAAATACACTAATTCATTTCGCATCTCTTTCTTTAAAAGACTCATATTTAGGAAGGGAGGAAGGCTGCATTTTTCTTCTGACAAGCTGTGTTGTCTCAGGGCAGAACGTAGAAGCAGAGACACGACTGGCAGAGAAAAACAATCCCTCACATTCTGCAGGATGCTCTAGTGGGAGGCAGACTGGAAAGATGCTGAGAAGTGAGATAGATGGAACCACATCCAAAGTTGTGATGGACAGTAGGTTTTTATCCTGTAGACCAGAGGAGAAGCCTAGAATAATTTGGTTGCAAGAGACCTCTAAAGGTCATCTACTCCAACTCCCCTGCAATAAGCAGGGTCATCTTCAACTAGATCAGGTTGTTCAGTCACCTAACTGAACAATCCCTGGATGTTTTCAGGGATGGAGCAATGTATTCTCATATGTAGAACTGGGGAATAGATTGTAGACATTAAAGTCACTGCAAGTTTTGGGATGAAAACAAGTGTGATCTATGAAGTACAGATGACAAATAGGGTTTCATTTTTTTTTCTTGCTCAGCAGATCAGTTTTTCTATTCAAAATGTTAAAGTTCAATAATTTGAGTTAAAATGCTGCTCTATTGATTCACATTTGGTGGAGAAATCAAGGCTGCTTACTTTAGGAGTAACGTGTAGGAAACTCATCTGAAAGCTCTGGCTCTTGGAGTTCTGTCACATGATTCAAATGTAATTTGAATGTGACAGAAAAAGATCTCTGAAAAGACATGAACCTAGACTGTTTTGCTTATGATGTTTATTAAATCTGCTTCTGTCACAGCAGATTTTTCCTTGCTGATGAACTTCATCTCTAGTGCTTCCCTTGAATGTGGCTTGATGGTTCAAACTGCCCTGCACTCAAACTGTGAATGACAAACTTTTGGTGTTGGCATAAAACCATTACTTCAGCTTTGTAGATAAATTCCAACATAACATGGCTGTCAGGAATAAAATTGTGGTCTTCATTTGTGGCAAAGAAGGGACTAGAAATATGTGTCTTTGGTGCTTAGCAGCAACTTAAATTAGGACAAATATCTCTAGAAGGCTGATTTTGGAAAAGGAAGAGAAAGCTAAAGCGTTTGTGCAGGGGTTGAATGCTCCCTGCAGTTGCAACTAATCCTTCTCATAGTAAGGAGTCAGTTTAGTTTAGGAGACCTTGTCTTTGATTAGTCTGCGTGTATATGAAATGTAGGGACATTGGGGTGACCCTCTCAGCAGGGAGGAGAGAGGTATGAGAAAGAATAGCAGCTGCAAACAGGACAAGCTGGCATCATTAGAAAAATGATCCTCGTGAGGTCCCACATAAGATCTTCAAACAACTGAAGCAAAAGCTGCCTCACTTTGGAGAGCTGGCCGTTGAATATAAAGATGGGGAAAAAAAGTAAGCTATCATTGCTACTGTTGTGAGACAGGTGGAGAATGAGACCATAGAGAGGATGCCTCCATCTTCAGTAATTTTAAATCTGAAAACAAGAAGTAGAACAATGAATTGATGCATTAGGGAGCGAAGCGTTCTGGAAGATCTAACTGCTTCTCTGAAACCTCCTTTGTAATTTCCCAATCAGAAATGTCCTCGGTTGTGGAAACTTGGTTTGAAGGCATCCAAGAAACTACTCAAAGGATGAGAGCTAAACCTGAGGAAGTGACCCAAGATAGCAAGGTATTTGAGGGGTTCAAGGAAGGGATTGGGACAATGATATCCAGGAATGGAGACCACTGGGTCTGCTCAAAATAACCTTGGATTTGGAGAAGGAACAAACTGTGGTCGTGTTCCTAGTGAAACTTTTCATGAAGGGAAGGAAGAGGAATGCTGAGCTTACAATGATATTGTAAAGATTATAAGAGACAGGCCTTCTTTTTTTCTTTCTTTTTTTTTAAATCTCCCAGAGTTGCAGAAACTTCATGAAGAATAGAGGAAATTAATGCAATAACTGAGAGCAATGGCTTTTTTTCTCAGGAAGTCTGTAGCTGCAGGGTGACTTGACAGATCCAAAGGCTCTTGAAACACATTTAAGGCAGGAGAATCCTTCTGGCCTTTACGCTGTGTTCACATGGCTCTAGATCTGAATTTTACAAGCTCTACTGTGAAGCTGAATTATGTAGATTTGCTAACTGACCATTAAATTTGGAATATTGGCACTGAGCTATGAAGAAAGGCACAAACATACCCAACAGCTTTCTGGGTGGTGAAAAAACCTTTGCAGAGGAAATAGCACAAATCTTGCAGAAAACAAACTACTAATTAGAAAATAAAGGCAGGCAAATTGTGGAAACACAAGTGGGCTTATTTTTAATTAATGGCAAGGATATCTTGTTCTGGAATATGATGATGACTTGTCCACTACACAAAATTTTCTGATCAGGATTCAACATCTTTCTAAAGGTACGTGCACCAAGTGGCTTGCCTGGGGTCATCGATATGATTCAGGAAAGGGTAGGTGGAATGCAGTGACACGTATTGTGGAGGCCAGATTACATTAGCCCATTAATGCCTGTTGGCTTTAGTTCTTTGAATCCGAGGTACTTTGTGCACTGGAGTAGCTAACAATGCTGACATTTAAATTGTCATCTTCAGAATTCAGAGTTGGAAAAAAATGGGGCAGTTCATCTGTGTGTTTGATGTTTTCTTAGCAAGCGTGAAGGTCAGAAACTTTTCTCCTCAAATTTAAAGTCTTTGGTTATATAACAGGATGTCCTTGTTGTACAGAAGAAGAGCAATTCTTACTCCTGTATTGTTAGGCATGATACTGCATAAAAGTACATCCTGTTTTGGGGGGCAAGACTTTTCCAGGAGTACCATGGGTTGTCAGTTGTACAAAGTCAATACATGTCGTCGATAAACCCTCTTATGCCTCTGGTCTAGCAAGGCTTTGTAGCAAGCAACTAGCTCCATTTTGGAATGATATATACAGTGGCACGCATCCATGAATTGTTAGGAGGTCTCTGTAAATATCAGGCTCCTATCCAAAATGCATTTGGCCCGGGTGGCAGTAACTCTCTGACTTTCAACAAATCATAAGAAAGACATGAAGACAGGGACTGGTGATAAAATCATTCCAGTCAACCAAGTTTTGAGTGTTTATTACAAGGGTTTGTTAGTTTAAAACAGACAGGAGCAGTCTGTGTAACATACCAGTCTATAGTATATTAGGAGTAACAGAAGCCTTAGGGCAGGCTAGCAGGATGGGCTGTATAGAGGTGTAACTCTCAAATGTGACAAGGAGGCAATATAAAGGGGTACAGGCATGCACTGCTGTCTGACAGAGCAGTGAGGCATATCATTATTCCCCGTGGCAAACAAGGAGCAGGTCATTTCTTCTGGGTCCACTAGCTTTACATGCCCCTGGATGGAGGGAGTGCTGTATTCATCCAGCAAACACGTCCTATCTCACACCACGAAGCAAAATTTCTCTTCCTCATCGCTTCATCAAATTAAATTCAGTAATTTAATCTTTTAAGCCATTGTATAAATTATTAGCATCAGAAACATAATTTCATTGGTTTTTCAGCACAGCCAGCTGAAAACCTCTTTTGATAACAAATTGGTGGCTTTGTTATACCTAGCAGATAGCAGTGGCAGGTGGACACCAGAACGTTGTGTCTGTGAGTGTCCACAGATATATACATCTAGTGAAGCAATATTTTGGTAGAGATGAACTGCTCAATGCCCCTGGAATTTAAATGTAGGTGTCACTGAGTTATGCTAATAAATATCCCCGCTGGCAGGGGGACTGGACTAGATGATCTTTCAAGGTCCCTTCCAATCCCTGATGATTCTATGATTCTATGACTATTTGAGGGATATTATCAGAAAGCCACTGTCTGAAGGCCATTGGATTGAAATGATGTTGTAGCAGGTTTGCAAAAGTACGAGGGAAGGACTATAGCAAGAGCTCTAGTGGTGCAAGTATAGCAGAGGTCCCTGGGCTGTAAACACAAATCACAGTCAATTACAGGTCACTAAAGGAATGTGAGACGGGTGAAAATGGTCCAAAGGTTAAAAAAAAGAGAGAACAGGAGTCTCTACAGACCATACAAAAGAAAACTGACAGGCTTACAGAGTTATGGCAAATGGTCTCTGAAAGCAAGTATGAAGATAAACTCAAGCAAACCCAAGAGTGACAAAGAACAAGACTCTCATTCCCACCCGAAATCTCTGATTGCTTTCATATTCCTGGTAGATAATTCACTCTGAGCAGGACAGCTCAATGGAAACATTTCCACTTTCTGCAGAGAGACTCCTACCAATCCCAACACCATGAGAGAGTCTTGGGAAAGGCTCAGTGTAACTTCAGAAAAAGAGGGAGGCATCAGAAAGTATGTTACATCATTTTGACTTTATTGTTAGTAGGGATGAGCTGTAAGAAATATTGAGCTGTGTTAGCACTAGTGTAAGTAGATGAATTTTGATTATATTGCCATACTTTAGTAGGATTCTGCACATAAAGTCTGCTTAGCTCCTTGAGTTGCAGAGGACACTTAGCCTTGTAGTCACGCGTGCAACTTGATTGTAATTTATACGCAATAAATACCAGAGGAGATTAGATTGAGGCACTAGCATTCTGAAATTTTCTTTCTGAATGAGGAAGACTAGAGGGAAAGTAGAAGACCAGTATAGAGAATATGTAGAAAAAGAACAAAGGACCACAAATTTAAATTGATTCTCCACTAGAAAACGTCCTCACATACATTGGTCTAAATCTGGGGATTTCTAGACAAGTTGCATTACCAGAAGAGAGCATGACGTGACCCACCTTCTCAAAGCATGCTCCCTTGCACCTCTTGCTCCAGATATGGAAAAGCATTCTGCTCATTTCAGACCCCCTGTCCTCAACTGACTGTAGTCAATCATGATTGAAATGGATTGAGTTAGCATGGCTTAATGAATCAGCTGCACCTTGACAGCTGCTAGTGAGCTGCTGGTTACAGGTACCGATAGACTAAAACCAACCGAGTTGAGCCATCTATTCAGTGGATGTGATTTGGAGCAGAGGAGAAAGGAAGGATTGAAACGTGTTTTACTTTTAAAAAATGGTTTGACTTTGACATTTCCATGCATGTATTTTCTTTCAGCATTTCCTCATTTCACTTTGAGTATGAATGTTTAATTGTTACAGTAGTGTGACGAAGTCCTGCCAACTCTTTCCTGCATCTTAAATCACATCCCGAGGGATCTGACCGTATACAGTATTTGGTATAAATATCTCAACATTTTCTTGAAGGCTTTCAACAATATGTGCTGCTGCTGCTAGTGTCTTAACAGCAAACAATCTACCTTGAAGTAGCTCTGCAATGATGTTTCAAGGATATCTGGAAATTTCTAGTAAAATGCATATTTTATTACAGTAGACATGCGATATTTTATTACCCAGCGTGCCATTTCTGAGTTAGCACAAGAAGTGCAAGTGATGGAACAAAAGCTTCTTCTACTATTTTTCAGCTGGAAAGATTTTATGAAAAATAGGAGAAAAAGGAAATTTCCAGAATTGTGACAATAGACCAGATTATGGATAACTTGAAAATAAATGTACTTTTTGTTCTGAAAGGCCAGTCTTAGATCAGCAAGATGAGTTGGTGATGATTTTGGTGAGGTCATCTGTAACTTGGGCCTCTGCACTTAGATGTAAATTAGTGGTGGGAAAAGGGGGTGGAGCAGGTGAGGTTTCATGTTTAGGGCAGACCAAAACAGCTTTTTAGGGTAATCATTTTGAGGAGATCTATTAGGCTTCTTCCATGATATTGTTAGAGCTCATAAGCTGAAGCCAATTGACTTAAATGGGAGCTACTATATATCTGTAAATCTAGTGCCTTTCCTTAGCTGCTTCCAGTTACTTAACTGAGGGGCTTCTGCCTGGCTGCCTTTCCTTGGTTCATCATTGAAGGATACAGGGAGACTGCTTGCGCTTGCTGTGGATGGATTCAGACATGAGGTAACAAGTAACCACCATTTTTTTCTTGGCAAAGGGAAGGTGCTGTCCTATGATTTGTTGTCTGAATTTCAAAAGTGGTTTCCAGCAAAACAACATGAGAAGGATCTCATTTCTTTTTAAAATATGCAACCCAATCTCCTATTCTACCTAATTCAAACTTAGTACCATTTCTCTCCCCATTTAACTTACTTTTGACATTTTCTCTTGATCAACCAATGACTGTTTCATCCTTTAAATTTTTCCAGTTAAATTATTCTCTCCGCACCAGGCTCATACTACTGTAATGGTTTTTATCTCCTCAGTTTTCAATGTCTGCTTGTGTGATGTTTCTTAGGATTGAATGCTTTAGTCCAAGTTCCACTGGCTTTGTAGAAACAAATTATTATTTATTGCTATAAATGGAGATGTATTTGTATTACTCAAAGGCACATTGTCCTTTCTGTGCTACACACATGCCGTTGTGTAATTCCCTTTTTACTATCCTGAAGTAAGACTGGTGTTTTAGCTTCTTTCCTTATGTTTTGAAAAACAGTTAATATTGTTCCTTCATTTTGCCTGTATCAAACTGAGCCAAGGGAATCTCTGTAGTGAATTTCTTTGCCTTTGCTAGATCAAGGTCATTTATTACACTTCCCGATTTATTATCATCTGCTAATTTAATTGTTGTGCTCTTTAACCTCTTCCTGATTGTTAATGATGATGTATCTGTAACATCTTTTCCATCTTTAATGCTGATAATCAATTGTATGTTAAAAGAGTACAAATCCAGTGCTTAGAGACCTTGCAAAACACTCTCATTCCTTTGCTGTTTATTCTTGTATTGTTACTCTTCTGATTGTCTTTTGGTCACTGAGGTAATTTGATGATGACCTGTTTATTTCCAAGCCAGGCTGACCAAATACAAGCAGGTAGCCAGAAAAGACTAGAAAAATGTTTGTGAAGTTGAGGATTACCTTGATACCCTTGTAACCCATAACATATTTATTCTAAGGTAATGGGCTTTTTTTAAAAGCGGCATATTTCTTCCTTATTGTTCAGTTAATATCTGGGATTACAAGCATTTTTCAGGTTTCTAGACTGTCAGGTTTCTAGTAACCATCAGGCATGCATTTATTTTTCAATACTGGTTCTGAGCTGTATCTGAGATTACTCACCTGCACGTTGCTAAACGTGTTCTCTCACAACTGCAGGTAGGACAGGGCACTAATTTACTAGCTGTGTGTGTCTCATGGACTTGCTAATTTGAGTGCCTCCCTATTTCCTTAGACTCCTATCCCTGCCCTTAATTTGTAGAAACGCTCATTTTGCTGTTGTTACTAAGTGTACTTAAGAAGGGTACTCAAAGAGTAGTTCAGCCTTCCTTTTGGGAACCACGGTGTTTGATTTCCTCATCCTTGCAGTGCTCTCTACAGGGTTTTGGTGTTGTCTTGTAGTAGTAGTAAACCTGGGATGTGTCCTCAATAGGTTTACCCTCTCCATTGTGAAGCTTTTCCTTTGCAAACCCCCTTCTCAAGAAAATCACAATACACTAAATAAAGGTGCAGGTAAATTGAAAAACAGCTGACCTAAATCCTGTGTTGGGAGAGAATGAGAGAAGAGAAGGTTGTTCCCGAGAAAGCCTGCTGCATACCGTGAACCCAGAGGAGGAAGAACTTTTCTGTCGTTGTTGTTAGAGTCAGTGATAAAAGAAGGTGCCAAAACACGCTTTCGAGTGATGCTTCTCTGAATTCAGGTGGCCCACACTGAGATTTGTGCTGATGTCACTTTTGAGCAGATGTTCAGCAGCTGAGGTTTCTTTGCTGGGTGCTTTCTGCTGCTGTTATTGTAGCAGAGGGATGCGGGTCATTACATAGGCCGTCTAGACTTGCTCACTCCTGGCATTTTTAGAGCCTTCGGACAGAAAAGAAGCAGCGTTCCACCACGCTTTGTCAAACAGGACCTTATCTGAGGTGTTTGCTTTGGAAAAGCCTACTCTGCTTTTTAATGCTTATGGTGCCTACTGAGCCCAGCAGCTACGGTAGTTTTGTAGGTATGCTGCTACATCTCTTGTAAACTTCATCTTTTAAAATATTCCTGGACTCATATCAAATTAATGGGATTTAAAAACACAGATAAGATTAGCTCTCAGATGCAGTGCCATGTGTAGCTTCAGTTTATGAAGAAGTGTAAGGCTCTTCTCAGTGTCATCTAGTTGATAGGATGAGGAGCAATGGCTGTAAGCTGGAACACAGAAGGTTCCACATCAATATGAGAAGGAACTTCTTCACAGTGAGGGTGACAGAGCACTGGAACAGGCTGCCCAGGGGGGTCGTGGAGTCTCCTTCACTGGAGAGGTTAAAAACCCACCTGGATGTGTTCCTGTGTGACTTGGTCTGGGTGATCCTGCTGTGGCAGGGGGATTGGATGATCTTTCAAGGTCCCTTCCAATCCTTAATGATTCTATGGTTCTATGAGTCACCAGCTGTGGGAAGGCCTAGAGTTAAAAATAATCCAGAGAACAGAAAATGTTAGTTGCATCTACAAATGTAATCACATCAGACACATAAGATTAAGTTCTTAACACAGAAAAAAATGCAGTACATTTAAAGATAAGCTCCAAAATATGGGTGTAGTCAAATGTCACATTGATGTTGACAATTCGATTGACAAAGATTGTTGTCAAAATGTCTTGCAGATCTTCATCTATGAAGAAGAAATGTATAGATCAATGAAATAATGTGGAAAAAAAAAGCATTGGCTCTGCTGCTGTTCATGGGCATCTCCAATCTTATTAGTACATTTCCTCTGGTGAGCAGTTTTATATGCACTATGAGAAATTTAGTGGTGCCACTCAAAGAGATCAATATCTGCTGTCTGAAGCTGATGATTCATTTGGTTTTTGAGGAGGAGCTGGGTTCATTAGCACTTAAGACACATGTAAGAATAACAGCCCTGCAGGTGTTGCTGCACCTATGTTGAGCATCACCATTCCGTAGTAGGAGGATGCTGGATCATTTTCAACTAACATCCTTTAATTCACCTGCAGTGCTGTAGAGATTAGGGAGTCATGCTATGGAGAATATTTTCCAAATGTATGTTTCTGTTTGAATGAATTAACAGAAGCATTATCTGTTTTTCAAAAACAGCCACAACAGCAGCTTTTGCACGATTTAGAGGCATTTAATAGAATATGAAAAGTGTGGATCACTTGTGTATTAGAGAAATGCCAATTACACTTCTGTTCGGAATAGTAGGTAAGGATTAATAGCAGGTTTTTGGAAATGCTGAAATAGGAGTGAAAACACAATCGGAGAGTCAATTAAAAGAAATTAGGTCATTTTGAGGAACCATCAAATACCACTAAAACTACAAGCCTGACTGTTTTGTTAAAGCTTCCCCTTCAATCAGCTCACAAGATGTGCCTTTTGAACATGCTCAGATATGCTAATGAGCATTTCAGCTAAAAGTGTTTGTCAGCAGCTTTGAAATATTCACAATTCTACTCTTTGGAATTGCTTTCCTAAAGTTGAGCGGTATGCTTGGGAGCAGCTGTCACAAAGCTTTTCCATAAAGGATCATGCAGCTTAGTTCCTATTTCAGTTGATAAAGCAATACAAAAAATAATATGAAGTGATTTTGCATTAATTTCTGCTGCTGAACATTGCTTCTTACAGAGAGAATTACACAAAAAGTGTCCAGCTCCTCAGCTGCTGTAAAATTCCAGAGATTCACTGGTTGCAAATTCATTCGAGGTCCAGAGTAGTTCACAGAATCGTAAAGGTGTGAGACAGTAGATAGTTTGGACTCTTAAACACATTTGAAATGGTATTTTGAAGTAGAGTTTATCCTGTATTGTCTATCACAATATCTAACCTCACTTTTATGAATTTAAGATAAGGAACTGGGGCAGTACCTCAATTTTAGAAAAGTTTTTGAATTATCTGAAGATGAAAACTATAATTTTCCCTCCTCTGCACACAGGTTCAAATGAAAACATGGGACGTAATTCTCTTATCAGAGCTTATGTTTGGTCATTTCAAATTGCAGAGGAAGAATACAAGTCTACCAAGTGTAGTAAAACTATTTATAAGAAAATTGGGGAGAAAAAATAGCATTCCTCCTGTTCCTGGCACTGCAGCGGGATGGTTTAGAGTCACCTTTAGCCATTTTACTATTTGTTTGTGAACAGGGTGATGATGTAAGGAGCTGTCATTTAATTTGTTTATGTAGAATTTTCCCAGGATATCACATGGACACATGGCAACAACGTGGGAGCAGAACTAATATGTTTAATAATCAGGTACATAGTAGTGGAGTAAATAAAGACCAGATGCCCTGCACTAGTCTGACTCCTTTGGAAGGAGGTGCTAGTTTAATTGCCAGTCTCAGAACTTACTTGGTGCAAGGTGGTAAAAACAGAACCGGCGTAGCTGGTGACCAGTGAAACAAATGAGACAGAGCCATTCATTCCTGCCCTAGTATGGGAATCCCCCCTCCAGGTCGGGGAGAGGATAAAGGCATTTCTCCCCTTTTCATCCCCACAGATACTGGTTCTGGCTGGGATGAGTCTGTTTTCTTTGGATTTGTGATTAAAATTCTCCTGGTTTTTGTCTGTTGCTGAACAGTGCTCTCTGTTTCTCTCTGCCATCTCCTGCCCTGGGGTGTAGATGGGGAAAAAAATTGTGAGGGGACACAGGTGGGATAGATGACCCAAACTGATGAGAAGGAGATTTCATACCTTGTCTGCTCAGCAGTACAGTGGGTTGGAAGGAAAAAACGTAGGGTTTTTCTTCCAGTTATTTCTCTGAGACTAGCTGGGCACAGGCATTGCTCTGTTTGTGTGATGTAGAGTTATTGTCTTTCCAGCATTTGCTTATTTCCCTCTTTTCTTCACTTATTGAGCAGTCTTTGTCTTAATTAATCCATTTTTTTTGCTCTTCCTACTGTTTCCCAGCCTTGCTGTGGGCAAGGAGTGAGTGAGCAACTGTGTGGGTGTTCAGCTGCTTGCTGGGGTCATTCCACTGCAGAGAGCTAGCCACAACAATACTGCAAATCCCACTCTTGGATTAAGTTCCTAGTAAAGCTGCTAGTAAAATGGGAAGCAGCTAAACAAACGTGCTAGTGTCCCTTCTGCCCCAGCAGGAGGTCTCAAACTATTTCACCTTCTCATCATGCTTTTTGCCTCTAACAGTTTCTTCAGGACAGCATAGGTCTGCTGATGACAGCTGCAGTCAATTCCTTTCAGTTGTTTGAGCTCAGTTAAAATCAATCTCTGGGAGAATACTGATCTAGAATTCAGATATTTTCGTGCCATACACTTGCCCTTGATGAGAATAGACAAAATCAGGAGGGTGAATGGTCCCTACTGGGCCCAGCGTGGGAGCATTTGTTTTTCACCCTCACAGTGCCACTAGTCTGCACTGACCAAGTGTAGAGTAGTTTTAGCACAGACAGCAAATACACTGGCAGGCACAGAAATGAAGAGCTGCTTGTTTTGCACAGACTAAGAAATTCTTCTCTTGATGCATAGGTTGGAGCCTCCTCTTCTCTTGTTGGACTTGTACCACTTAACCACCAAGAGAAAATGTTCTCTGCTTGTCAATAAAATATGAGGGAAGGATCTGTTTGTCTCAAACTGTGGAATCTTCTTCACTTGTTCAGGTGATCCTGAACTTTAGAGATTTATGAGGATCAAGATGTTCTCTTACAGTATCTGTGGATGCTGAGATTTTGGGAGCTGGACCATTGCTATAACCATTGCCATTTCAGGGAGAAGCAGGAACTGTCTATAGTGGATGCTCTGGACATTGTATCTCAGTTTAATATAGGAGCATTGTGACAGAACTCTATATGTCTGTGTCTTGTGTTGGGTTTTGTGCTGGTATGTGTGTGGGAATGAATTAAAATGTCTAGTTGCCTTTTTTCCCCCAAATTTGGTAAGCTGTTTCATGCCTGCAGATTCATAAGTGGCTGTCTTAAACCATCCCTTTTGTCTTGCACTTCAAGTTCTTGGTTAAAATACAGTCAGGGTCTCTAACCGATGACATTAATGGTAACACAAAGTGGGACATGTGGGATCCAAATATGGACTCATGACAGATGGTAACAGAGAGAACTGAGAAAAGCTGTTAGTCAGTTAGATAGCAGTAATGATGTGGAGCTCTTGAGCTGCAGATGTCAAAAGTTCATAGACATGTGAGAACTAAAGGATTCAAATGGCTTGTTTCTTAAAGCAAGCAAGCAATACCTTTATGAACTCTCTAATTCTCCAGGGAAGGTACAAGTTGCCTTTGTTGTGTCACTGGTGGGTAAAACAGAAGGACCTAATAAGTAAGAAAGCAAAAAAATTTCTAGCTTCCATTTCTAGTAGAACTTTCTATGTTGTGGTCAGGTCTCTTAGGGTTGATTGCATTTATATTCCTGTTTAAAGTATCCTCAATTTGGCCTCGAGGCAACACAGCAAATCATATGCTGGGTGCTGCGACAGGCTGTTCCTCAAATTTGTCTTCTGAAATGAGCTTGTAGCTATACCCAACTTGCTGCAATGACATCTAACTCACCTGCCTACCTCTGCCAAGGGGTGTGATGGGGCATTCAGGCTGCAGGATCTATACAGTGTGAAATGTGCTTGGCACAGACCTGGATCAATCTCACAAGAGTCCTCAGAGTGAGCACCAGAGTAATACGTCTGGAACCACAGCGTAGGTTTCTCTGCACTTCAAAGTGTTTCTGGCATGGTCTTTAGCTGATGTGTAATTGTTCCTCCAGGATTCCTTATTTCTTTGCAAGAAGTATATGTATAGTATACATGGCCCCCAAGTGGAGACATACTGGTTCTAACTGGTATAACCTGCAGCAGTGCTCAAAATACAGACAAGTCAGCAAAACTCTGATAAATGTAGATAAACCTTAGGTAGCTTTGTGATGGCTGCAAACTTAGCTGACCAACAACTAGTTCTAAGAGACAAAAAATGTAGAGCAAATCCTAAATCCAGCAAGTTCTAAGTGTAGTAGATCACCAAAATGAGTTCCACGTATGACTGCTGATGAAAAATGAGCACCAACTGGATAGCAGCTTGCAGTCATGACCCACATGACCACGCATAACAAGATCACCTGAATGGGATCATGGATTTTATCCCAGTAGCTTGAAGAAGTTGAAGTGTATTTGTTGACATATATAGCACTGAAATAATATTGCAATACAATAATTTCATTTGGAAGAGGCACAGTTCCTACTCTTTATCTATTAATTCTGTAAATCATGGACAAATTTAAAAATCATCTCTCCACAGCAGTAAAAATGCTGTATGTTAAAAGTGGCACAGATATGGAAGAAATACCATTCTTTTGGAGGGGGATTCTAGTGATGGAATTATTTCTGCACCAAGGCACAGTCTTATACCAAAGGAAAAAATAGTATTACCTAACCAATTGCATATGTTATCTCCTGGTGTTAAAGGAACAGCAAAGGAAGAAAAGATAAACTTGCTGTAAATTACTCTTATGCACAAGTTTTTTTAATGTACTCATAAAGCACATGTCCAAATGTGGTGCTATCCTGTTCAAAAACTCTCCTGAGAGTTATTTATAGGCATGTTACGTGAGAGCTTTGCTTGTTTATTTTGCAGTCTTTTGAGATTTAGATTCAGTCTTCTAAAGATGGAATTTTCATGTCAAGGGGTGCAAATTTAACACTCATTTTTATTAGCAGAATCAGTTATAGTCTCACTACAATGTGGCTTTATTGTTCTCAGGTACCTCTGGGAACTCAGAATTAGCATGCAGATGTATTAGAATCTGATGCAGGAGGTAAAGTGATTATTGCTTCTGTCTTTTCCTCTCTTGCTTCTGTCTTCCACCCTTTTTGTCTCGGATGATGAATTTTCTCATCTTGAACAATGCTAGGCTCTCTGTTTGGTATTTGTGGCCTGCTCACAGCACAGACCTCCTTTGTGAGCTGTGGTTACAGAGTACTTCCCTATGCACTGCACATCTGCATTTAGAAGAAGTTATTTTTAGGTTTTTTGTGCTTTTATTTAAAATAAGCTAGCAGGTATCAGCTATAATGAAAAGTGCTAAAACCAGTATTTCTGCTTTTAGGATGAAGCCCCGTGTAACTCACTTGAGCAGGGGAACATTTGAGAGTGCTCTCCTTTAATATGCAACAGACTCTAGCTGTAACACAACTGAAGTGGCCTTCACCATGGCTCTTTTGCACCATAAAGTAAACGTGTTTTCTGTGAACCATGGTCTCACCTTGAGATGTGCAGATCGCAAGGCTTGTTGCTCCTGAATTAATTCCCCAAATTGTCCTGGAGTTTCTGAGATGTTGTCTGAATCTTGACCTGTTTATTTCTGCTTTCTGCAGACAGTTTAGTTACACAGTGTGAAATGCAGAATAATTTTTCATTTCCATTGAGTGAGACCTGGACAGGCTGGAGAGCTGCGTGGAAAAATTTTAATGAGGTGTAACAAGGGAAAGTGTAGAGTCTTGCATCTGGGCAAGAACAAGCCCAGGTACCAGTGTAGGCTGCGGACTGGCTTGTTGGAGAGCAGTGTAGGAGAAAGGGACCTGGGGGTCCTGGAGGACAGCAGGATGACTATGAGCCAGCAATGTTCCCTTGTGGCCAAGAGGGCCAACAGCATCCTGGGGTGGGTAAGAAAAGGGGTGGTTAGCAGATCAAGAGAGGTTCTTCTCCCCCTCTACTCTGCCCTGGTGAGACCACATATAGAATCTTGTGTCCACTTATGAGCCCATCAATTCAAGAAGGACATGGAACTGCTGGAGGGTGTCCAGCATAGAGCCTCAAAGATGATGAAGGTAGTAGAACACCTCCGTTATGAGGAGAGGCTGAGGGAGCTGGGTCTCTTTAGCTTGAAGAGGAGGAGACTGAGGGATGACTTCATTAATGTCTATAAATATGTGCAGGGTGGGTGTCAGAAGGATGGAGCCAGGCTCTGCTCAATGTCATCTAGTGATAGGATGAGGGGCAAAGGGTGTGAGCTGGAACACAGGAGGTTCCACATCAATGTGAGAAGGAACTTCTTCCCAGTGAGGGTGACGGAGCACTGGAACAGGCTGCTCGGGGGGTTGTGGAGTCTCCTTCTCTTGAGATGTTTAAAACCCGCCTTTGACTTGGTCTAGGTGATCCTGCTGTCTTGGGGGATTGGACTAGATGATCTTTCAAGGTCCCTTCCAATCCCTAATGTTCTGTGATTCTGTGATTCTGTCATTTTCTCCTACATCATACAGAAATCATAGAGAGGGAAAGGGAGGAGGTGAGAAGTTTCTCTGCAAATTTCCCTCTGTTCACTGCCTGCTACACAGCTTTGCGTGGCTCTTTTCCTGCAGGGCTGGCCAGCAAGGAATATTCACTTTTCAAAGGGATTTTCTTTTGTTCTGTTTGTTTTGTAGTCACTCTGCACTAAAGCAAATAAAAAACCCATTCTGACTCCTTCAAAACTTTGAAGTTCTCTCCTCTAACAGCTGGGAAACTGCCGGGTTTTTTCAGTGTCAAGGCCAATGTCATGTAGCTTTCCCATGGAGGCTCTGTGGTTTGAGGAGCTTCTGAGCATCTCTGCACATTTTGAAAATACTTCGTATTTTGGCAAAGCCAGAGCAGATAGCAGGCATTAGAGTCTTGTGGCTTGTTTATGATTTGACTCGGTGACCTTAAAGGTCTTTTCCAACTTAAATAATTCTATGTTTCCATGTCTCTACAAAGCTGAAGTTCTGAACCTCTTTCTAGAATTTTTATGGCTGATCTCATGACCAGAAGGACAACTCTTCTGTATTACTCAACTTCGTTGCATGCATAGTAAATGCAAACAATGTTGTCTTGCGGTCTTGTCTTCAGTGCAAGGAAGATTACTGGTCACCAAGATATTTAGAATAAAATAGTGGTCTTGGTGAACTGAATATTATCATAACAGTTATTTACTTTACAGTTTGCAGACAATTCTAATCCTATACGTTCTGGGTTTAGGAAAGAAACAAAGCTTTGGTATCACCTTTCCTTTCTTTTTCTTCATTTTAGACTGTAAAGGAGGCAGACAGAAACCCCTCACCCCAGACAGCATTCTTTTGCTGCTCAGGGCAGTTGAGATGTTAAGACCTATCCACCCAGGTTATTCTTCCTTAATGGTCCCTTTGTGTAGCTGAAAGCCTCCATCTGCTGCAAGAGCCATGAATGCCTCAGGGCTGAAACTCAAGTTTGGGGGGGCCTTTGAAAGGGCATTTGTAGTTGGTTTAGAGGGAAGTGCCAGGGGCGTTCCCATCTCCCCTGCACCCTGTTAAGAGATTCTGCGGGGGGTAAGCAGTCTCTCTTTCTTCTGGAGCCCTGTGGGGTGGCCAGCCTCAGCCTTGACCTGGTGTTTGCCCAGCCCTGACCCTGCTCACCTGTTCTGGGGCTGGGACAGAGCATATAGGATGAGGCACTGAGGTTCCAATGCTGCCTGCCCAGATCCAGCTGTGGCTACAGCTGAGTGCAGTGGTGGCACATTTAATCTGTGGCTAGAGCTATGCAACTGTGCCGGCAGAAAGCCTTTCCCCTGCTGCAAGGTGGCCAGGTGCAACAAGAAACCACCAATGCCGATTCCTCCCTGTGTTGAGCTGTACCCAGCACTACAAGCCAGGAGGTATTGGAGGGTGAGCTAATCTTAAAGAGCAAAAGCCCCGAAAGCCCGAAGGAGGAGTGGGGAGGTCCCTGCGGACTTTGCCACGCGGCCATGCTCAAAGCCTTTTGGGTCAAATAAGACATGTGGGACTATGTAGCTACAGGTGGAGGAAATGAACAGGTGATAGTGAGAAAGGTCTCTCTAGTTTTTCTGTGTGGACAATGAAGAAACAGAAATATGTCATCAAGAACAGGCAACAGGATGACCATGAGCTAGCAATGTGCCATTGTAGCCAAGAAGGCTAATGTCTTCCTGTGGTACATCAAGAAGGGTGTGGCCAGCAGTTGGAGGGAGGTAGTCTTTCCCCTCTACTCTGCACTGGTGAGGCCATATCTGGAGTATTGTGTTCTACACACTGAACTACTGGGGAGAGTGCATTGGAAGGCCACAAAGATGGTTAAGGGACAGAAGCATGTCCCTTTTGAGGAAAAGCTGAGAAACCTAGAATTCTTTAGCTTGGAGAAGAGAATCTAGGGCATCTCATCAACACTTTCAAATATCTACAGGGCGTGTGGCAGGAGGACAAGGCCAGAGTCTTCACAGTGATGTTCAGTGATGGAACAAGGGGCAATGGACATAAACTGGAATACAAGAGGTTCTACATAAGCATATGGAGAAAACTCTTTACCTTGAGATGGCAGAGCTGCTCAAAGAGGTTTTAGGGTCTCCATTTCTGGAAACATTCAAAACCCATCTGGGTGTGTTCCTGCATAATCTACTCTGATAACCTGCTCTGACAGGGGGATCTTCTTCAGACGTCCTCTTCTACCCCTACCATACCTTGTGATATTAGAAGATAACAGAGGGCTAAACCAATTGAAGTTGTTGGTTTAATGTTTGGAGATGACCTAGACCAGGTTAAAATGAATCCATAGTTTGCTTCAAGACTAAAAAATTGTAAGTGCATCTTTTGCAATGTCTTTTATCAGTTAAGCACAACACTGGTAACAAAGCTTGTAGGGCTGGTGTAGGATGCACTACAAGACCCTCTGGGGCACTGACTCTGTGAATATCTGACCGAGTGTTCCTTCAGTCACCATGAACCTCTGAGTGCAGAGAGTTCTCACCCCAAGTGGACCCACAGTGATCCAAGGTCGCTCGAGCAAACAGCACGCTCCAGAGTGAATATTTCTGCTGCCACTAACAGATTTGACAAGAAGATGGTTTTCTGTAACTTCCAAGATCCTGGAGTCATCTCGGAAGGGAGCTAGAGGACAGATAGGGTGTGCTTGTTTGGTAGTAAATGATCTTTTCATTTCCTTGGCAAAGTCTCAATAGGACACAAGCTGGCTGAGCTCTTCTAAGATGAAAGATAGCGAGCCTTTCATGTGTAATCTAACTAATCTGTTTTCAACTTTGTATTTTCTGGTTTAACCCCTTCTTGATTATTTTCAGATCTCATCATCTGAAAGAACCCCCTGGTGCACGACATGTGATGCATATCCAAACAGAAAATCTGACAGCTTCTCCTTACATCCCTCCCCTCCCAACTTACTCATGTCTTTGTGTCATTTTAAGGTAGTTTTCAAATAATCCATGTCACTTTTAGAGGACTTGGAGAAAAGGAGTACTGCAGGGTCTCAAGAAGAGAGGGAGAAGCCATGGTTCCAGCTGATATCTGGCACTTTATAGTGTTTGGAAATGTTTGCTGCTTTGTGCAAATTGACTGACACCACCAAGGACGGAGCTTTCTTTCAGCTGCAAACAGCCTGTCCTAGTTTTGTGCTGTTGTAAACCACTGCCACTAATTATTTTATTTACAAGTACTTTTTTCCTCTCTCTGTCCAAAACCCTCCCTAATTAAGGGTTTATGTTAAAAACCACCCAACACCATTTATTTCTCTTTCCCCCTCTTTTCTTCTGCAGCTCTCTTGTATATTTTGTGTAGCTGTTGGCATTATCTCAGGCTTCAAACTGCTTGGGAGACAGGGTAGTTTCTGGCTTTTTTTTTTTCTGAAAAGGTTGGTTTTCAGGTCTGCAGGGACTTCCAAATATGGAAGTTTTTCACAAACTGTGAATGTCAACTGTAATAAAAGTAATTGGGTACAAAAAGGTCTAGTTCCATACGAACTGATGTTATTCTACTTGCCTCAGAAATGAAAATCTGGAAAGAATTCAGGCTGTCTCACCCTATAGAGAAGGGAAATTAAGATGACTTCTGGTCAGTGAGGTGTATATAATCTTGACTGTAAAGACAGAATGTATTATATATAATATATGTCTATATATACATATATACACACTTCTATATATAAGTATAAAAATAAGTATGTGATTATACTTATTTTTCACTGTAAGCACTATACAGAAGTCCATCAATGATGTGTTACTAATTCCAAGTACATTTTCTCTCCTTTGGAGTTGTAGGGGGACTGATCAACATTTAATAGCTTTTCAGTGACTACATAAAAGTGGCTGAACAGTTTCAGAGATTAAATTTTTGTGCATCCTGCATGCATTCTTTTTCCTTAGTATTAGAAAGTGCCAATATTGTGGGATATTGTCGTGAAGGCAGTGTGCATGTGTTTTGCAGTTAGACCCCTGACCTTTTTTACATGCAACATACAGCAGCCCAATATTTCTTTCCATAACCCTGTAAAACCCTTGGAATGTGGAAGATGTTCTCTTTCTGGCTCGCTGAGGAGCAGCAGTCTGCTCTCCTGCTATGTGGACCCGGTGAAACATAATTCATCTTCCATCTCTGTCTTATTTCTCTCTCTTTCTCACTGGTGACTGCTTCATCTCAGGAAAGAAAAAGGTGCAGGAGGAAAAGCTTGGCAGCAGCTGCAGTGGTTTTGCTTCAGGAGGGGACTGCGCTTTGTCAGCAATTCAGTTTTTTTCACTCACTTGTCTTCTAGCCCATCCTTTACTCTCTGTTAATAAAACTTGTTATTTTTTTCCTTTACTATATATTGTCCCCGGTTTTCTGTTGTGTTTTGAAGACCCTGGGAAATCCAAACCAGCACAAAATAATCTAAACTGGGACTATGTGGGCATACTTAATAATTTTTATTTTAGTGTGAATTAGACTCCATTGTGAGTCACTGAACTTTGGGCCACATGTGCACGCAAGCAATCCTCTTTTCTTCTGTTCTGATCAATCTCAGTCTGATCACATTAAGTAAGTCTTGAACTGGAGGAGGGGGAAGAGGGGGAAATTCAAGCCAGTTCCGCTAGTGAATGACACTTAGCACTTAATCCTTAAAGTGCTGATAAAGCTTTCTTCCCTGGAGCCTTCTCTAGGATGCTTAAAAATAAAGCAGCTGAATGAAAAGTGCTGTTAGGTTGTTCTGTCTCTGTCTTAGTGTCTTTGGTATTTTAAAAACAAAATAAATATTTGATTTTACAAGTGCTGATCTGGGATTTTTGAAGTCTTATTTTTTTCAGTCCTAGAAAATTTCTACTGACATTTCAAAATCCTTTTAACTCCATCTGAAGAATTGCTGTTTAGTAGGTTTAAGCCTCTGAAGGGCTGCATGGCAGTTGAAGCTGAAACAGTTTGGGTTTTCTGGCTTAGTACCAAATAAAATCAGTGGTTTGGGCTGGGTTTTTTTAGAAGAAAGTTTCATTCTCTGTATGTTGTGATTTGAACCACCCCTTTCTACTTTTTGTTTTCCTTCCTTTCACCTTCTGTCTTTTCAAATTCTCCAGTCTCTGATCATTTTCTTGAAAATGGTTGATACCAAAACTGATACAAATCCATTTTGAATAATTCCACTCAATGATTTTGTTAAAGATATGACTTTTTTCAAACTGAAGTTTAACCTCCACTGTTGCAGATGACTATCGTAACTGATCTATAGTGTCTTTGGTGAGTGATGTTACCTGCTTTCACCAGCTTGTACAGAATTCTGCATGTAACTTCAAATATGGAATGAAGTCATTCTAAATACCCTTGTATACAATCTGGATTAATTGGGCCCTAAAAGGAGCACACTGCCTTCTAAGGACATTATTTGTAGTAATAACATTCTTCTTATTATTAACTAATAACAGGTTGTAAGTTACCTGTACCAGGATTTCTTACTCATCATTAGAAGCAAAAGAACAAAGTAGTCTACTGAACTTAGGAGGGCTGAATACACATATCTTTAAATACAGTCTTTAATTACAAAAGTCTGCATGAAGGCAGGCTGAGATGAGCAGGAACTTATGCCCTTTAAAGAATTTCATGGTGAAAATGGAGAGCTCTCATTAACCTGACATTTTCATTCATCAAAATGACTGTCATAATTTTTTTCAAGCACATCAACAAAGCACAAATCTGTGTAGAACTTCAGGTGTTGCTGATGTGTGGGAAAGCAGCACAAGGAAATCCCCTTGCTGCAGCAGGACATGTGCTTGAGTGTGATGTTTGAGTTAAAACTCCAGGACCCACTTATGTGCTCGTTGTGTGAAAGGGGGGTGGGCTGAGGAACACGTTTCTTGAGGAGTAAACCTCCTTTGCTCCAGCAGGTCATCCAGAGATTAGAGGGGGCTAGGGGCAGCTGGTATGACACCAGCCTTCCTAAGCAGCTGTCAGATTGCATTAATAGTATTCTTTTACTACAGGTCCAGCGTTGGACATTCATGAATCAGCCCTTATGCTGTTTGTCCAGCCCTCCTTCTAGAGAGCAGTGGGTTTCATGAATAGTAATGTCAATATAGATGCTATCAGTCTGACACCTAGACACTTACAAGCAGCCTTTGTGCTGTAGGTCTGTTGGGTCTCAGAAGAACCAGTCCAGAGGTATTATTTATTCACACATGCAACATTTATATACAGAGGCTTTGAGATTGCTGGGGATACATTAACTTGCAGAAAGCACTATAAACCTTTCAGGGATGCAAACAGACAAACAAACATATGAAATATCTACAGACACATGGTGAATATGCTGAGGCACATTTTCTTACCATCACAGAGCTGGGATCTGGAGGGTAGGCAATGAAAACCCATCAATATGTCCTTTACAATGTTTTGGTGTCAGGTTTTCATCTACACACTGGTAGTCAGTCTCCACATTTCATCTCACTTCTCACTCCTGTTCCCAAAAAGGATTGATGTTTACATTGTGTTCCTCTGTGTGAGGGAGGCTCTAGACAAAAAGTTTAATGGGAGTGGGCAGCAGTAGGCACAAATGGTCTTGATGGGTGATTTAGCTTTTCATTAGCTTATTGGTGTCTGGCTACTGTTTCTAATAACTTCTCAGAACAAATGATTAAGACCACTCCATCTCTTTGTGTATGAGATTCCCCCTGGAGTTTTCACTCCAAGATATTTCTCTCAAGAATGAATGATTTATCGGTAGTCTGGTCTGGCCACTGTTTCTCTGATGACTTCTTTCTTGTACTCTGCTCCCCAACAGTGCTGAATCAGAGCCTTAGAAATCAATACAAGTACCAAACAGCTTCTATAAACTGACGCAGTCTAGTTCCCTGCCTAGTCCTCCAGACTTAATTAGGCACTGACCAAATAGCAATGGTGTCTTCATCCCCATTCACTCACACAACTTACCTCTGCATGGTGCCCATTACATTCTTCTTGCTATAATGTTCCCTGCTTTGACTGCATGGTTGTGCTGGCTTGATGTGGCTAAGAAACCTCCAGAAATCAAGAGAAGTCGTAAGGAAGTTGAGAGAAAGGTGCCCTTTTCCTGTA
Source organism: Rhinopomastus cyanomelas (assembly GCA_013400115.1). Taxonomy (NCBI): domain Eukaryota; kingdom Metazoa; phylum Chordata; class Aves; order Bucerotiformes; family Rhinopomastidae; genus Rhinopomastus; species Rhinopomastus cyanomelas. Next base: position 406,297 of record VXBP01004470.1, read on the forward strand.
AGAGTTTAGTGATGGAACAGGTTTCCATCTCACATCAAGAGCCTATTTACTAGTTTTTTGAATCGGGTAGAAAAACATTCCAGCTCTGAGAGTGTGTGTGTGTACTCCTGTGCACTTCCATTGTCTCACCTGTTAAAAATTGTCGTTGATTTATGTTTCTGAGGTTATATTATGTATATAAAGCCACATGTAAAATCAATCTTCCTGTTTCCTGATGTGGAGGAATGTTGCTGCTTCTTGCCGTGTGGGTACCTCCTCTGACATTTGTGAACCTCTTTTCCTCTGTGTTATTTATTGTGAGAGAGAGATTGTCCATTAAGACTTCCTAGGCCATTTCAAAAGCTGTTATTTAGACTCCTGATTCCATTAGTACTTACATCAGTTAAAGTGCCTGGAAGACCATGATGAACAGCACTCCCCAAAGCTGTGCTCTGTTACTGCAAAAACTCCTATGTGTAAATTCTGTTTTTAGGTTCTGATAATAATTTCAGGGAGATGATAAAATGGATGAAGGAGCTGAAGCAGTGGGATGAGATAACATTGGCTGAATTGTATAATGCTGTACGGGCAAGTCTGTTCATCTACAGAAAGGTCAATATTTTCACTTTATACAGTGGCCTGTGAGTTTCCTGTTTTTCAAAGAGGTTTGGTATGTAAGCAGAATAAAGGGCACTCCAATCCTGGTGAAAAGGACTGTGCATGTATATGAAAATGCAATTACTTTCCATGAATGAAGGAAGAGAAAGCTGAATGCTGTGCATTGCACAAAGTCAATATAACTAGTTTCTAGTGAGTATATGCTTGCTCTATTTCGTTCATGCTGGAAGCAGAGGTTGACTTTAGAAGTGATGTCCATGTATGTCATCAAAATACCCCTCTGCTTTAAAAGAAAACAAGTTAGGAGAAGTTGACAGTCTCTAATTGTGTTCCCTAGATCTGCTGTTCTATCTGCTTACACTTTTTATTAAAAAAAAAAAATCATAAGTCCTAGGGAGTCCATTGTGGCTTCTAATTAGAAAACTAATTAAAAAGTAGGCAATATGGTGAGATTTTGGTGACCCATCATACAGTATGAAGACTGAGTTTCAGTACTGAGTTCTACACACAAAGCAATATCCTCAGTCACCAGCTCCTGACTTCCATAAGCCTTTGTACTTATTGCTCTCTGCAGTCTCCCCCCTTGGCCTTTCCACCTTTAATCTCTTTCTAGATTGGCCACTAATCCTAAAAATCCTGTTGCCAAAACCACCTACATATACCTTCATAAGTACAACAATTTAGGGTGTTAAACTGAGATCACTCTAATGTCCTGACCAATATTATCTATTTGCCTCCCATAACATCCCTGTCTGTCTACATTAATTTTTATCTCATATTTAGAGTGATGCAAGAACGATGACTCTCTTGTCTCTTTTTTACACTGTGTAGCAGAGTATAATTCTGGGTCAAGAGTAAGTGTGCTCTGTATGATGGTGAAGTAAATCATAGTCATTAAGAATTAGGGAACAACTCTTCAGCAATGTTATAGATACATGATTTATAATGTATTTTGAAACTCTTGGGACTGTGAAAAAGGCTAAAATTTAAAACATCACAATTTTGTCTTTATTTTTTCTGAACTAGTTTATTCAGTCTATGATTTTGTCTTTTTTTTTTAAAGTTCTACTTATTGCTTTATGCTTTTTTTTTTTTAATGAGAAAATTGTGCTTGTTTCAGGCAGCACCTGCACTTAGCTGTATATTACTAACATCATGCTAGAGGTCAGAAACGACTTCTGATAGCTCTTCTCCAGTAGGTTATTAAATTGTGAAGTGTCCTCAGAATATTTTGTTCTTCCACACGTCACTGATTTGTCTCATTAGTTTAGTAACATCCTCTGAATACAACTCTATGTGCAGTGGACAGACATCAAATTGTGTCTCTTAATTGTTTTTTGAATCTTCCTTGGAATTGCACTCTTTTAGGCTGAGTAGGATTGGTAGCAGCTTTTAAATAATTTGTGGGATCCATCCTACTGAGCTGTAACTTCTTGTTGTAAGATCACCTAACCCTCATTTGACATGTGATGTACTAGAGCAGCAGCTGGAGAGTCCTACATGTGTTTATTTCAATTACACTCAAAGAATCACAGGAACAGAATGGAAATCCTCTTATTGATCTTAGGAAGAAGCATAATTTGATTATTCAGGTATCAGTAGCATGAGTCCCAAGGAAAAAAAAAATCCATCTATGAGCTATCTATTAGTTTTAAAACAGAAAATATAATGGCACTAAAAACCATCTGGAGTGAACCTTCTTAGAATCTTCAAGATATGGTATTTCCAGGACTGGTACTAAATTTCAGTATTCTGTATTTGCTTCTCATGGAAATAAATAACATTATAAACTCTCCGGTAGCGGTGCTGTGTAGGTAGCACCTTGCCCACACACTTTGCATATTTTGCATTTGAATATTCTTTACTCAGCCTTTTAAATAGCTACAATATTTAATATTATCCACTCATTTTAGTTCATACATGCCATTCAGAAAGTTGCAGATGTGATCAACTTTCCCCGTCTCACTCTTACTCCAGTCACTTCACAAAGGGGAGCAATGTGCTGTAGTCAGCCTGATCATAGCTCATGACCATCTAGGAGACCAAGGACCTGTCTGGCCTGCCGATACCTCTCTGAGCATTTCAGTGAAACTGAGTTGCCACGTTGCTATTACGTTCTTTGCTGAGCACTCCAGGGTGTGAACCCCATGCTATGTGTAGCTATCCTACTGGAGTTTCAGCTGAGAAAAGTAAATAGATAGGATAATTTAACAGGAAACTGATGTTTGAGAAGTGCTGAAAAGGGTCTGCTCAGCCTTGTCCTTACTTTACGGTGAAATTGGGGCAGGTTTCAAGAAGCAATTCTCTATTAGAATGCAAATAAGCACCGCTTTCCCCTAGAGTCCCCTGTCTAGCTACAGAATAACAGCTCTAGACAAAGGTTGGATGTTGTAGTCTTTGACATTTTACCTTTATTATGTGCTTAGTTTTTACATAAATTATAACATCTTCCAATTGTGATTAGATGGGCGCAGTAGCGAATCAAGTAGTATTAACCAAAATCCCTTCAAACAGTCACAAGGACAGGTGTCAGCTCAATACTGAAAAGGGCATGATGGAGAGAACGTCTGCAGTCTAGAAGTTTCCCTTTAGCAGGATGCCATTTTAAACAAGGTGTTAGGAGAAGTGTCGTGGGTTGAAATGGCCTTGATGTGTCCTTTCTCTTGGTGCTTGTGTTCTTAAGCTCTCCAACCAGCTCTCCCACATCCAAGAGAAAGAAAGGGGGGAAAAAAAACCTCAAACAAGTGAACAAACAAACAGAAACGGTGTCACAGTGCCGTTACACACATTCTGAGAAAGTTCTGTAGTGGTCTTTGGCTTCAGACAAGAGCTCCTGGGGAACAGGGCATATACTGCAACCAATGAGGACCGAGATCACCCCAGGACAGAGGCTCCCTCCTTGCTCTGCTGAACATGGAAGCTGCTCCGAACCATCCACACTCTCTTTTTCTCTCTTCTCACTTTTGGCAAGATGTTCAGGGCATCATATGGCATGACCAGCAGACTTGAGTCGGATGAGCGTGGCCTTCAGGCGGCAGCGAGCAGTCTGGTGCAACAGCATGCACTGCACCCCCAGTCTCTCGGAAGTTTGCCAAAGGTTTAAGAATCACCAGTTCCTTTGTCCTCTTCTGCACACACAGTTCTGCCAAGCAATGCAGGAAAACACCAAATGCACCTTGAGTTTCTTTCTCCCACTTACTCAAGCACTTCCCCATTTCTCAGTTGCAGCTGTGACAGAGCTTCTTTGCCCTGTGGCTAGAACAAAGCCAAGATGGCATTGGCCATGTGGTTAATGCCCTGTGGCTTGATCAAGATATCTCCCACAGCACCAGCATCTGAGGCTTGGAGGCTCTCTTCTCCATGGCTACAGGCAGCAAATGGGGCCTTTTTAATGGGAGAATCTTAGAATAAGAGAGATCAGGTGAGTGGAATAAAATGCTTTTATTGTAATGGAAATAAGTGCCGAGGTGGTGGGGGGAAGGAACCCCCTCAGCAGGGTGTGGAGGAGAGCTCCAAAGCAGCTGGGCAAGAGTGGGGAAGGGAAACCTGCATGACATGGTGGGGCAGGAAGGGACAGCTCCAAAGTGACCAGGCAAGGTGAGAGGTGGGGAGACCGGTACAGCAGGCGCGGAGGAAGAACTGAAGTCAGGTGAGGGTGAGATGCAGAGCCAAAAAGCAGGTGCTGCAGAACTCTGTGTCAGAAAAGCCAAGCCTCAATTCTCATCTCCTCTTTTTCTCTTCCCAGCACCCCCTTCATGCTTCTGCCTTGTGTACAACATTGGTGCTCCCTTAAAAACCTTCCCCCCAGCAACCTTTCCAGAAAATGGGATAGGAAATACTGACAAATGATAGAAAAATGCTAACCTGACACAAGAAGCAGTGTGGGTGTGTGTATTAAGCAATGTGGCAGACTGACTTCTTAATGATTTGAGCTTCCATGAGCTGGGTTGAAGGTTGAAGAAGATATAATAAACCAAACTGACAACTGAATGTTTTAATGCTGCTTCTTTTAACTCCAGTATGAGACAGAAGTGGAAGGAGAGAAATAGGATAGGAAAGGAGAGGGATAGGGGAAGGATTTCACTTAGTTGCTTAAGTATCTTCACACAGGGGTTGAAACCTACAACCTGAAACTGAACAGAGACAATATTAATATTTCTACTTAATCCTACAAATCTATATATGTTTTTTGCACATAAATCCCAATAAATCAACACTCTGTGTGTACTTGTATGAAGTTTTAGGACATATGTTTATCAGAATGAATATCACCTTCTTCTCTATCTGCTACAAATCAGAAACTAGTGGTTGCCAACAGCCTTTAACAAACTTCAGTCCTGGGTTTAGGAGCACTCTTGAGCCTATGTAAGCCCTCCAGCATCTTTTAAGTGGGGGACTGAACCTGTACTCTTAACTCCTTTAGGAGAATGGATCTACATGCCAAATCACCCTACAAATTTGGGAGAGTTTCCCAATGAAACAGAGTATTGGATTAGTAGGTGAAACAAAATACCTTTGAGACAGAGACCGTCAGTTGCCAGGAAAACATAATCCACTGTCAATAGCAATAATGCTGGAATGGCTCTGCTAAGACTTTGTTGCTTGAAAAATAGTTTTCAGGCAGCAAGTGAACTTGAGCATGATGTCCTCACTTGCACAGGAAAGGTGGGTTCAGCTGTCAGATACTTAGAGAATTCTAAATATTTCCACTTCTCTTAAGTTGTTAGAAAATAACCACCGTAACGCAAAATAGTTTATCTTTACCTTGATGTTTACCCAGTAGCAGATCACACTCTAAAATTTGTGTAGAAATCTACTGTTTCCATTTCATTGTAGCCTTATAAGCTTTTCTGTGATTCTATGCAAATGTCTCGGTCCATGTAAAGACTTCACTGAGGCTGAAGTATTTTAAGTTCTTTCTTTGCAGCCTTCATGTCTTTCTGGAAGAGCAGTTGACTTCTACTGTCCAAAGTATCAATGGAGTATTGGGATCAAAGGAATCAAAGCTCTTCATAAATCAGGAAAACTTAAATGAATCTACAACATTTTTATGACTGTAAGATATCAAATGAGAATTTGCTCCTTTTCCAAGAAAACTGGTCGAAAATAAATAAGATCAATGCAAGTCTTAAAAGAAAATCTAAGAGCTCTGAGTGAAATTATGGTCCACTGCTACCAGCAGAGCCAGGAAATGATCTGTGACAGGTGAGATAATAACACTCAGTTGTGAAGCTTTGATTTAATCTGCCATCTGAATTTACCATATGAGTTTATAATCCCCAGTGACCTCCTTATTAGTGTCTAATATAATTATGATTAATTTCATTGTGGTCATCATTCATTTAAGTTTCATACAAAACATTACCTGAGTTCTCTCAAGCTGGTCTCTCAGGAAATCCACGTACACAGTACCTGAGTAGCAAAGTTCAGGTGTATAAGGCTTGGAGTAACAGGTTTTATTAAGCATATTTTTAGCTCTGCACACCTTCATTATTTTTCGTAGTTGCCTTACATCATTCTCATAACCATACGGACATCTCCAGTTAAAACTAAGTATTAATTGGGATGCTGGCATTTTCTATACTGTCAGACAAATTTAGGAGGGTGTTAATGCCTCTAATCACCAGAATCTTAATTAACAGGTAATTTCCATTCCACCAAAGTGCTGTAATACCAACCTGATAAATGAAAATATGTTTACACAGAAGGCTATAAATGAATGTTATTTCCTCTTATACTGTGAGAGAAGCATCTTTACAAGGCAGACACAAGGTAGGCAAATGCAGCCATTCTCTCTGTGCAGAAAGCATGAGAAATTGTAAAGCACTTCAGCTTTTACTTTAGTTGAAGCATATATATAAGCCTGAAATACAGATGTTTTCTTCAACTGCTAGTTTATTGGTTTTGTTGGATAATCCTTTTCAGCACACCATTTACTTCAGTCATTAAATAACAAATAGTTGTTTTCTGTCTGGTTGTATTCCTGGCTCAGGCTTCATGGTCCCAGGTCCTGTCTAATAGCTCTACACAATGTTCATTTGTCACTCACTAGCTGTGCTGCTTGAGTAACTGAAGACACTGCTCTGGTCTTGAACAAAACTAATAGTTTCTGGCTGCTGGGTACTAGGGGCAGAGGTGGGTTCTGTTTGCACAACTGAACATCCTTAGGAGTCTTTCAAAGCAGACTGTGCCAGCTAGAAGCAAACATTATGGATCTGTGACTGTGTGCATGAGTGTCATTATTATCACTGTGCATCTATCTGCCTCTCTTTTTTTCTCTGTACAGATACAATGCCTGCTAATTAATTTGAGCATTGGCTTAAATTTTAACTCTTCTGCAAATGTATTCATGTTCATCATAAACCTGTTGTCTGAAAAGCTAAAATAATCCAGACAGGGAAGAAAAATGTACTAAATGACTGATGTACCCAATTAAGCCTTCTCTGTGGAGATATGAGACACTCACAATCTAATGCTGGTAATCAGTCAACAGGCCAGAACTTAGTGGTATGAAATATTACCTTAATAAGTTAATATTCATCTAGGGAACCCTTAACCTACTGACATTTTTTTGTCAATGGGAAATAAGGTTGAAAAACATAATTCCTGCTTAAGACATTCTCATAGATCCCTTGCTGGGCTTAAAACAACACCGATACATGGTTTTTTTTTTCTATGGATTTAATTTCCTATGAGTTTGTTGCATCTTTTAATTTCCATAGACTAAAAGTGAAACTTCACAGTTTCCTCATCTTCCTTTCAAGCTAGGCATGTTCTGTCCTTACTCTGTCCATGAAGAGTGTCTTGAAGATCTCAGATAATTTCTAAGGACTGCTTAGTCTTTCTCAGGGGGGTGTGTGTGCTGTAGATAACTGCAGAAGAGCTGCTATTATGAAGAACAAGACAGACACCTAAGCCATTGGCTTGCAATTATAAATCAGATTGTGTGGGGAGGATGAAAACTCCTGGCTCTTTCATTCCTTTCGTGTAAAGAATTCCTCAGTAAACTGGTAAACTCTAAAATACCTCTTGCAGAGGCTGAGAATTAAACAGCATTTTGTGATAGAAGTTTTAGGTACGATTGCAGTAGTAAATATCTAAGTACTAATTGAGTACAGGGACTGCAGGGAAACCAACTGTTGGTGGCAGGAGGATTTCAGATTGTGACTTTTTCCTTTTATTTACAACACTATAATGAACAGTTAGGTAGGTAATCTAAACCACTAATAGATAGAAACCTACACAAAGTTATGAGGTTTGACTCATCATCCTTATTTATAGCTTAATTATCAGCTTCCAGTTCAATCCAATGTAGGTTTAAGCTTCTTTGAAACTGATGCAGATATTTATGTAAATATAACATAGGAAACAGAAGTGGAATCTAGCACAAAGTATTACCATTTTTCACTATGGATGTCATCTTAGCTGTTCTTCAGCTCTTCTGACAACAGATTTACTACCCCATAGAAAAAGTTAAACAGTGGAAAGATGTTTGACAGAGGATGGCCACAGAAGTTGTCTCTTTATAACTGACTGTTGCTGATAGCTTTCTCTTTCTGTTATGAAGGAATTCCTTTCAATTTTTTCTTAAATTACCCTCTCACTCCTGAGGACACAAAAGATTTATTAATAACACTTGCAAACAGGTAGGGATAAATACTCTTATGCAGTGGAATTGTTATCTTCCTCATTTTCTAATATATTGATAAAATTCTATATGAAAAGGACATTAAGTATTTTGTTTTTATTTAATATATGTTGGTATGTACTCAAGAGGGTGATTATTTCCCTGAATGGATGTTTCCTTTCTTTACCCACTTCTAGAGAACTGTCCTGTTCCTAATAACATCATTTATTTTCTCCCTATACTTGCATTTACTTTCACTTAAATACGAAAAAGAGAAATTAAAAGTGCATGAAGATCTTTAAAAATTGCTTTATAAGGTACAAATCTGGTTTTGAGGTTGCATTTCGATATGATCTTGAGGTTGCATTTAGATATAATACACCTGCTGTGTGTGATGTCTTGTTTTGAGCCAAGAGCTCTAAGAACTGAGGAACGGAGCATCCTGTTGTGCCCACTTTCCCCCAAACAAGGCCAGACCCTGTGCGTGAGCTTGGAACCTCTTTGGATGGTACCAAGCATGCCCACCATCGACTGGACAATGGAGGTCAATACTGGGGATGCAAGGTGATTTCACAGGTGCTACTGACTGGACGTTTGGATGCAAAATACCAGTGAACACAGCTTAACCTCAGTGAATGGTTGGGGTTGGAAGGGACCTTAAAGATCCTGTAGTCCAGCCACCTCTCACTGGACTAGATTGCTCAAACCCTATCTAGCACAGCCTGGGCTTCCACACTAATACCTAACTACCAGAATGTATTCCTTGATATAGGCTCAGAATCACTGCCACTGATGAGGGGGTTTATCAGGGACAAATAAATTAATCTCAACTAAATCTTTCTTGTTTGTCTTGGGGAAACCCCTTTAGTATTACATGACTCGTGTGCCACGTGACAAGAGACAGGCAGATATCCCTTTCCATATACTACATTTGCCCTGAATTATTCTTGAAATGTGAAAGACATTCTTTTTCTCAGCTTTCTAGGTGGTTGTGGAGAGGCCATTGTGGGAAACCCTTTTTGCTGCCATGCAGACCCAGTACGAGGCAATTCTCTGTCTTGCCTTCCCTCTGTACCTCTCTTTTAGAAGATCAATAACTTCACAGCATTTTAGTAGTGTTAAGAAGTGTGACTGTACCCACATGAGGAGAGGGAAAGACAAGGTGGTGTGGGGAGAAGCTGAGCGGAGGCCAGCAGCTTTGCAGTTGGTTTTCTTTCCTCTTTACTCTCTGTTAATAAACCTTCTTGTTTTGTTCTTTACTGTAACAATGTCTCTGGTTTTTCAGTGTTTTGATAACCCTGAGAGTTCCAAACCAGCACAAAATAATCTAAACTGGGGCATTATTATAAACAGAAACCTTAGGCAGATAACTATAACTGTTTTATAACCCTTGGAAGCCTTTTTGTTTTCCATCTCTGCTCCCTAAAGTTTCAATTTTTATTCTCATTTTATTATCCAAACTTCTATTTATCCCCTCTTATGAAGTTACAGTTCTATGTTCTGTTCTGTCTCCTGTTTCTGCAGATATGAAGTGTTTTCCTATTACATTGGTTTGAGGATTCAGACAATAACGTTCTATGATGAAAAAACCCCACAGTTTTAGTAAGAAATGATAAAGCAAAATAAGAGACATGAGCAGGGGAATTTTTTATGAGTCATTTTATGAGCAGGAGAATCTTTTTTTGTTTCTTGAGGGAGTCCTTACAAACTGTTCACAGATATTGGTAGTGGGGAATTTGTTGGATAAAGAATAAACTGAAGATGGTGTGTAGAATTGTAGTAATTTATTCTATTTTTTATTTTAAAACGTGATAAAAATGTAATCAATAGCTATTAGCATATGTAAAAAAAGAAGTAAAACCCCCAACACAGACCTAATTTGTTCTACTACAACAGTAATACTGCTTATTTACAGAGAACAGTAAGGTTTTAGTTTGATATCTTGTCCAAGCTTTTTATCTTCTTTTTTTTAGATGATCTCATTCCTGTAATTCTCAGATTTATGTTTTTGCTTTCATTTTCTCTGCTGATCACTTTCACGCTTTGTACTTTAAATTCCATCTTATCATCTTTTATCTTTTTTTAAAAATCTACATCTCTTTTTGCTTCTTACATTTACTAACCTACCTATTTTGTCCATGGCTTTCATCACTTTTCATTTATACAAATGTCCTTTTGTCTTCTGTGCCAGTTTTGCACCAGAGGAGAATCTGTTCCGTTCTTGCACTTATTCCTAAATAAACTGAACATATCAGTGCAATCAGTGGCAAAAAAGAGGTACTGAAAGTAAAGAAGATGTCTAATCAGAGCTGTACCCAAGTCCCTGCTTTATAGTCAATACACTTCTGTCAAATGGTTTCCTCTACTGGTTTTAGAATGGCCTTTGGCTTTCCAGTAGCTGTAGATGATGACTGACTACAACCATGAATTGATACTGGTTAGTATCAACTGTAGATACAGACTGGAGGTCTCAAAATACAGAACGTTTTTCCTAATCCATACCTGAGGTGAATACGAGCTAAATGCTTACACCAGTCTCTTAATGTGGCTGAGAAAAAGCACACTAGCAGTATGTGAGCATTAAATCTAGTAAACCTTCTAAACAGTGAAAGGGTGATCTCCTTTGCTGTAGCCCTTAGGGTATTTACTGAAATAAAAGCTTCTGTGTCACAGAGTAAGCCATCAGCTGTGGAGAACCCAGTGGCACCACTCTCTAATGAAATAGGTATAACTGGGCTGCTGGGCACTGTTTCAGTGGATTGTGTCGACTACTTTCATCCTTCATGTTCTTCATTCTAGCTTTGGGAAGCATTTTGTCTCAACCTGTGAGTAAGCTCACATCCATAATGCTCATTATAGTCTAGATCTGCTGCACACCTCTGCCAAACAGAGCTGCACTGCTGAGCTACAGCCCGATGTCAGGGTAAGGAATTCTTGTTTCCAGTACAATCCACAACCAATACACAACACTGTGTGTTGCTGGGTTGTCTTGATTCTTGCAATCTACTTACATGTTGATACTGAAACCAGTGGAGTTTCTGGTAAAAGAATCTTTTGAATCTATCTTTGTTGAGGTAGAACTTGATAAGGGTCAGATAAAAACACAACTCTTATTGTATGTTTGACTGACTAATATCAGGAGAAAATAGTATCGCTCATTCAAAATAAGTGTGAGGGGTTTCTTACGGGGTCATGTTAATTGCTCACGTTATGTAGTACTTTGACCTTTAATCAGGTGGGATTCAAACTGGGGAGCTGCTTGTAAGACCAATACTATTTCCACAGGGTCATGACATCCCTTCCAATAATCCTATTAACCAAAGGAGTTTTGGAATTTGGAACCTGTGATGCTCTTGGAGCTCCAAGGATGCCATCTTTCCAGGGTGTTTCTGCAGCCAGCTGTGGAGCTACTCAGCTCACCAGTTGTTTGGAATGAAAGATAGACAGCTCCTTTTCCATATCTGTTTGTTTTCCAACTCTTCTTTCTGTCTCAATAGAATGGGTTTTAGTTTTCATAGCATTGGGACTGTGGTGTGGCAGACTTCACCTGTACGAGAAGGAGGGGAAAAAGTGGTGGGCAGGGTTGAAAGGCTACAGCCTTAGTTTTTCTGTCTTTAAAAACCCTTTCCTGTTAATAAACTCCTTATCTTTATAATCAGTCACTGGATTTTACTTTTGACTCTGAAAGTCATGAGCAAAAGTAGCACACAGCATTAAAATTTAGATGAAAAGTAATCTTGCTTATTTTGTGACACCTCTAGGAATCCTGATTCAAGAGTTCTGAATTAGATTTGTCTAATTTTTGTTTTCAATGATCATATTTCTTAATGCTCTGTTGCATCTCTTAATAATACCTTGATAATATCTTTCTTAGGGCTTAAAGTGGTGGATGTTATAATCAAAATCTTTCTCAAGATGATGAAATATTGAGCTTTTCTTCTTTGATTCATCAGAAATATAAGAACAAAATATTCTAGTACAGTCAAACTGAATTTCTCATCCTAAATTGCTCATGCCATGTGTTAACTAAAGCGTGTGCTGAGGAAAGGGTCAATATTTGACCCAGAATTTCTCAGTGTCCATGGAAACACACAGATTTTTCATCCTTAAAAACACGCGCTGAGATTGGCTGCTCCCACCAACCTCAGTGCAGAACTGACACCACAAATTTGTATCTGTGTTCATCCTCAAACTTCCACGAGTCATTTTAGAATAAACATTTTGATTCACAACTATCTTTGATCTAAAGTACTGTGAAGCTCAGCTTGCTTCCACATGCCAGTCTATCAACTGCAGTGCTGCCAGCATTACTACTCCCCCTGTTATCTCTTAATACTCTTCCTGCATTTTTTAGTCCCTTCACTGGCTTCCAATTTCCTTTTACATCCAGTTCAATCTTGTATTTTGCTTCCATCTTCAATATTTCATCTATTTTTTTGCTCAACTTATTTACCTATCTCTCACCTATGTCTCTTTTCAAAGTAGAGTTTAAATGCTTCTGAGGCAAGCAGGATCCTTACGGTGTGCGACCTGGGAATGATTAAAGCTTCTCACCTGGTTTCAGTTAGCGCTCGCGTTATAACGCTGGTGGTAATGGCAGTTTCAAAAGTGCATTGAAATCTAATTGTGAAAAATACTACAGCACCTAATACTTGATAGATAATTAAAGCAGCAAAATGTACACCAGAGTGGTAGTTCTAACATACAATATTAAGCTCCTTCTGTTCAGGGTTACATACACAGAAACCTAAATGAGAGCAGAATTCCATAATCAGTGAATTTGAGTACTTCTTGCTTTTTTTTCAGGTTGGTTTACTCTTTTTGTTATGGGCAGCTGTCATAGCAAATGATAAGTGAACACTGGGATGCTGGGAGCCCTGAGGTTTCCCAAAATACAGGCTTTGAAGAACAAAGAGAACAATATAAAATGCACTATTTTTGACTGAGGATGTCACTCTTCGTTATCTAAGACTTACAGGAGTTTGGATGCACATGGGGTGTTCCTGCCCATGGTGGGGGAGTTGGAACTGGATGATCCTGTGGTCCCTTCTAACCCTGACTGAGTCTATGACTTGGTCTGGGTGATCCTGCTGTGGCAGGGGGATTGGACTAGATGATCTTTTGAGGTCCCTTCCAATCCCTGATGATTCTATGATTCTAGGATCATACATCTTTGAAGAAATAATCAGGAACTTCATCCAAGTTTTTAAGGAGCACATTAATCTTGAGTTAGATGTATTTACCTCAAAAGGGCTTGGCATTCTGCATATTTGTAGTCTTATGTTACCTGACTTCTCAAAAGACATTTTTGCTGATATTAGCTGGGTTTTGCAATACTGCTGAACATTGGAATTTTGGATCTATTCAAGGAACTGGAATATTTAGTTTACAAATTCCAAGTAACTGATTTCAATGTTAACTGTGCTTAGCTATGCTAGGGAAGCCTTCACCTGGTCCTCTGAAAGCAGAATTTTACCAAGACAAGGTACTCTGGGAAGTACCCATCTACCCTTGGATGATGCAAAGTTTTATTTAATGTATTTAACACCCAGTCTGATCTCAGGAACACGTGCATATTTTTTAAAAAATTTGATTAGTGAACCACAGCATGGAAAAAGACAAAGCACATCCCTTTCTTCCTAAAAACCCCAGTGCTGTTTTGTGAAGTTTTAAATGAAAAAACACAATAGTCATTTTGGTTCTTGTATGAATTATCTGCTGTACTCTGCTTGCCAGCTTCTTCACATGGCAAAGTCTATGGTGTTGTAAAATGCTCCTTACAATCTCGTGGTGAGACCACTAGGCTATACAAGGACTACATTAAAAAAAACCCAAAAGAAGCAGTAGAAGAGAAGGTTCAGAAGGAGGAGGAAAAGAACCTGCAGTGAACTAACCATGTGTCACCATTTGTGAAACAAAGAAAAATAGAACAATCATTCTAATTTACTACAATACAAAAAACCCCAATCAAAACAAAAACCTTTGTTTTTTAACCTAAGAAGCTTTACATATTTTTTTAAAAAAAATTTCCCAGTATCTTAAACTGTAGTAACTTTTTGTTTATTTCTGATTTTGATTTCTACACTAAAATGGCTTCACAAATGCATAACCACATGGGACGTAAGTCTCCAGGGAGGTGACACACACCAAGACAATATCATGTATGCAAAACATTTACAAAGTTGACAAAAATTATTCCTTTGGCAGCCTTATGGCATCTTATGCCCCTCTACTGCGTTTGGCCAAAGGACCTCTGAAGCCAGGGTTGATAATTACTATTTTCAAATGTCATTCATTTAAAGCTATCTGTGTCTTTTTGGCCATTAGATTTTATTCCTTGTATGCAAATTCTAGAGTAGATTTCAAGGAACACAATGTCTTATAATAGGTAGCAGAACTGATTTTGATTTATTGCCATAGAAAAATATTCGTGCTTTGAGTAAGAACTATGCCAATCCTTGAGCAAACCCAGTGCTGTTTTCATCAGTGGTTACTGAAGTGAGTGTTACAAAAGGTTCTACACTGGCTTTGCTAAGAATAAGCTGACTAATGTACATGAATTATATGACATTTAATAAAAATGGACTTCTACATTGAGAGCAAAGGAAACACCTAATCTTCTCTTCTTACAAAAGCTGAAAAAATAGCAGAAACTGAGATGAACACATTTTAGTTTACCTAACTTAGTGGTATGACTGGTACTACCACTCAAAGGTCTATCTGCAGTTATTTTAACCAGTTCTACAGGCCTAAAGTAGCATTTTTTTATAAAGAAATATAGATGTTCTTAAAGGTAAATTGCGTTATCCTTTATATAATGGATGAATTTCGTAGATTACTTACTTGAGTTACAAGCGTTCCTGAGGAAAGACTCGGAAAGCTGGAAATCCTCAGTCTGGAGAGGGCTCTATAGGACGTGTTTGATGTGCACCAGTATCTGAAGAGAAGGTGCAAAGCCAGACTGTTTTCAGCAGTCTCTAGTGACAAGGCCAGAGGCAATGGGTACAGACTGGAACACAGGTTCTGTCTGAGCACAAAGGAAAAGTTTTCATTGCGTTGATAACTATGCAATAGTGGAGTCATAGGATCATAGGATGTTAGGGGTTGGAAGGGACCCAAGAGATCATCGAGTCCAACCCCCCTGCCAGAGCAGGACAAAACTATCTAACACAGATCACAGAGGAACGCATCCAGGCGGGCCTTGAAAGTCCCCAGAGAAGGAGACTCCACGACCTCCCTGGGGAGTCTGTTCCAGTGCTCTGTGACCCTCACAGCAAAGTTCCCCCTTGTGTTGAGGCGGAACCTCCTCTGCTGCAACTTACACCCATTGCTCCTTGTCCTATCACAGGGAGCAAGTGAAAAGAGCCTGTCCCCCCCCTCCTGGCCAGCCTTCAGGTACTTATAAACATTGATCAAATCTCCCCTAAGTCTTCTCTTCTCCAGACTAAAAAGCCCCAAGTCCCTCAGCCTCTCCTCATAAGCCATGCCCTCCTGTCCCCTAATCATCCTCGTAGCCCTCCGCTGGACCCTCTCCAGTAGATCCTTGTCCCTCTTAAACCGGGGGGCCCAAAACTGAACACAGTACTCAAGATGAGGCCTCACCAGGGCAGAGTAGAGGGGGAGAAGAACTTCCCTCGATCTGCTGGACACACTCCTCCTAATACACCCCAGGATCCAGTTGGCCTTCTTGGCCACCAGGGCACACTGCTGTGCCATGGTTAACCTGTTGTCCACCAGGACCCCCAGGTCCCTCTCCACAGGACTGCTTTCCAGTAGATCACCTCCCAGCCTGTACTGGTGGAGTTTGTTATTCCTCCCCAGATGCAGGACTCTGCACTTGTCCCTGTTGAACCTCATCTGGTTTCTCTGTGCCCAGCCCTCCAGTCTGTCCAGGTCTCTCTGGATGGCATCACAGCCCTCAGCCGTATCAGCCAAGCCTCCTAGCTTGGTGTCGTCGGCAAACTTGAGTCTCCATCCTCAGAGATATTAAAAAACTCTCTGGATGTGGTCCTGGCCAACCTAGCTCTTCATGGCTCTGCTTTATCAGGGATGTTGGTCATGATAACTTCTGGAAGTGTCCTTCAACATTTACATAACTTTATCTGATTTTCCTGCTGTCTTAATGTTACCTGCTTGGTCTCTCTCTTTTGAAAATGTCAAATAACTGGAGTGAATTAAAGGAGCTACTAGTACGAGGAACTATATGATTGAAAGGTAGTGGAGATTCAGACTTTTTCTCATTTCATTGTGATTAATTTTATGAGATTGGGCATGCTGGGTCTCATATTCCAATCATGTGACGCAAAACCTCAAAATTTTGACATTTCTAGGAAATATACACAGAATTCTACAAAAAAGCAGTACCATCAAAAGCTGAAGAGTTGTTAGGAGTAGGAGTCAATTCAAAGTATAGCGAGCATAGAACATTTTTCTGATTGTACGCTTGTAAGTGCACTGATATTGAAAATAATTTAATTTAAAAAGAAATTTTCTTAGAGCTAATCTAAAATAAAGAGAAAACCACCTACTTTTTGTTTTGTGTGTTCAAACTGTCTGTGCACAGATCACAGTTCCTGTTTTTGACTGCTGCTGATGCTATGATAGCTGAAACATTTGCATGATTAGGAGTGCATGTAGAGATAAATGAGTCATACAGAGAAACGTGTGTTGAGAATGAATCATGTATTTCCTTAAAATATATAAAATGTGAACAGAGCTGACACACATCTAAACACAAGAAAAAATCAGGAATTGAAATACGAGGCAACATCTGGTATGTTGAAGAAATTAAACAGACAATTCCATGAACTGACCTATAGATGAAGAGGCAGTTTTGCAAACAAAAAGCTGTGTCAGTAGCCAAAGGATTTTTTGCAAGATAAAGGACCACTGGTTTGTACACAAAAGTAAGTCCAATAATAATTGCCTTCGTTCATGCTGTGAGCTCAAAGGCTATAAATAAATTACTGTCCTGTGTAGGCTTGGTCTCAGCAATATTGTCTAATCGGTTCAGCAAAGTGTGCATTCCCACGGCAGCAGAGTTATACTGAATATCAAAAGTCAATTAATGTATTAAAACATGTCAGAAACAGGAAAAATCATGTTTA
This sequence comes from Rhinopomastus cyanomelas, assembly GCA_013400115.1. NCBI lineage: Eukaryota > Metazoa > Chordata > Aves > Bucerotiformes > Rhinopomastidae > Rhinopomastus > Rhinopomastus cyanomelas. The sequence goes on from VXBP01004470.1 coordinate 423,628, forward strand.
TTTAAAAAAATCTTGTCCTGAGAGATTATGTTAAGTTTCTCCATAGAGTATGTGTATGGTTTATAAATGAGAATTTACCACTCTTCTCTTTCTTTGATACTGATTTCTAGTATCTACTAAACTTGTTTCCTGACATAACCCACTGTTACCATTATTAGAATAAGTGATGTATAGAGTTGTGCTTTCCTGAAGAATAATGTGCACTTTGATTTAAGAGAATTCTCCCAGTGACCTGTCCTGGGAGGGGTGGGCAGCCCTGCCCTTTTTCTCTTCTGGGAGATTTGCACCAGCGCAACACCACGGGGCTCTGTCTTCCCCCATCCACTTCTGGGCTTTGGGGGGGGAGATGGGACAGGAGAGGGAGGTGACAGTTGCTCTTGAGATGATAAAAAAGAGATGCTTATAACCTTGCTAAGGTCTTCCTTAAAAGAAGACAGAAAAGAGAGCAAAGCAAGTAGCACCTGTGAAAAGCAAAGCTCCCAGAGCTTGGCACAGGAGCTGAGGATCTGGCTCACAAGGCAAATGGGATTGTAGGTAAGTCACCGTTTTTCACAGATAGGTTGAGCACGGGGCAACATTTGTTAATGAAGAGTTTCTAACGCATCTGCTGCAGCAGTGCACAGCGACTTAGGCAGATAAAGACACTCAATAGTTTATTTTCAAAAGAGAGAGAGTGTTTTTTAAGAACTGTTATTGAGGAAAGTAAATTGAAGATACAGGAGTGAAATATGGTAAAGCTGAGCGTAGTTCATCAAAGCCAGCTGGTATCTGAATAATAGCTTCTCCTTCTTTGATTAAAATAAATAGTTTCTTAGGTAAAATGAGTTAGAAAATCTAATTTATCTGCTTCTCACTAAAATGTTTGATCTGTGTCTTCACTGGAAAATGTTAGTGAAATTAAAATAGGAACTCAGTATAATATTATGTGGTGGGGAAGAACATTAAGCACATGCTGTGATGCAAGATGAAATCTCAGGCTGGACGGAAGTTATCAGTGGACTATTTTAAGCATTGGTCTTGATCAATATGTTCACAATTGTAATGAAATTAAAATAGTTATTACATTGCCTGTTTTTGTAGAATTTTAGAATCGTTTGTGTTTGAACAGACTTTTAAGATGGTGTAGTCCAACCATTAACCTAGCTGTACCAAAGCTACCAATAAGATAACCTCCTCATCTACATGACTGTTAAACACATCCAGGGATGGTGATTCAACCACCTCCCCAGACAGCCTGTTCCAGTGGGTGATGACCCTTTCAGTGAAGTTTTTGCTAATGTCTAACCTAAACTTCCCCTGGTGCAAATGGAGAACTTATTCTTTTGTCCCATCACTTGTCACTTGTGAGAAGCGACCAACACCCACCTCTCTAAAACCTCTTTTCACGTAGGTGTAAGGAGCTATAAGGTCTTCCCTCAGCCTCATTGTCTTCAGACTAAATAGCCTCAGTTCTCTCAGTTATTCCTCACAAGGCTTGTTCTCCAGGCACTTTGACAACTTTGTTGCCCTTCTTTGGACCTGCTCTGACATTTCAGTCTCTTTTATGTACTGAGGTGCTCAAAACTGAACACAGTACTCAAGGTGTGGTCTCACCAGTGGGACAATCACCTCCATACTCCTCCTAGATTGTATTTCCAATAAAAGGATGTCATTTGCCTTCTTGGCCACCTGAGCACACTGCTGGCTCACATTTAGCTGACTATCAATCAGTAACCTTTCTGTCAAGGAGTTTTCCAGCCACTCTCCCCCAGGTCTGTAACACTGCAAACCATTTGGCTCATTGTTGACAGAAATTAAATTCCAAGTAGAAATAAAATTCTAATTAGAAATAAAGAAAATAGTGTTAGCAAAAGATTTAAAAAATTATCAAGGACCTGGTGCTTGCACAGGAGTTTAAGCACTGTGGGAATCAAGTTAAAGTTAGTGTGTGAAGACAGATCTCTAACCTTGGAAATGGTTGTAATCTTGGTTTCTAGCCTCAGATATGGTAGAACCACCACGTTATTTCATTTTGGGATCTTAGCATTTCCTAGAGAGCCTTCATTTTGGTTCTACTGAGCAGTCATGTGCTGCAGACTGGATGGATGTTAGGAAGAATTTCTTAATCAAAAGTGTCATCAAACATTAGAACAGGCTGCCCAGGGCAGTTGTGGGTTCAGTATCCCTGAAGGTATTCAAATGATGTGTGGACCTGATGCTTAGGGACATGGTTTAGTGACAACCTAGCAGTGCTGAACTGAAGGTTGGACTCGATGATCTTAAACATCTCTTCCAGCAAAAGTTATTCTATCAATTTGATTCTTCATTTAAAGGATTATCAGACATGGAACAGACTGTCCTGCAGATACTTAAAAGAACATATAGATGTGTTACTGAAGGACTCGATTTAGTGGTGACCTGTGAGTGCTAGGTCAGTGATTAGACTTGATGATCTCAAAGGACTCTTCCAACCAAAATGATTATAATCTTGAAAATGATTCAGAATGTATCCATAAGATGTTAAAAAAAGGTAATGTTTGCTAGCACTTCCCATGATTACATTTAAACTAAACCAAGCTTTTTATCTTCTAATCTTTTCAGTCTGGAGATTAAATGAGCATTTTGTTATATAAACTTAATTTTTCAGGATTTTTTTTAAAAAGAAACATTATAGACTTACTAGTGCAACTGATAGAATGAAACTGAGAATTATTAAATAAGATAAAAGTGGCTGAAAATTGCTTAATTAATCTACAAAGTTTTAATTAGCCTCTCCAGTGGCCCAATTAAGATTCAGGAGATATATCAGAAGATAGCCTTAAAATAAAACCACAAATTACTTTAAATTGCATATCAGTTGATTCCACCAAGTAATTAGTTTCATCCCAGCTTTAACAAGCTGTATGAGAAACATCAAATATGTGGAGGAAGAAAGAATTATTAAAGTATTGTGAAAGCAGCTTTGACTAGAAGAAATGATGCACAAGTTACTCCAGCTGGATAGAGGTATATTGAAGGCAATTGCAAAAGTGAAGACTGTATTAGGAAGGCACTTAAAAACCCAATAGTTAAGCCAACTAAATTCAGAAATGATTCAGCCAGATACCTATACCCATGCTGAGCAGATGATGTTAACATTTTGTAGTTACTGGACATTTTTGAACTTTGGTTTCTCAAAGAATCAGACTGTGTTCCAAATGTTTCTGAACTGTGGTCTTGTGATCGAACTGTCTTCACTTCTTCAAACTGAAGTAACCCCAGTGGATTTATTTTGCATGTACTTTTGGGAAGGTAGGGATTGCTAACACTAGGTGCTATGTAGCCTTATATGATGTTTGATCCCTCACAGTTCTTTCCTGTGGTTACTATGATTGTAGGGTTTGGTCATTAAATTTGTTGTGTGGTTTGGAAAAATGTCTTTTTTAATGCAGCTAGTTGAGGCTGAGAGTGTAAAGATTCAGCAAAACCTTCTTCTCTATTGAATGATTAGTGGTCCCAGCTACCTTTGCAGTTCCCAGGCAAAATCTACCACGTAAATGATACGATAAGACTAAAATCCTTACAGTGAAAGAGTGACATAAACTAAGGGAAAAGGGAAAAAAATAATAGTTTTGGACTGTGTGCAAAGTATCTGCAAGTCTTCTGGGTGCTCACAACTATTGAAAATCATATTGGTTTTCTCAATCTAGGAGACTGGCTTAAAGTTGTAGTTTTTATAGTTAACTTGTAGACTGCATTTCCTCATGCTAGAAATGGGGTAGTAAGTAGTAAAGTTTCAGGAACTAGAGGCCAAGGAAAGCAGTGACGAAGATAGAAGAAAAGAGGAATTGTAAATAATTATTTTGAATTTAGGAATCAGGGATTATCAGGTCTGAGTGGGGGGAGGGGTGGACTTGAATTGAGGAAGAACATACTTTTCCCCCCGCTTTTCCTCTTTTCCTTTTCCCCTTGTTTGGTTTTTTTTTTTTTTTGACTTAAGAAAGTCTTTAATAAAGTTTAATAAAGTTTAATATTTCTAATTCCAGTTTCTGGATGTGTGTTTACCTCTTTTCTCCCCCTCCAGGGGGTGGGAGGATATTTCTGTCTACAAGGTTGAGCAGATTATACTTTTATGTGCTAACCTGGTGCTAAACCATGACACAGAAAATGATGCTTTTTTTTTTTTTTTCCATAGAACATCAATTCCCAATGGTATAAGTCTACTTTTATTTTTTATATTATGAGAATTTCTTAGGTCCTTACACGGAATTAATATAGAATGTATCTACAATTTAATGGTTAATAAATATATATTAATTGCATATAAATTTATGACATAATTTTATTCGTAGAATCATAGAATCACTATTATATTAAGACAATGAGCCAGAGTATCTTTTCAGAGGATGAAATCATTATTCACTGCCTGGTTCACCAAGATGAAGAGCTAGTGAATGTCAAGCACATAGAATTTGGGCAAATAGAGTTGTGTGGAGGAACTGTAGTTATGATGACACTCAGCTATTCCATATTAAATGTTCCTTTCCCTGCTTCATGATGGGAGGGTTTAAAATCAACTCTGTCAAAAGGTGCAGAAAAGTCTTACCTGATGTCTTCCTCCCAACTTGTATGGCCAAGAAGTAGGTGGCACTAATGAAATGTCAGCATCACTTTAAAATGCTATTATTATCCCCAAATTATACACTTTTCTTTTTAGTGTATAAAACAAATCCAGTTACAATAGTAATTATATGGTGCAGCCGTAAAGCAGTAAACAAAGAACTAATCTGTGTTCCTTCTGCACTTATAATTCAATGACTAATTATTTTTTCTCTCACGTTGTGAATGACTCTTATAAAGTCTCTTGAGGATACAAAGATTAATTTTGAAGTGATTACAAATATTCAGCTAACAATATAATTAATATTAATAGTTAAAAACCAGCAGCCATTTCCCCTCCCAATAAGAACATTTGTTAATTACTCAGCCTATTGGCAATATTAAAAATATTTAATTTTCTCTATTCAATCAACTGAGCCCATGAAGTTGAATAATACCTCTTTAAACTGTGAAGCTGATAGAAAGGATAAATCACTTCAGACACTTAAGCATCTAGATAAGTAAATCTTATACTATGTACTTAATTCCTTTTGACAGATCCTCAAACATTTGATCAAATACTGGCCAGATCATCCTATTAAGTGCTGTTCCATAGATATTCCATGGACTCACAAATATTTTTATATCAAATTGGTTCTAGTCCTACAGATTACACAGAGTAATTTATCCACTAGAAAAATGTAATTTCTTATTAGCAACAGAACTGAATAGGAAGTAAAGGAAATTGTGATATCAGGCAAATTTAATATAAAGATATAGTCAATGTTTTAGAATGGAAAATACTGTATACAGTTAAAGTGAGCTGTAGAAATGAAGACATTTGCTTATTTAATGTAATATATTGGCATTTTAGTGGAGGTCATTAAAAGGGCTGTGTGAATTTCTGACCATGGTCAGGTTAGGGTACAGCACTGCCTTTTGAAATCTACAGTGATTCTATTGACTACACACCAGACATTAAACAAAAACAGTGTTTTGATCATTATGATATTAAAAAGTCTTGCAAATGAATGCAAGTTATGCTGCATTTGAACTCTGCTCCGAGAGCTGGAATTCAGATGTAGTGTTTGGCAAACAAAAACCTTGCAAATTCTCATGCCAAGTTAGGACTTTTGAAAAACCAAAATTGTTCTCCTAAAACACTGCGGGCCATTGCTAGTCCACGTTCCTTAATGAAGAAGAGCTTGTGAGACCCCTTCTTGGATTTACAGACACGTTGTAGTAAACCAGACAGCAGGTGTAGCTGGAGGCTGTAGGTACTTTAAGGATTCAATCCAGGTGTGTTTTTCAGAGAACAGAATTTGCTTTTCTTGGCTTTACTCCCCCCCCAAATATTTTTATTAAAAATGTTCATTTATATTTTCTTGTCCTCGTGCCAATAACAAGTTCAATTTGGCAAATTTTTATATTCTCCTTTATTATTTATTTTCAGTCTTCAGGAAATAATCGTAAAAGGAATGAGTGTCAAAGGTTACCTACAGTGGTCTTTTTTCCACTCTCTGTGTCCGTGGCAGAATAAGGAATGGGCATGAAATGTGTGCATGCTTGACTAATAAGAGTCTTATTGTAACCTTTGTGTGCAAAGGTCTTTTTCTGATTAAAAGCAAATCAATTTGAAAAGGTAATAATCTTTTTTAATGTCAAATAGAAAGACAAAACTTGGAAAACATATTTTTTGTTATGTTTTAAAGTTCAAGCAGAAACAGCAAGAGAGAGAAGGGCACAAAGCATCATTTCTTCAATTATTTTTTGTTATTTTTTCTGGACTCATACAGTGTAACCATTTTGTTCTTGTTTTTAATAAGGTTTTTTTTGTTAAAACAATCATAAATTCATGAGAACCAACAAAAAATGTACATAATACGTAAGCAGAAACTGAACAGCTACTTAGAGAAATAATGGTATTTGTATGCTAATTATTTTGAATGTTGCATATACATGGAAGGCATCTGCTGGAACCTGACCTTTTCTGGAAACCCATTTTTTTATATTATGCCTTTAAGTCATACTGCATTTTTTTGTTAATAGTCAATAAATGAATTATTATTAACACAGGGAACTAAAGGTTTAACTCAGGATTGATGCACCTCGGTGAATTCTAACTACTGAACGTTCCATTTGTTTGGAATTGCAATGCCTGTTGTCTGTTTTCTTAAGTGGAGGAGCTGTTGTGATACTTCTCAACTTACCTTTAGCTGTGAAATAACATCTGCAAGACACTGCTGTTCAAAGGAAGAGCAAATATCAGGTTCTGTAATGCACTGCTCCTGTGGAATAGGCCTGACTAGAATCAGCCATTAATATCAATAATTTTCTTTATACAGACTAAGAGATTTAGTCTAGAACAGTTTTTGTTTTTTAAAGTCACGGCCACAGGCATTAGGATATTTATGCTAACATTGGATGAAGAGTTGAAAGGTTGGGGAGAAAATGCATCTAAGTTTTAGGGGACCTCAGGCAGCCTAGTCTAAGACCATGGCTAGAAAATCCTTGCTTGCCTCTTGCTCTTCTATAGCATGGCTCAGCTGGGGTAAGCAAATGTCTGTCCAGTAAGTAATGCCTGGCTGTACCCAGAGAACTGGGGCTCCTGGTTGGCTCAGCTGAGCATGGGACTCTGAATTCCTGGGGTCATGGGTTTGAGCCCCATGTAGGACATCTTGAGACAGTGCTGTCGGCTTCCCCTGCTCCAGCAGTGGGGGGGGTTGGACTTAGATGACCTGTCAAGGTCCCTTCCAACCTCTAACATTCTGTGTAACTAACAACGCAGGAACTACCCCTATAAAGAGATCCTAAGAGGTGTCTCTGGGATTATAAGATTGGTTTGTGGAACAAAAAGGTGGCTGGTTTTTTTTTTTTTTAAATAAGTAGTATTACAGATTATATACAGGAACTGGGAAACAACTCTTCACTGTCATCATGCAGAATTATTTTAATTTTGATGGGTTTTTTCTTTGTTTGCTGATTACTTAAAATATGGACATACTCTTTTATCTGAAATCCAGGTTTTTTTTCCTTCAGTGTTTTCTAGTAATTGATTTATTAACGAGAGAAAAGAAGTAGTTAAGTCTACTAATATTTTCCTGATGAGACACACAGTTCAGAGCACTAAGGAATGTGATGAGAGACATTTTCAGAGTAGCTGTGAGGAGGGGTGGGAATTGTTTGCAGTTGGCTTTGAAGCCAGGAAAAGGTACAAATATTCTGCTGCAGTAACCAGTACTGTATTTATCTGGCCAGCCTGCTGTGTACATTTATAGGGGCCACAAGATGACAACATGTATTTGGAGCATCTAGGGTAATTATTTCATATACAAAGTGAAAAATAAGCAAAATTTTCAAATTTTCAAAATTTAATGCTATCTCAGTGGGTTGAAACACCCTACCAAAGCAATAACAGCGTTAGGCTGACAATGACAGCAACCACGACGCGCTAAGGGAGATTTAGGTGGTGGTTAAGACAGAAAATTAATTGTGCTGGGAGAGTTTGATTATTCCTATGCTGACTCAGGAACAATTTTTTGCACGATGCACATTCTACAGTTTAGTTCCCCTGAATGCTTATTTATTAGAAAAACTGGTCAGTTAGCAGGCAAGAAGACACATTAGTCTTGATTTACTCTTTCGTGGTGCACAGGACCTAGAATTGCTCCATGCAGTTGTGGAATCACAGTTGTGACACATCCAGTTCAATACTGGTGTAGGAGAAGAAAAACACATAAGCCCAAGGCAGCAAATTTAACAAGAAAATGGAGATTTACAAGAAAATGTTTATATGAATTACATAAATATATAAGTGAACAACTTCCAGGGGGAGCTTAGAGGCTAAAACCTACAGAGGCAGCATGAAGCTTGTTTAAAAACTCTACTCTACAGACATGGTGAAAATGCAAAATCATCAATAGACCATCTAAGTGCTTGTTGGAGTTAACAGCAGACCAAAGAAGCCATTAGAAGCAACAAGATTTTACTTCTTTGGAAAAGTGGAAATCTTATCTAAAATGACAAATGATTTAAAAGAGCTTGAATTTTGACAGGTTAATAAAAAAGTAATTTTCCAAATCAATACATATTTTGAGCTGTATCTTCAAAACCCAGAAAGCTATCTGAAAAAGAATTTTAAAGTATTTACAGTTTGGGGAAGTGATGTCTGGAAATTAAGATGCTGCTACATTACATCTTTTTTTTATAGGGTGTACCCCCAAAATATTATTGCTTACTTTTTATATGCATTTGTAAGTCCACTCTAGTATTTGAAAAACTTAGCTGCTCCTCCATCTATTCTGTAATTTCATCTTTTTTCTTTTAATCTTTTAAGACTTATTTATTGGGGTTTTTTTAAAATACGCTTAGTTTACTCTTACAATAGTGTCATTTAAACGAATGTTTAATGCTGTTGAAAGAAAGACAGGTAGTGGTGGGGAGTTTTGATTGCAATTTTTCTTACACAGTCCCTTCAATGCTTTTGCAAAATGCTTTAAATTAAGTATTTTTAAAGATTTTTTTATTTAAAAAAATATTTTAAAATATTTTAAAATAATATTTATATAATTGCTATGAACTTATCCATGCATGTGTCTGTATTCTATTGAGTTCTTAAAGAAGAAACCTTAATAGAAAGCCTGGTATGATATTTTGCATTATATGAGTTTGTTTTAAAGATTAATAATTTAAATATATAAACTTCACTGCAATATAATTTCTGGGCCTGTTCCTCAGTTTGTTCCCAAAATTATATATTCTGCTTTTAAAGCAGAGTGACCTTAAAAAGAAATATAAAGACTAAATAAAGCATATTTATAATACACATAATATAAAGCTAAATTTTCAGACTCCAGTGTTGTTTCTTTCTTCATGATTTCTAGTAAACAGTAGATTAAATTCCCAATTTAATTGCAATTAAAAAAGATTTATTTTCCAAATTCAGGCAAAAATAAATATACTTTGATAATGTCTGAATGATTTCCCACTAGTACACGATACAAAAATTTCCTCTCACCCTAAGAAAGATACAAAACAGTCTGTACTCAGCAAAGTCTTAGAAATACTTAGTGTTACAGAGTATTACTACCTGTTTTATTTTTAGTTCAGCGGGTCTGGGTAAAATAAATTTCCAATTTAAAATTTAACAAAGGGTGGAAGCTTAAGCAGCCTTTTCTCCCTTGCTGTTGGCACGGTAAAGCTATTGCTCTGTACATCACCTTAGTTCTGACCTGCTGCAGACAATGCTGTGAGTCACCACAGGTGATAAAGAAAGGGCAGAACTTAGCTCAAGCTCCCAGATGTTGTACTCTGGGTGCCACTAGTGGGGTGTCCTGGTTTTGATTTTGCAGAGTCTTCAAGTATGAAAAAACCAGCACAAGTTTAGAGTAAAGCAAAAGTGTAACGAGTCTTATTAACAAGGAGCAAGAACAGTTAGAAAAAAGGGAATGAGCCAAACATGCAGCAATGGCACCCAGTGCCCAACGATGGCAAAAGTGCACACGGCAGCAAAGAGGATTTCTCTGAGACGAGCCAAAAAAACCCCCAATCCTACCTCCCTCACCTTCCCCTTTCCCCTTGCAAATGGCAAATGCCAGCAGTGCAGAAACAGAGAGGGAAGAAAAACTAACAATTTAACAAAAATCAGAAGTGCAGGGGTTACAATGGAAAAGGAAAGGAAGAGAAATGAAAGGAAAAAAGAAAATGAGTGTGGGAATAAAGTGATACTGAGATTGAATCAGGAGGGAGAAAAAGAAAAATGTGGGGGAGGAAGGAAAGAAGTTATAAGGGAAAGTATGAAAATGCATCATCTTTTCACCAAGACCGTGTAGCAAGGACAAGCAGCAGCCCCAGCACTTGCTCTGCGTGCTGACTCAGGGAGCAAAGAAGTTCAGCCTTTGTGCATCCTATTTGTGTGGCCGTGGAGATGGGATATCTCCTGGTTCTCCTGTTGGACATGTAGTGGAATCTGGTTGGTTCCCTAAGCTGTCATGTCATGTCAGAGGCCAGGAATGAGTGACTAACCCATGACACAGGGTCAGTGCTTGTGCTAAGTTGAGACACATGAAGTGGCTGCTTGACATCATCAAGATGGCACCAGTAGCCAAGGGCTATGACACCCGTTACTGAAAGAGCTGCACCCTTGCGGTGACTATTTTAATGTGATATATGTGTGGAGAAAATGGAACTGAATTAATGTTTGTGCCTTCAGCAATCCTGACAGAAAGTCCATTGCCTTGACGTTCAGAAATGCAGTTCAGCTGGAGAGAAACAGCTTATAGGTTATCAAATATTGCAAACCTTTCAGACAGCTTAGTAAAGCTATAATTAAGTTTGCAAGCCGTGTTTGGTGATTGCAGTCTTAATCACTTCGAAATTTAGGTCTGATCTCATGAGTGTAGACAGGTGGGAAACATCTAGGAAAAAGTTTAGATTATCACTGCAGTGAAAACATGTTCACAGAATATGGTGGATCTATTACAATGAAAGAAACTGCACAAAAACATTAGATTTGAAATTACAGGTTTTGGAGAAGCTTAGAAATAAATTTCAGTTCCTTGGAAAGCTTTCTTTGCCCTACATTACAGGCTTTTCCCCATCTTGTTTGGTAGAAAGGGAACATCTTGTTGAGGACTGGCAACATTTGGAACACAAGTGCTGACACTTGTTGATATAATTGTAGTACCATAGGGTACCACAGTTTGGAAAAAATATGATTAATACTCAGTACTAGCTCCAGTCTTCTCACGTCACGTAAGTCTTAGCACCACTTCTCCAGCAAAGTGGAGGCTTCCTTTTTTCACCTGAGGCTTGTAAAAGATGAAATAAATGCAGGAAAACTGATGCTTCAGTTATCTCTTCTTCTTTAAAAATATTTTACTTCTTACTTTACTTTCACTTCTTACATATCTGAAAGGAAATTGAGACGTCTGGGTAGGAAACCTCTTCTGCAAGGTTTCAGCTGCTGTATCCTAGGATGAAAAACTGACACTGTGTTGCACTCAGACAATTACCAACAAGACATATTTGTCCATTTTTGTTCATAATATGAGGGATGCTGTGAATCTGAAACTGCCTGTGAATAAGCAGGATTAAAAAAAGAGTAGGAATATATGGGAAAAGATGTGGAAAATGAAGATATATTAATCTTTGAGGAATGCTCTGGCAACAATTGGATGTGTTTGTTCAAAATACATTGGATATACTTGTTTCTTGTGGTCAAACTGGATTTGTAAAAAATAAATTACAGATTAAAGCAAAAAGAGAGGTAGTATATGGAGTTAAAGATTTGTTAAAGATTTAACATCTGAAGCCTTGAACACATTTGTTATGGGTTAGATAGACAACTTTCTCAAAACACCACTTCAAGGAAAAAAATGTTTCAGAAGACTTAAGTCTATGGTGTTCTGTAACACCATGAATACCTTCAAGGATGCATGTCTTTAGAGTTGTGTTGAGAGTGGAGAAGCAGCAACTATTTTAATTCTTCAGTGTTTCTAATCATGTATCCAGATTAATATTAGTGCCATGAACAAGGATATGGAACTGTAAATAAAATATTAACTCCACCAGTTTTATCTTGACGTAAAAGTCAAGTTTTCCTTGGAAGCCTTTAATCTGACTGTCATTTTTGACTTCACAACAGTGAACTTGCAAAGAGCTCTGCCTCTGCTGTGAAGTACTCCTGTATAAAGAGAGGGTTATCAAAAAGCAATGTTTGTTTGTTTATTGAAATCCATATCAACAGAATGTCAGAGCTTTGGAGAGTGAAACATTTTTGCTCTGAATTCTATATCTGAGCAAACAGTTTCTATTAGATTTGGAAATGATAATGTCTGCTGTAATAAGTCTTTGTGCATGTTTTCCCCCCTAAGGACAGAGAATTCTAGCAAAATATAATACAAACAAAACTGCCTAACTACTGCTATCGAGTCTGCTTAAGAAAATCTATCTTGCAGTGTTCTCATAACTCCCCACCAAAACCAAAGGAGACTACTTTTTGCCTATGAAAATATGCATTATGCATGCTAAGAGTCATACTTCAGAACTCACTTTACATATTAAGAATCACAAGTACATTACACTCAACTTCTGACATCTCATTGCAGCTATCAATAAGCAGCCAAAATGTGGTGCTTCTTTCCAGATTTCTCTGTTAATTCCAGGTGAACAGATGTTAGGAAGAGTTTAAACTGAGAAGAGCTGCTTATGGTCCGAAATAACTGGAGTGAGATTTACAAGGCTGACAAAACCAAAAACATATAAACAAAAAAACTTGCTGTTGCATGAAGAATATGTGATGAAGAACGTTGATTTATTTTCACATCTCTTATAGGTGAGGGAATGATGTTCTTTGAAAAACATATTGCCTTTAACGCAGCGTTTTCTTTTTTCTGGCTAATTCAGGATCAGTTGGTCTCCTGAGTTCTCAGAGGAATTATTTCGTTGCTTTAACCTGAAGTTTCTCATCTGAGAAAAGTTTCAAGACAAGGTTCTGTGTTTTTTTTCTTCAGTGTTTTAGGAAAAGAATCCTATTTATAATTAAATGACTGGATAAACCTGTTTGGTGTTTTTTTTTGTCCACCATGAGTGTAAGTCACTTGCAAAGGAAGGCAGAGTACAAAGGTTTCTGAGTAGCTATACCTGAATTCCTCATTAATAAATTCAGCTGCTCGTTGTACTTCTGTTCTTCCTGGTGTGGTAGCCTCTACTACAACTTTGGCTGCTGGTCTCTTCAGTAGAACTTAAAATAATTTCCTCTCTCCATCAACCAGGCTGATTCCAATACCTGTGTGCAAATGTAAAGTCTCTGCTGTCCTCAGCTTCCATAAGCCACACTCCACTCCTAAGGGGTGCTCAGTGCAAGTTTTCTTGCTCTGCTGTAGAACGTCTTCAGGTTTGCTTTTTCATGGGAGACTTGCAATACCCCCTGCTTCCCCTCCTTTTGCATCCCAGGCTCTTTCAGACAGATATATTGCCTTAATCTGTCTCTGAAATGCTCCTGTCCCTCCTGCCACTCTGTCAGGAGCCATTCCTGACCTTTTAGTCATTTCCCTACTTGTTCAGTAGGTCTAGTCACATCTAGTCTATTTAAGGGTGGGCATCTACAGTTTAATTTGCTTATTCTAAAGGCTTTCTTTGACAAATTCACCACTATGTTCTTTAAGACTGAACACTGTCTTCAACAATATTCTGACCTATGTTCTCTGTTGTCATTTACCTTTATATTTGCCACTTATTTTTCCCCAGCAGTGGACTTTTCACTCTCTTTATCTTTGTGTCAGCTTTGCTCATTCCCCCCTGTTGGGCTGCAGAAGTCACTGGCTGTGCTTAGCTCAGAAGCATTAGATTGTCTTACAAGCATCCTTAAGCAACGTGGTGTCCTACAGCACAGGTTTAATTTCAAAAGCCTTTTAAAACCTTTGCTCTGAAACTGTAATTGCAATCAATTCTCCTTCTGTTATCTGTGTACGCTCTTGGTTCTGCTAGAAACCTCTTCCAAACAGCTCTTTACAGAGGGAGTGGGACACCTTGTCTAGCAAGGGGAAAAGTCACCACTCTAAACTCCTGCCACCATACCTAATTAAGGCATGTGCTTCCTAATAAACTTAGGAAGGAGGAAGAGGGGTATGAGCACAACGTATTTGGTTTAGTTCTGGGTTTTACTACATGTCTAGTATTTCTGTTTGGTAAAGCAAATGTGCTTTGTTTGGGTAATATCTGTGAATGCACCTGCACCCAAACCGGGGCAGCTCAGAGCCCTGGGAAGCATTGTGTTCCACTTGAGCGGCACATGGACATGGTCCTGGCGTTTTCGTGTCTGTTCCTGGTTTGGTTTCATTAATGAATCCAGGAGTACGTCAGCCATAGGCCTGGAAAGAAAGGCCACTGCTTAAGCACAATCTTCACTTGCCTACTAAGGAGATTTCTACAAAGCAGTAGTGAAAAGCTGAAAACAGCCCCACACTTAGCACCTCAGGGTTAGAAAAGGGGCTTTTAAACGAACATCATTATGCAGATGTGGTGGGTTCAAGACCACAATTAAAGAGAAAGGAAAACAAAGCAGTTAGGTCTCGGTAAGTCAAGTAGAGATGGGTACCACCATCCTCGCTATTCTTCATGTGTTGCCACTGTCATCTGCAAGATGCCAGTACCCCCAGATGTCCAGACTGGCAAACTCTTTAATTCTCCAGCGCAGCTTTCTCCTGCAAACCCTGATCGAGCGGGTCGGATTCCTCAGGATCCGGGATTGCATCCCTTGATGCAGGAGAAATGCTGTCAAAAAGAAGCCAGTCTCTGTTGTCCATGCCCAAGGTTTAAGGATTCTCGAGTGTCTCAGCTTTCTCCAGCTAAGCACGAAGGAATTCTCAGATGCCTCTCTTAAGGCTCCTTCTCTCCCCGATAATCGAGCATCCTCAGCTCTTCTCATTGGCAGAAGTGACAGTCAGTCTCTCTTCCTGCTGATCAGTGTTTTCTAAGATGTATGAAGCCCCGTGCTGAGAGGAAGACCCTAGCCAAAAGACGCAGGGCCACGATGATCCGCCCCTTTCATCTTGTCACCTAGCCCCCCCCCCCAGGGTGTACCTGGCAGGTAGCTGGGACAATGGTCTTAAAGCGAAATACACCTTTTTTCTCATGAAAACACAAATCCATACATCTGAAAACTGCTACAGCAGAGAAGTCATATCTCTAGAAACAGAACCTCCAATAGCATCTGTTTTCTAAAAATATTGGGTGTTTGCTCTAGAAATTCAAAGGGACCATGGCTTTAAAGGCAAATTTCCTTTGCTGAGCTGATGGAACATTGCAGCTTGAGGAGAAAAAAAGTAGAGTGCAGAAATGTTGAGCCAGTAGAAAAGCTGCAGATGCAATCAAAAGGCACAGAAGTTTCCCCTTACTGTGAGAACTAGATTCTTGCTTTGGAGAATCAAGTAGTGCTAGGAAGATTCTGAGCAAATTATTTTGGCAATTGGTTTTGTTGCTTGAAAACATAATTCTGAATCCGCTGAAACCTGGTGAGGAGCTGTATATGGACAGATATAATTGTGCTCTTTTTGCTGTAATGATTACAAAATTCTCCATTCCATTGGTGAAAAAAAAAGTGAAAATATTTGATTTTTATCTCTGAATGTATCTATTGAAATTCGGACAAATGTTTTAAAGCAGAAGGTGCTAATGGAACAAACAGTAAAAAGAACAGCATTCCAGTGAGCTAAAATTTAAATTACAGTAGAAGTATGAGCATGAAAGAACAGTACATGCTTTTTCTGCTATGTTTATAACATTTGGGGTAAAGGAATCCTCTAAAAGAGGACATTACAAGAAAAAAAAAACAACCCAAAAGCCAATCAACTAGCCAAACAAAAGAAAGGTCTGAAAGATCATTTTAATAATTGTGTATTGCAATTTGAGAAACACAGAATGAATTAATGAAAGGAGGACAGAATGAAATTGCAATAAACCTTTCTCCTTGGAGACTAGAGGCTAAACTACATTTCTGAAGAAATCTCTCAACTTACTGGTAATTCTGCAAAGTTAAATTAAGTTTAATTGTTACAGGCAGAACTGTCTGGAAATGAAACTGATATTTGTTATACGTCTTCCTGTTATGAAACAGGATGAACTGTATCGCTTCATTAATATTTAAGCCTGCCTAGCACATTAGGGCACTCCTTGGGTGACTGGTTCAACTCTTTCCAGTTTCAAAGCCACAACTCTGGTGCTATATTTGAGTTCAGGGAGTGAGACAGGGGACAGCCTCTTCTCACTGGTCACAAATAACAGGAACAGAAGAAATGGCTGTAAGCTGCACTAGGGAAGGTTTAAGCTGAATGTTAGGAAGACTTTCTTCACAGAAATGGTTATGAAATATTGGAACAGGCTGTTCAGGGCAGTGGTAGAATCATCATCATCCTTGGAGGTACTGAAATGATGTGTGGACCTGGTATTTAGGGACATGATTTAGCAGTCACCTGGCAGTACTGGGCTGAAGGATGGATTTGATGATCTTAAATGTCTCTTCCAACCAAAGATATTCTGTGATTACTAGTTAGTTGCTCATCTGCATTTCAGTTCTAAAACTGTGAAAAGCAGTAATAATTTGGATGAAATACATTCATTATGCTTCATTTCAAAAAGAATGGAATAAATTTTACTTTAAAGCACATTTTACTTGAAAGACTTGAAGGGAAATGATTTGTTGACATTTATTGTGAAAATATGAATGCTGCATTTGTACTACCCTTAGAACGCTTTTGTGAAGTCTGTCACAGCCCAGTAGTAAATAACATCTGACTTCCACTTTGGAACTTTTTTAATCCACATAAGCAATTCTAAAGTTTTGCTCTTCAATGTTTGCCTTTTGATAAAATAAACAGAGCAGTTTGTCTTCAGAAAGATTGAAGGTTGTAACTATTTTGAAATTCTGACTTCTTTTGCCTGAAAATGATTGATTGATAGTAGGGCTGTACAGGAAAGAAAATCAGTTGGTCTTTTGCTGGTGTGAAGAATAACAATTGACATAATAAGTTAAATAAAATTAAGTCTTACTCAGCTGCTTCGTAAATTCTAATCAATGATTTTCTGTTAACCTCCTATAGTACTCCTTCAATCAGAAAGCAATTTAGATGCCATTCTTTATAGCTAAGCAATGAAAAGTCCAGAGGCTTTTAAAAAGATTTTAGTCAATACTTTAAAAAAAAATGAAAATAGTCTTTGTTCTGTGTAATGCAAAATGGGGAAGCCTGAATGTTCTTAGTAATGTTATTTCATCTACTGTCATGCTACATCTTCATTAAAGTGCCTATCTTTTTAGTAATGTGAGCCAGAGGAAGACACGAATTCTTCAGGTAGGTCACACAAAAAAAGACTAAAGAGTGGCCAAAAATGGTATAAAATGCAGCTCCACAATTTATAGGTCAAGATGTAAATAATGTTTTTGACTCTCTAATTCTCAGTCTGTCAGAATATGCAAGTTGTTTACATTTTATTGTCTGCTAGTTGGCTTTATCATATTGATGATCAAGTAGTCATTCCCTGAAGTTCATATATCAGTAAAAAGAATTCTGTGATGTGATGATATAAACAAGTGTCTATACGTGTTTTGAGTATTGTCATAATACTCTGTTGTCTCACAGAACTAGTATAGCTGTTTAATTAGGTGTTATACCCATGATAATGTGCCTTGTTTCTCCCATCTGGGAAGATTAACTTACACTCAGGTATGGAGATACAGGGTCTGTTTATCTCTGTGCACTGGAAAGACTAATCTAGAGAAGCTTTTTCAGCTTGATATACTGAAAAGAATGTTTCTCATTCAGTCTGGCACCTGGAATCTATTTACATGCTGTGTACCCAAATAAAAAATAAATTGTCTAATTTTTTAGGGAACAATTTAGGTCTAATCAGAGCAGGTTGCTTGAAGGTAAACTGTTAAGAGAGTTGCCATAGTGAATTTAGCAATCCAACTTACCTAGCAACATGAAGAAATGGAGACAGGTGAAGAAATGGAGACAGGTGAAGATATTGTCAGTGGAAGATTGAGATTCTATTTCCCAATATCTTTATATAAATATCTTTATATAAAATTGACATAACGTACAAAGTTGTTGGCTAACTGCAGGCTGTCCTGAAACAGAAATTATGTATTTGAGGTAAGGATCCTTACTACTGACACAAGGCATGAAGTCTAGGCTCCTGAGGTTGACTCTGGTCATTACCAGAACCCACGCCAAGAGCAGAAACGCAGCAGGTCCTTGTCGTGACCTCTGCTCCACTCCTACATGCTCCAGCACTTGAGAGTTTTTTGCCTGCCACAAAGTTAAGTAGCAGGATGAACGAATTAGCCCGTGTTGCCGATTAGACTTTAAGTAATAGAAATATTCCTTAGTGAAGCATGTAATCTTTTTGACTGATAAACTATACAAAAATACAGTTGTTGACTGTATCACAGTATCACAGTAATGATAAGGTTGGAAAAGACCTTAAAGATCATCCAGTCCAACCTAAATCCAAATAAACCCAGTAATCCTAACATCTAACATCTAGATCATCTAGATCATGCCACTCAGCACCTCATCCAGCCTAACCTTGAATACTTCCAGGGATGGAGACTCAACCACCTGTAAGAGCAAAGGACATCCAGCCATCGGTCTGGGACTTGAAATTTTTTTATCAAACTGCATCGTTGACAAATATCTCTGGTAAGACAATTTTTTGCCTGACAATGAGGTTTCCATTTAGGCAAGGTTGTGTTTTAAATCCCCCCTTCCCCAAATTCCATTCACAGCTCCAGCTGATCTTTACTGCTTCGGGTACATGAGCCAGCTTCTTAAGTGTGTTAAACACCTCTGTGCTACGTTTCAGCCTACCCTTAAGTGAGTCAGCAAAAGCTATTTAGTCTTTTCCCTGCAGGATCTACTCCTGTAAATGTTGTCAGTGTTTCCATTGCTTGTATTTTTTCATTTCCAGTAGCTCCAGTAGCCAGGGACCCAAAGTAACAGCAATTCACAGAAGAGCATTTGAGAAAGCTCATTATGGCATAAAGAAAATCACCAAAATTAATACTTTTAACTTATCTTTTTGCTGACTTTTCTACTGTGTATGTCAGATATCAGAAAATCAGAAATCACCTCCTAAATGTTCATGAAATTTCTCAAACTCAGCTTCTTATATGTCTCTCTGTTGACAGTGATAGTCCTTGTTCCTAAATCCTGCACTCGCTGTTCTGTTTTCTCCACCCAAATCCTGCCTCTCCTTCTTGGCTACTTGAGCACATTGCTGGCTCATGTTTAAGGTGGCCATCAATCAACACCTGTAGGTCTCTTTTTCTGGGCAGCTTTCTGGCCACTCTTTCCCAAGCTTGTAGGATTGCATAGGGTTGTTGTGACCCAACAGCAGGACCCAGCACTTGTCCTTGTTGAAGATTATACAACTGGTCTCAATCCAGCCTGTACTCTCTGCAGAATCTCTATCCTCAGCAGAACAACACTCTCACCCACCCTGATTTCATCTGCAGTCTTACTGAGGGTGTGGTTGCCCTCCTTGTGCAAATTATTGATAAAGATATTAAACAGGACTGGCCCTGATTGTAAGCCCTGTGACCAGCCAGCAACCAGCACTCTCTGGGCCCACAAAAACAGACAAAAAACAGAGTGGTGCCTCAAACACTATAAACGAGGGAGCAGGGTAACAGCAGAGCAGCTTTGCAGATTTGGAGACCAAGCTGCCCTGCAGATGGCAAAGGTATGTGTTCTGCAGTGGGAACAAAACTAGACATACCATGCCAGGGGTGCATCAGAGGACAGAAAGCTTCACCTCATGGGCTTTTATTTTTTATCTTTTCTAATTTTTGAATTAATTGTATATTATCTTTAGTGAACTCCATTTTTAGGTAGGCCTGAGGTGTAAGTCTTCATAATCCAGCCCAGGGAAATCCATGAACCTGCTTCACTCCCCTTTTTCTCTCTGATTGATTGGGGCATGGCATAAGCCATCCAGTGAGTGTCTAATCCAGCAGAGCACATGGTCCTTCAAGCCATGGGCAGCCAGTCTTTCCACAAGAAACAGTTTGTGGTGTGCCTTTCTTCCTGATGTTTCCCTAGTTCTTATTTCAGTACTCGCCAGAAGGGATGCTGGCACTACACAGGAGCTTCTTGTTCTAAAAACTTCTAAAACATGTAAAAGTTCACACTTGTAAAAGTCCACATTCTCCTTGCCTAACATTAGACATGAAGCTGTGGGGTCTAAAGTCTGAAGCATGATGGCTCATGGAGTACCTTGTAGGCAGCTGTGAGAGAAACAGCTTCTTTAGGACCCGAATTACCATACGGAGGTGCTTCTTTGCAGTGATTATTCACTGCAGTGCCTGAAGGGAGATGGAATGAGACTAAATCTGACCTTGACATATTAACATAAGTTAAATAATTACATTATTACATTGAGCTAATTAATTTGTTCTGTTAAAATAGTCTCAATGCAGTTAAGTACAAATCACATCAAAAGGAAGAAAAACACGTTTCTAGACAAGGATTAAATGCAGAAACACAATATTTACAACATTTGCAAGTCAGTAGTTTGGAGGAGGCATGTTCCCAATTGTTCACAGTAATAAGTTCAGTGAGAGTTTCCCACAGTGAAGTAAATGTTATCTGAATTATCCATATGTCATGCTTCATTTTTTTCTGCACTAGAATGAGTGTGAAAATTTAGCTTACAGACATTCTAAATGTCACCTGGAAACAATAGTGCCATGAATGAGACAGAGGCAGAAAGGGCAGATTAAATAGTTGTAGGAGGTAGCCAGAGGGTGAAGCCCTACCAACAAAGTAAACACCTGAATAATTTTCACCCAGGATTTTATTATTACTACAAAGTCCAACAGCTCTGATGATAGCACACTGCCAGATAGCAGCGTTCCCCTACGCTGCAAATGCTTTCCACATAATTAGGTAACTTTTCCCAGAGATGTCTGAGGAATGATTTAGGATTTGTTTCTGAGTTCAGATTTCAACCAGTTTTTACTTCTCACTGGGTTTTTTTTTTCCTGACTTTGCTCTTTGCTAAGGAATACCCTGCAGAAGAAATGAGGGTTTGTTTTTCATAGGTAGGGACTCTCAGTCTCAACTTTCATCTTGAAATGGCTTGAAGTAATGGAAGGCAGCAGCATGCTTTACAGGACTTGTGCAGTGTCAGGTGCTGCTGTGTCTGCAGAATATTTAGGAACTTGAGTGATCTTTAAAGTTTTGGATAAAAATAATAGTTCATTTTTCAGGTAGAAGCGTGATGATGTAATTCAGGTCTTGTTTAGCTCTTGCCACCTCAGAGAGGGAAAATGGATGTTCAGAGAGACCCTCTCTTGTGCTGTTTAGTTACACCCAGTACTATATATCCTCTCGATGATACAGCATAAAATACAGTTATGTTGGTCGTATTGCTGGACTGGTACTGTGTTGGCCTTGAAATGTATTTGTACAGATTGATCAAAAATGAATGTCAGAAAATCATGTGTCAGTCACAGCTAGAGCTGTACTAGAAAGGTTTTTTAAACCTTTTAGGCTGACGAGAACTTTACATTTCTCTCTCACAAGCTGACCTCTTACATGAATCCTTCCGCTATCCTGGTTGGATTGCTGCAGTGCACTTGACTGTGTGCTGCCAAAAAGGTTCATCTATCACCTGCAGCTGCAGCAGATTGCAGCAGAGTGAGTGCTCACAGCTATGGAACAGGAGATTCTGCTTTTATTTTTTGCTCTATGAACTGAGTACCACGAGTCTAATTTCTTTTGTCTTGGTGTACGGTCTAACTTTAAAAGCTCTGTAAAAGTCTAAGGCTTCCAAAGTTTTCCCAGCTGTAGAACCCAGAAAATGGAGTTCTGCTGCTGAATCCACGTACGTCACAGCTCTCCACAGGAGCTTTCTAGGTCCCTTAGCCCAGTCTGCAAACATTGCATGAGCACCTGGTATGAATCTTCCCAAGACTCCTTTCAACAGGAATTGAATCAAATCTGACCCTCTACCAGGGGACCTGCAAGGTAATTTTGCACCAAGTGTATTCTTACCTCGTTTTATCACAGTAATTACTTCTTTTAATAGGCTTGATAAATGTTTTTTGAGGGTTGTCATGGAGAAAATACCTGCTCAGTTCACGTAGTTTAAAACAAGTGAGAAGTGCTATATTGTTTGTTAATGACACACAAACAACGAGGAATCATCAAGATACAATTCAGGTCCAACATCAGCAACACAACAGAATAAACTGTAATAACAGTCATTTACAAAATGTTAATAAGCAGCTTTGTAAATGCCTTCTGTTATGAATCCCTAAGAGTCCAATACCCTCCACTTGTATTCACAGATGGCCATGACCTGCCCAGGCCATGTGGGTGACCAGCACCCTTTCCCCTTCGGGGAGTCAATGCTCCCACAGCCTCTCCCTCCCTGGGAGTCATGGGTGCTCCAGCTCTTGCCTGCCCACATCACTTCCAGCAATTCATGCACCAACTAGGGGCTACTCCATTGGTTGCCTGTTTAATAAAAAGTGGACCTTTGAGTGCTGCATGATTATGGTTAAAAAACCCCCAGCAATGAAATTCAGCAATTAATTTAGCTAAGGTGTTAAACAAAACAAATACCCACAATACACAGAGGATTTGAAAAGAAACCATTTAGGAATGGCAGGCAAAAAACAAAGCTAACTCAATTTGGGGGAGAAAGGAACAAAACATTCCATTTGCCCCACATAAAAGACACACACACACAGATATATGGAGTTTCATCACAATGATCTTATGTAACTGGGACAAAGCTTCAATGTCCAAACCCTAGGAAGAGAAAAGAGACCCCCAGCTGCAATTTTTAAGAAAAGCATCAAAATTTCAAACCAGAACATGCACCCTGCACTCTTGTTTCACTAATTGGGTGCAGGCTACTCATGGTGTCCAATGGAGTGCAAAATAATGCTAATTAACTAAAATTTGTAATTTAAGTCCTTTGATATCTGAGGATTTTTCCCACTCTGGGGGACTCTACAATATGAGCCTCAAGTCTCTAAGCAGCCTTTCTGCAAACCACAGTGCTGAGTCCTCAGTAATCACTCCTCTATCTACTATTTTTTGCAGTCTTTTTAACAAATTCTGTTGCCAATTTAAAGCAGAAATTTTTCTAAGGACAGCCTTTAATTATCTCAGATGAAAATCTGGTTTGTTTTCATGTTCCACTCAACTTAAAAATGAAAACTGAAATAAACTTCCCTGTAAGGCAAAATTTTAATATTATGTTTATTTATTTCTGATTAATAGAACACAATGACCTTGGGAAATTTTAACCTAACCAGGATTTTCTATAAGCAAAACAAGTTATGGTTTCTGGCAATGTAAATGGGCATAGCTGTTTTCTTTTAGAACTAGTTCTTTATATCAGTAGGAAACAATTATTTTCAATTTATTGCAATCATATCCAGTACACAGGAATTCAAAGAGCATTTAATTGGTTGGAAAAAAAAATAATATTGGGATTTATGGGCCAAACCATTTATTTCAGAGGAATGCAATTCTAGCTGGCCATGTATCAAAATTAGTCAGCATTTTCATACGGTACCATAGGTGGAAGTTTACAATGAAATGATGGTGTGGCAAGTATAACATATAACATATGATGCATGATGGATATTTCACAGGATCACAGAACATTAGGGGTTGGAAGGGACCTCGAAAGATCATCTAGTCCAATCCCCCTGCCACAGCAGGATCATCTGGAGTAATATTTTCTAGTACTGGGATGTATCTTTCTACTTACATTCCTTGTCCATACAGTTGTACTTCAGCTCAGTGTGCACACCAGAATCTGGTGACTCACATGTTAAACTGGTCTGTAGTTTGCTGATTTTTTTATTATTTGCAGCTTACATTTTATATACATTTTTAAAAATCCATAAATAATCTTAAATGCACTAGGAGATATCGCATGTGCAGAATTTAAAGAGAATGTAAGCAGCAGAAACAAGTGGGTGCAAAAATATTGTTTGAGGAATAAAAGTAGAGTCATGTATAAATACAAATATACATGTATATAATATATATTATATCATCATACATTATTACATAATATACAATAACATATTATATTATTATATATAGCATATTATATAACGATACAAATACAATATATATACAAATATATAATATTTATACAATATATAATACAAATTTATTACATATATACTATATTCTAGTATATATTATTATATATTATATTATATATTATATATTTATACATATGTGAATATATATAGTTTTTCCCTCTTACCTCATCATAACTGTTACATACTCTGTGTATCCTGACCTTGATCTTTCTAGAAACAAATCAAATGATTTAAAACAAACTCATCATTTACTACAAAGCAAATATTGGTGAGACTTTGTGTTTGAAACAGATCAGAGAGACACCTTGTGCTAAATTTAGATGAGCTAAGGTTAAACTGTATTGATCAAACATTATGGCTTGCGAGAGTGATTCTGAAAAGGTTTCATATAATTAGTATTATATAAGCTCAGTAGAAAGGACTGTTAGGAATGAAGGTATTGAAAGTAAGGCTGAGAGCCTTTGCAGATGCTATGTAGCTCTTTGATTTGTCTTTCCATGACCTTGTTCTCCGGTGCTGAGGAGAACATTCCGGCATCCTTGTTAATTCTAACACTGGTCTGGACAAAATTCTTGTAAATAATCCTTCTCCATAAGGCAACATCTCCACATGTCGTTATAAAGTAAAAATCAATAATAACAAGTGAGGTGTGTGAAAACAGATGTGTATATTAGAGGAAAATGTTAATATACAAGACCAAGGAATAATATCTCAATCAGAGTGTAAATATTCCTGTAGGGTACTTCTGTGAAGCTGTGCTATTTGAGGAATATAAAGCATGACTAACTATACCAGCAGGTGTGGTGTAGGCGTGGGACAATTATACACTGACATTTTTGCTGGAGCCTAGGCAGTGTTATTTTATACTGGCTACTGATCTAGACATAGACCTGATTAAAAATAATTGAAGGATCAGTTCTCTGATGCAAAATGGTTTTACCCTGGAATTGGAATATGTAGTAGGAATGGATAGATTCTGAAGATGTTTTGGGCAAAGAAAATGACCATAATCTAAGTAGGAACATTTTACTAGCTTTAAGATTTCTGATTTTGTTTTATGGCCACTCTGTTTTGCTGAAGAAGAAAGTTAGGTGTGTGATGGGCCAAGTGACTAATGGAACAGATAGTAGTCTTCCTAATCCTGCTCTTTGTCATGATCCTTAAATGAGCTGCTGGATTTTGGTATTTTCACAGCCATGGATTGGATGAGAAAGTCATACCCACATCCAATATATTATATTTTTGAGTGTGTACACATATAGGAGTTATAAACCGTGGCCTGCCATTTGCTATCTATACTTGCCTTAAACCTCTGTCAGTCAATGAAGTGAGGGTTGACCTCCGGGGAATTAATTTCCTTACTTGACGTATATCTATTGTAGCTCTAACCTGCACACTTAGAATAATTCTTCTAAAAGAATTTTGGGCTGGTGAAAGGTGATTGAAAGGCAAAGGAGAACACAAATCTTTGTTGTATTTAGGAATGACCCTGAATCCAAATCCCAAATCCAAACACCTTCAAACTTTTCAGACCAATAGCATGAATCCTTTTCAGAGGATGTTTTGATAGGAGAAATTGTCTTATTTGAAGTTTCTTGTTTAGTAATTAATGAGCCTGTATACAAAACAAACAATCACTAAAAAAATAGAGCATTTTTTTCTCCAGTAGTCATCTCTCCTGTCTGTGCTCTCAGAGCTTATAGTGAGTGCTTACTGTTTTGAAAACTGACAGTTCAAATCTAGCACAAACCCAAGTGGCACTAACAAGCAAATTGTTTCCATTTCTGAAACCTATTGTAGTAATTGCTACTGACTCCAGAGAGATTCCCTAGGCAAGAGCACTAACGGGAAGTTGGTAACTTTCTTTTAAAGTAGACTTAGTTTACAACAGCTAGCAGATATTTCTGCCTTCGGGGCTGAGGTGAGGTTTATGGACTACAGCAATAGCTTCTCATATTTTTCTGAAGAGGTTGTTTTAGCATTGAGAAAAGAGCTCTAAGTTTTACAAATATAAGTTCTTAATCATTCGCATTAGTTTGTATTTTTTTAAATCCTAAACCTTTATGAGTCTCCCAAAAATACATATGATAAAACTCTTTTCAGAATTTCCAGAGAATATTAATTAAGTTTCATATTAGAACATCACAGAATTAGAGAAGTGTTTATGTTGGAAAATAGCAGGCTGTTTCTCCTCTCTGTGGTGATGGGGGTGGTTGGTCTTTTCTGCCTAGTACCAAGTGATAGGACAAGAGGAAATGGACACAGTTTGCACCAGGTGATGTTCAGGTTGGATATTAGGAAGAAGTTCTTCACCTAAAGAGCTATAGAATCGTAGACACTGGAATAGGCTGCCCAGCAAAGGGGTAGAGTCACAGTCACTGGAGGTATTTAAAAGGTATATGGATGTAGTGCTGAGGGACATGGTTTAGTGGTGACCTGGCAGTGCTGCATCCATGGTTGGACTGGATGATCTTGAAGGTCTTTTCCAACCAAAATGATTCTGTCATTCCGTGTTCTTTCACTTTCACAGGAGTCTTAAATGATGCAGCAGATGAAATGCCTGCAGTAATCAGTTACCCATCCTTGCTGCTATGTCCAGTAATTACTTAAGATCAGATACAAATACATCTGAATGACTTGATTTTGTGAACTCAAAAAGACTTTGAGCTTTTTTCCCCCTATACCCATGTGCTGATAAAGCAAATAAACATTTCTATAAGTAGTGTAAATAGTGAAGACAAATGTGAACAGTAACCTAAACCTTAGTTTATAATGTAATCTGTTTATCAAAACTATTACAGCATGAATTTTGGCACTGAGTTATAAGCACCAAACCACATATTGAAAGTCTACAGTGCAAGTGTTATTAATTAAAAAAAAAAGCAGAGACAAAAAAACCCCCAAAACAATTAAAAGACAAGTGTAGGTGGCTCGCAAATGAGTGAAACTGATGGACTGATTTAATTGTTAAATGTTGTTTTCTCATGCCTTCTTTTCTCATGAGACATATGAAGCAGAGGCCACTTTCCAGCCTGTTGTGTTTACTTGTGTTCTATAGTTAAATAAATAAACCCCATGGGTTCTCAGCTCAGAAGATATTCTGCAAGGATATCTTGGACTTCCTAGTGTTTTCTGCTGCTGGTGCTGATTATTTCAAGCAATTGAAGCAAGTATAGCAGGGATGCCAACCTCCTGCAGTCCTGTATGTAAAGCAAGTACTGGAAAAATAATCCTTTCAAGGAAAATGCATAGAAATTGGCATTTCAAATCTTCATCTTTGAAACTCAATATTTCTTGCATTGTTTTGTCATTTTCACATTTGTGCTAGTTCAGTACACTAAGTGCATAGAGATTGGAAGGGCAATTGATGAAGTTATTAGTGCCAGTAAAACTATCAAACCATTTCTTTACAAAGCGTGTTCATTTAGGACTTACAGGTAATTGAAGGCCACCTTTGAGTTTTTTTTAATCCCATAATACCTAACATTTTCCAAACAATTTAGAAAGACTTAGAGACTTCTTATTAAAAATTCTGGTTCTAGAGAGGACCCTGTGATGGTTTGAGCCCACCCAGATGGAAGCACAACACCACACAGACAGTCATTCACTCCTACCCTGATCCATGGCAAAGAGTTGAGACAAAGGACAGAAAGGGCTCACTCACAAAGTCACAGGCAGACAGACTCAACTTGGGGGAAAAAAAAGAAATTTAATTTAAACAAAAAAACACCTCCCATGCAACAAGTGAAGCAGCATAGGACAGTGAGGAATAAACTTAAATACACCTTTCCCTCACCTTTCCTTTCTTCCTGAGCCCACCTCTTCAGCATCCACCCCACAAAGAGCACAAGTGGGCAGGCAATAGCCCTTCAGTCCCAGTCCATCCACAGTGTCTCTGCTGGTCCTTCCTCCTCACAGTGGGAAAACTCCTCACCATCTTTCCCTGCAGCAATATGGCATCCTTCCACAAAAGACAGTCCTCCATGAGCTTGTGTAAGTTACCTAAATATGGTTGCTTTTCCTTTAAATTATTGAAGTACAAGAAGAGAAAGTCTGTTATATTCTTCCACAGAATTTCCACCAGTGATGAGGAAGTAATTGGAATCACTGTGAATAAGCAGCCTACATTACTGACACCAGATGTGTAAACTCTCATTATAGTTAATGAAAAAATTGTTCATAATGCACAATCACTGTACCTGATGGCTAATATCTCCCCAGACTTTAGGGTTTACCTAGATGTCCATTACCTGTAATGGGATTTTAGGCAGCAAGCCCACCAAGACATAGTGACTTGTACTTGACGTGGCTTCAATCTCATTCACAGAGACCACATCTTACAAGCTGTACTAAAAAAAAATAATTAAAATTAGGATGATTCAAATGTTTGGATTGAATTATTTAAAAAGTAGTTTGCTTTATACTCAATAATCTTATCAGAACTGCATTCTTCTGTGAAGTTCTTTCTTCACTACTGTCAGTGAATTCTGGTTTCTGACTGAATTATCTCTTTTTTTTTTCCCCTAGTCTGGAAAAATGACTTGTTTAGAGCTTCTTGTTCACCCTAAGATTATTGTGACTTTTTCTGTATATATAGATGTTGGAGCATGAATATTTTGAACACATCTAGTCCCTGTGTGCCATCATGTTGTATGTTTTGTTTCCTCTGTCTCAGGATGCACCCCTAACATATCCACTTCAGATCTTACCTGTGTCAGAGTCATCTACATTCCCTGAGCCTTGTTCTGGATTTCCTTTTATTAATCTCCACTGTATTTAATTTTTAATTTTTATCTAGGCAGATTACCCTGGTACTTTATCCCCTGTATTTTTCCTCAATGCATCTTCTATGAAAAGATATTTAGCCCAGACTCCTGAAAAAACTGCCTGTTTAAATTCTTCTGTTTCTCTTTTGGACTTGCATGCTGTGGGTGGCACTTGGGGGCTGGATTGTTGCTGCCTAAAGAAAGATGTGCTTTTAAAAAATGGGAACACTGCTACATGACAACACACTGAAAGATTCAAATGAAGATGGAGCACTTGTATTTTTCCCATGAAATGTATGCATGGTATCAGCAACAGTCATGCTGCCTCGTGGGGCTGCCCTTAATCAGTTTATATGGTAGTACAGCAGCAGTTCCTCGGTCCTCCCTATGCTCCTGTGTTGGTAAATGTAATGTGTGCTAATAAATTTGCCATGAAAAATTCTGCCACTTATTTTCTGAGAAGTGAAGATTAATCCTCAGTGTTCAGCTGGCAGAGAACAGAATAAAGGTGTGCATGCTTCCTGATTTTCAGAACCTCTGATAATCAAAAGTGAGGGAATACACACAGCCTAGTTTGTTAAACATCCTGAAAGGGGACATGCACTGCTGGAGCAAAGGCTGCTTTTCCTCCCTCTCCTTTTCCCCCCAGACATCCTGAGTTACTGGTGAAAGTATTCAATCAGTGCTAGGAAATGCTGAGTAAGGATTCTTTCAAGAGGGTTATGCTGAAACTGTTTTCCCTGTACCTTGGGAAGGTCAGAGCATCTCTGCAGATTACTAATGGCCTTTTGTTTCTAACTCAGTTTTGCAGCTCTGCCTTATGAATTTATTGCAAATACTGAAACAAGACCAATTTTTCTTACTTTAGGCAAATATTTTCCAAGCTGATTTGCCTCCACTTCCACTTGCCACAAGGTTTAGTGAATGGAAAAAAGAAAGGGAAAAGGGAAGCATATTTGTATTGGGCAGGAAGAAGTGTGGGGAAATAAAGGAGAATGAGGCCAAATGAGAATAAACAGAGACTGGCCAGGATGCTTGTCTGTCTGAATCCTGTCAATTGCTGCAAGCTAATCAATATTTTTACTACATCCCAACTACTTCTTTTGTGGATACGAGTGGATGCTATGGCAATTCAACCTGGGCTGGTTGGTGATGAACTAAAAGGTCTTGTTCTGAGCAACTCAGGGACTTGAGAGCTTGAGGCTGCAGCAAGTCAGGAAGACCTAGGTCTTGGACACAACTACTTAGTAGGTGGAGTGTCTAAGGCCAACTCATGGTGAGACAGTCTAATGTGTAGATATTCCATCCTATTCAGCTAAGGAAGAGGACCAGGGCTGGGCAACTCACACTGTTCATGTTTCTGTGAGTGTTCTTTTTATCTAGCTGCGTGCCGTAAAGACCCTACTTCCTGGCTGTTGGTTCACGTGTGTGGCTGTGTGTTTAAAGTGTGTGTGTGTGTGTGCATCCAAGTGCATATGCACCTGTTTGGCTTAGCCATGACACTGACAGAACTGAAGACACAGCACTGTTGCATCTCCACATGTTCATAAATTGATTAGGAGTATGTTCTGCGTTCTGCCAACCTCTGGGTTAGGAGAACACTAACATCTTAGTGTCAGTCAGCTATGATCTGCTACTAGTCCACAGTCCTGGGAAAATAAAAAAGACTCACAATTACCACTAAATTCCCAGGTACAGTTCACTCATTTCAGTTTTTTGGTGTACTTTTTTTAAGATGGCCTCTACAATTATGTTAAATAAAATATGATTTAATATCGTGGGGTAGAAATTCTGGTGATAAGGCAAAACAGCATCATCTCATGATCTGCAACAAGGAAACAGATATACAGAAAACATTATTTATTTTTAAAAAGGTATAAAGTTATTTTTCACAAGCCTATGATAGATATAAATCTGTTTAAAAATGTTTAGAAGTTTATTGTAATTTTTTAGAAAATGTAAATAAAGTTTGGAGAATTCCTTCTTAGCTTTTTCTTTTCCTTTCTGTGTTGAGCTCACAGGGTCTCGAGGTCATGCTACCAGTATGTTTTTAAGCTGCACACAATTACCCTCAACCCTGTAAAGCATTGCACAGCAGGAGAGTATTTATGACCTGTCACAGTGAAAGCCACTGTCTTATGCATCCCAACAGGAGTCCAAGTGTAATGCAGTGCTTATGACAAATACGAAGGTACAAGGTAGAGATAACATATTTAAAGATCGCATTACTGCGCCTTTGAACATAACTTTTTTCCAATCCATGCTTTCCACTCAGAACTTTAGCTGCATGTGTCCTCGGCAGGTTGCTGAAGTAGAAATACTACTTATCTACTCCCTATTATTTTCTTAGCAAAATCATTATCCTACATAAAATTATTTGGAGGGATTATTAACATTAACTACTGAGATCCAAGGGCACATCACTTACCCTCACAGTGTCCAA
This sequence comes from Rhinopomastus cyanomelas, assembly GCA_013400115.1. NCBI lineage: Eukaryota > Metazoa > Chordata > Aves > Bucerotiformes > Rhinopomastidae > Rhinopomastus > Rhinopomastus cyanomelas. The sequence continues at coordinate 455,033 of VXBP01004470.1, forward strand.
CAATGTGATGCTTTCTTTTAAGAACAACATATCGCATAGTTTTATGTTCATTTCAAAGTAAGTAGTCACACAACAAATTTGTTCAGGTGATACATAAAATTAAATGGATATATATACATGCCATATCAAAATAAACAGACTATTGAAGCTTACCAGAAAAACAAGTTTTTCTTGACAGAATAGGCCTTCACAGTACAACAAACACACGTTCGCACGACAAATGCAGATTTTTAGTGTAATTCAATGACTTCTCAAAAGCACTTTTCTACCACTTTCATTCCTCTCATAAGAAATGTTAGGAGATTAAAAAGAAAAGTTATAAAGTAGACTACAGTGAAATGTGTTTTCAGTTTCTTTTTCCTCATTTTAATATTATCATGGTGATGTTTTTCTCTTATAGTCTTGCAGCTTTTCAAAAGTGATGTATTGGTTCTACTTGTTGGGTGCTTTGTGTGAAACACCTCTTATGAAGCTCTTGCTTCCCCAGGAATGCAGTAAACACCCATTCTTTGAAAACACCTAATTTTAAAATTCTAAACCCCTATGCCAAGCGTTGAAAGTGTCAGAATGTGTAAATTTTTTGCATTAGTCTTGATATAATTGAAACTTGTTGTTATGAGGACTTCTTCACGCACTCGTGTGAAACCCATCATGCCCATGACTAACAGCATCAGAATGCATGGTGTACTGGTAGTTTAGCCAAGCTGCCAATGGTTCATGGCCAATCAAGTAAATATCCTATGATGCTAAGCACTCTCTTTAATTTACAAGGAGACAGAATATCTGTTAATGATTCTGTCTCGGCAGACTAACAACTTTGGATCAATGTCAGCTGTCACTTGATTAATTGCAGACATGAGGCAGCTGATCAAGAAATTTTCCACCTTTTCCCCTTAGTATTTGTTCGTCATAATTTTTCATAGTCGCTCCACAGCTGCATATGCTGAAGTCAGCAAAACAAACCTTAGGAGGGTGTTAAATATTGGGCAAAATACAGAATTTGTTTAGGCAAGAATAAAGAGGGCAAAGATGTTGCCATTTTTGAAACTGATAATTTTGTTAAAGAAAGAGGTATTATTTCTTTTTTAAAATGCAATTGCATTGGTTTTGCTAATACTTAATGATGTTGATACTTTCTCCTTATCATTATCTGAATAATAATCTTTTATTTTTTTAAAAAAATGATATCTGGATTAATATAGCGATGTCGGATTCAGAAGCCTTTTTTTCCCAATGCAGATATTATGCTTAAAAACTGTGTTACACGACCAGTGATAAAACACAGCATTTGTTCTTTCAGTGCAAAACTGATGGAGCAGCATTTTGCAGGTCACGCGGGTCCACCATGTCATTATCCTGTGACTCTTTAAGAGCACTGTATGTTTATTGCTGATTGGAGATGTTTCAAGACTAAGAAGGAAAACTTTGGGTGAAGTCAGCACAGACCATGGGGCAGCACTGCAGTAAGCTGCATGCCATCCTGTAGAGAGGGCTCAGACATGGGTCCTCTGTGGAGCTCAGCTCTTCTGTGATAACATGGTTCCTCATCCCATGTTTTCAGTGCCTGCTTAGAGATACCCAGTGCTCCTAGCTGTTCCTAAAACTTCAGGTGAAGTGTTGGTTTCCTGACTGCCTGACCAAGACATTCCTCAAAAGAAAAGCGGGCTGCTACATTGAAAATCTAGACAAGTTTGAGGTAAAAATAAGTAGTAAATGAGGTAATTTGTGAAAAGATATTTTTCTCTAAAACTTTTTCATGTTTGCTTCATATTTTGAAATATTTGAATATTTGACTTCTATGGCTCTGTGAAGTACGATATGTAGGCTGACTGAAATGCACGTTTAACCATTCTAGCTTCCAGTGGCCACCTGTGACCTGCTGAGTGGTAGCTCTCTTTTGTAGAAGACCAGGTAGAGGTGTTGGTAATTTAGCCTCTTCTGACTTTTTTAGGAAGTGAAACAAGTTAATCCTTAAGTAGGAAGAATCAGAACCCTAGACACACATCCTGTGTACGCCTTTGAACTTATCCTATTGCTAATTGCTACTGGTTGACCTAAGACAGTCATAAACTACCCAGGTGTTTACTTTCCACTCCTAGACTTCACTGACCCATCAGCCTGCTGCTGAAAGTATCCTGTAGAGTTGTTCCTATGGTCCTGCCTTCCTCTGTGATTGTGGCATTCCTTAATACATTCTGCAAGGATGCCAACAGAGGACAGTGTCTCAACACAAACACGTGGATGACTGCAGCTAATCTGACTTTAACAAATAGACACAAAACCTGTCTATATAGCTTGTCTTATTACCAGAATAATTTGCAAAAATAGGGCAGCCATCACACACGTGTTTATAAAACAAATCCATACCATTCAGTCATGCTTTTTTTCAATATATTCTCCAAAGAATGAGAAAATGTGAGATTTCTGTTGTGGTTATTGCTGCTAGATACAAGGTGATATTATAATACCACAGTGTGGAAATAATGGAAATAGTTCAGACAGAAATATTGTAAGCTTAATTTTCGCTTTGCTTGTGTGATTGTTTGTTTTCTTGAGGAACAAAACAAGCCTGAACCTTGGACACCAGCTAAGGAAATGAAGTTTTCACTAGGGTAATTTGTGACAGAGGGAATGGCTTCAAGCTTCAACAGAATATGTTTAGACTAGACATAAGGGAAAAATTCTTCATGGAAAGGATGGTCAGGCACTGGGATGGGCTGCCCAGGGTGGTGGTTGAGCCCTGGAGGTTTTAAAAGTCACTTAAATGTAAAGTTAGGGGATATGGTTTAGGGGTGAACTTGCAGAGTAGGGTTGATAGTTGGACTTGATGATCCCAGGGATCTTTTTGATCCTGGATGATTCTATGAAACCACCTTAAAATTAGTACTGTCACTTTTCAGTTACAAATGAGTGACCTTGTACTTTTTTGTTGATGGGATATAGCTCTATAATCTTTTACTATTGTTTATTATGGTTGTACTTCCTTTCCTTAAATTTAGAATTATTCTTCTGAATAACATCCTTTTTTCCACTCCTCAAGCTTTACTTTTTATATTTTTTAAGCAAATAGTATTAAATCCCCCCCTTATAAATAAACCCCCTTATATGCTCATATTAGCCTCTTCATAGCACCATGGGTAAGGTATGTATGCCTGCAATATATTGCCATTTTAAAATTATAGTGTTTCTACAAATACTGTGATAAAAATTTTAAGCTTTGTCTAACTCTGCTGTTCTTCCTTTCTGGATGAATCATTTTATGAGCAGATAAGACTGATATGAAAAATACAGTTCACAAATGAAATTTTTGTAGCACAGATTTGAACATGCTCTTTAAAATTTAATTTCCTACGATGGATACTGAAGCTTTAAATATTAATGTGCTTTTAATATTGCATACAAAAAGACAGAAGGTTGAGACCTTCTTATATCTTAATATAATTCCTACAGAGCATGAAACAGTTATGTATTGTCAAGACTTTATTTATGTGGTGACACATCAATGAGAAATGACAAAACTAAACATTTTATTGCCCTCTACAACTACCTTAAAGGACGTTGTAGCAAGGCTGCTGTTGGTCTCTTCTCTCCAATTGGTGATGATAGGACGAGGGGAAATTGCCTCAAGTTGCGTCAGGGGAGGTTTAGACTGGATATTAGAAGGAAATTCTTTACTGAGAGGGTGATTAGATACTGGAATGGATTGCCCAGGGAGGTGGTGATGTCACCATCCCTGGAGGTCTTTCAGGAACTAGTGGATGCAGTGCTTAGGGATATGGTGTAGCGGTTAGACACTAGGAGAAAAGGTTGGACTCGATGACCCTGGAGGGCCTTTCCAGCCATGATGATTCTATGATGTAATGAAGATTTTTTGGTTGCTCATCTATTATTCACTCCAATTTCACAATTCCAGTGGCATGCAAGGCATGAAATGCATTGCCAAAAAAAAAATAGTTCAGATTACATATTTTATCCCATTAACAACGGTGCTGCTGCAAAAAGTCTGAATGTTAAACTGAGACTTGGACTTAGAAGATGACATGGCACTGTGCTTCCAGTTCTGTTTCTGCAACCACAATTTTTTACATCAGTTTCTTTTTAAGTAAAGTGAAACAACTCTCTTTTTTTCTCTCTTGGTCTGGGTTTATTTGGTGAGTATACTGGAGAAAGTCTCTATCTCTGTAGAGCAGCTGAAGAATTCCCTAAAACGTGCAAAGGAACTCTCCTCTGTGAATACTGGCATGAAGACTTGACCTCTAGTCAGTATTTGTTTTCTTATACAGAAGTTAGAATATTTTCTTGAATAGACAAACAGTGAAGGAATTTTGAGTTACACAGTGTGATCTGGAGACCATGCAAGGGAGACACTATGTCCTATAATTAGTAGTTCAGTATTTCCTTATTTCCTCAGCTGTTTTTAAATCAAAACTGCTTTATTCTACCCGTTTCTAACTACACCACTATCTTCCCTGCCTGTTTGTCTTGTTTTGCTCGTGGCATTTGGGACATTTAATGAAGTTCTTGGCCTTTCACTAAGTGTGCAGTACTTTTTGTGAATCCTTCCTTTCCTATTCTATCTCACTGACACTTGTGTGCATTATGGCCATCAGCACATTTCACAAGATTGCCCACTATAGGTCATGGCATTAGTTTTTTTCCTGTGGTTTCAGCAAAATCACCGTTAGGTGTGTAGCTCTAATTTCAGTGTAGAGGAAGACCAAGGAAGTTGGTCTGGGTTAGGATTTGAGAACGCAACTAAAACCAATTGAATTGCTTTCTCTTGTGTCATCCCGTTTACTTATGTGTGTAAAACAGTGGTTGTGTTAAACAACCGGTTGTATTAAACAGTGGTTGATGGGATTGAGTGCATCCTCAGCAAGTCTGCAGATGACACCAAGCTCTATAGTGTGGTTAACTTGCTGTAGTGAAGAAATGCCATCCAGAGGGACTTTAACAGTCTTGAAAGAAAGGTTTCCAGACCCAGCTCTGCAGCCTCTTTTCCTTCAGGGAAAAACTCAGCAGGTGACAACATGGTGTCTGCCCCCGTCTCAGAGTCAGTCTGTCAGTCACTTTAACCAGCATGAGGTGCTACTGTGGGCTGCAGTCCTGTCACCCACTCTAGCAAGAATATCCTCAAAGTTGTGACCTATTCAGGTCCAGCCTTCAGCTCCAGTGTGTAGTCCTCCATGGGTTGCACATGGGGCTTTCTTCCACCAGTGGACTCCAAGCCAAGGGCTGCTCTGGTATGTTCCCTCTCCTTCCACATCTGCAAAAAGCTGGGTCATTGTACTGGCTGTAATCCTCCCCCTGCCTTTTCCTCAAAGGAAAAACTGAAGCTCCAAGAAAGGCAAAACCCCCTCAAAGACCAAAAGCCTGCAGAAACTTGTTTCCCTTTATAAATATACTCCTTTACAGAGGTGCTGACTGGCTGAGCCAGAGGTGGGTCCTGCCCAGAACTGGAGGCAGTTTCTTCCACAGAACTTTTTACAAAAGCCATACCAGCTCCTACCTCCACTACTGAAACCCTGCCTGCTTCAAGATACAACACTCCCCTACCCAGTCAAGCTTATATTGCTGTAGGTATGAGTTTATACAACTTTGTATAATCTTGTAATTGGAAGACACACAATCTTTCCACTTGTGTATAGAAAAGGTCCCTAACTTGCTTAACCACTCATATAACCTTAAGGGTAGCCAGTTAGTGACTGTGGGCAGAGGAAAAGATAGAATTTTTGTACAGTTAGATAGTCACATTTGAAGGGCTTGTATGGACAGGACAGATAGAAGTTGTCAGCATGCATCATCTCCAAAGTATTGCTTGATCAGAGCAGAAGATACCTCCACAAAGAGACTTGCAGAAAGAACTCCTGTTAACTTTTCTCAAATGCTGACTAGGAATCTGAGAACAGATGATCTGTCCAGAGATGTTGTGGAGTCTGGAATGTCTCTCTGGAGACATTCACAACCCTCCTGAACACATTCTGAGCAACCTGCTCTAGATAAACCTGCTCTGGTTGAGGGATTTGACATCAGGAGTCCCTTCTGACCCCTACCATTCCATGATTCTGTCACTCTGGTCCTGCTGTATCTTGTTTCAAGATTCCAAACACATTGCTGCAGCTGAGGTGCATGTAATAAAACCACACCACGATGGAACGTGGCGTGAGCGGTCTTTTACTAGGTTTGAAATTAAATTAAACAATCCCCACAATTTCTTTCACTATTCTCATGCACTGATTTTTTTCTTCCTAGCAGCTAGCTGCAACGTAACTTTTAATTAGTGCACGTTATAATGGTGAGAAACTTGATTATTTTCTTTTGAGAGTACAATGCAGCGACCACATTGTCACAAAACTAAGGGTGACCTTTTACAACAGCTTGCAGTTGTGGCAGATATACTATGTGTGTGGCAATTATTCTGTGTATTATTCTATCTGCATTACTCTTAATAAATCGTCTTTTGCTTTCTCTGGGGCCGTGAGCTGTTTGCTAATACTCGTAAGCGAAAGACCTTTTTGAGGGCTTGAGGGCTAAACTTGAATTGAAAATTATTCTAAGGTTTTTTGTTTGTACAAGGAGGTCAGAAGTGTGCAAAGGAGATTATAGAAAGCTGACATTTGTATTGTTTATGGATGGATAAAACCTGGCTTTAAACAAATATCACTCAAGCCCCTGTGCATGAATCTATTGCCTATGCAGACATATTAGGTGCATGGGGCAAGGATTTCATTTCACTACATCAAAAGCAATAAATTCCTACCTTGTCATTGCAATTTTTCACATGTTTTCGGGTTCCTCTGTTTTCAATATCCAAGTAAAGTCATCCCTTCAACATACTGTTCAATCTATTCATTGATGACTTGGATGAGGGATTGGCATGCACTGTCAGTAAGTTTGCTGATGACACTAAGCTGGGTGGTGTCGCCGACACCCCCGCAGACTGTGCTGCCATTCAGCGAGATCTGGACAGGCTGGAGAACTGGGCAGAGAAGAATCTAATGAGTTATAACAAGAGTAAGTGCAGAGTCTTGCATCTGGGCAAGAACAACCCCAGGTACCAGTATAGGCTGGGGACTGACCGGTTGGAGTGTAGTGTAGGGGAAAGGGACTTGGGGGTCCTGGTGGACAACAAGATGACTATGAGCCAGCAATGTGCTCTTGTGGCCAAGAAGGCCAACAGCATCCTGGGGTGGATTAGAAGAGGGGTGGTTAGCAGATCAAGAGAGGTTCTTCTCCCCCTCTACTCTGCCCTGGTGAGACCACACCTGGAGTATTGTGTCCAGTTCTGGGCTCCTCAGTACAAGAGGGATGTGGAGCTGCTGGAGAGAGTTCAGCGTAGGGCAACAAAGATGATAAGAGAGGTGGAACACCTCCCTTATGAGGAGAGGTTGAGGGAGCTGGGTCTCTTTAGCTTGGATAAGAGGAGACTGAGGGGCGACCTCATTAATGTCTACAAATATTTGAGGGGTGGGTGTCAGGAGGATGGCACTGGGCTGTTCTCGGTGTCATGTAGTGATAGGACAAGGGGCAATGGTTGTAAGCTGGAACATAGGAGGTTCCGCATCAACCTGAGAAGGAACTTCTTCACAGTGAGGGTGACGGAGCACTGGAACAGGCTGCCCAGGGGGGTTGTGGAGTCTCCTTCTCTAGAGATGTTCAAGACCCGACTGGACAGGTTCCTGTGTGACTTGGTTTAGGTGATCCTGCTGTTGCAGGCGGATTGGACTAGATGATCTTTCGAGGTCCCTTCCGATCCGTAATGATTCTATGATTCTATGATTCTATGATACTGTTATAGGCTGCAGAAGATAGCAACAAACCCCAGCTGAAATTCCCACCTAATGAAAACATAAAACGCTCTTTTTAAGCCATTCCAATGGGTCCTTTGCCCATGGGCTTTGCCTGTTTTGGAACAAGCTGAGACAACAACACAACATTGCTTTTACCTCCTTTGTGCTCTATCTCGTTTGTAGTCATTGGGGAATTTTGTAGCAAAAAGTAGTCTGGAGGGGAATTCAGCTTCAGAGGCACTTTTGGACACATCTAGTACCTACTCAGCTTTTTCCTGGCTTGTGATTAGCTTAGAAGATTTCTACCTATTCTCATCAGGTTTTAGACAATCAGCCAAGTGACTTGTAGCCGCGCACGCATTACACTTAGCTAGTTAGCTGATGCTAAAGCTCTTCCATGGATGGGCTAGATGTGTACCAGCAAATAGCCTGTGCTGTGGGGCTGTGGCTAGTGTTAGAGTAGCACCCTCAGTGCATAATGTTCTTGGAAATGTGGAGTTAACTGGAAGTATTACTATGACAGTTAACCGGTCAGGCAACAGAGAGAGGAGGGTATCGCATCACATACACAACAGTTAGATTGTGATCTGATAACAACTGTCCAGAGAGGTCCTTCTCCCCTCTCTACTCTGCACTAGTGAGACCACATCTGGAGTACTGTGTCCCATTCTGAGCCCCTCAGTTCCAGAAGGACACAGAGCTGCTGGAGGGAGTCCAGCATAGAGCACTGAGGAAGATGAAGGAAGTGAAACACCTCCCTTATGAGGAGAGGCTGAGAGAGCTGGGTCTCTTTAGCTTGGAGAAGAGGAGACTGAGGGGTGACCCCATGAATGTCTATAAATATGTGTCAGGAGGATGGAGCCAGGCTCTTCTCAGTGTCATCTGGTGATAGGACAAGGGGCAATGTGTGTAATTGGAACATAGGAGGTTCCATATGAATGTCAGAAGGAACTTCTTCCCAGTGAGGGTGACAGAGCACTGGAACAGGCTGCACAGGGGGGTTGTGGAGTCTCCTTCACTGGGAAGATGTTTAATACCCACCTGGATCTGTTCCTATGTGACTTGATGCAGGTGATCCTGCTGTGGCAGGGAGATTGGACTAGATGATCTTTCAAAGCCCTTCCAATCCCTAATGTTCTCTGAATTCTGAGATAACTTTCAAAGACAAGTGCAGAGAAGGGTAAGTGCTTCTTAAGCAGCTCAAGTGTGTTTCTTACCCTTGGATGAAGTAATGTATAGGTGACAAGGATGTTTTGGCTTGGGTATGGTAGGCTACTGGAACTTGTCAGCATAATTGCATTATCCTGAGACTGAACTGCCTGTCTAGCAGGAGAACAGTGCAGTTTTCATCCTTGAACAGTGCTTGTTTTCGTCCTTGAACAACTCCAGCAAGGGGAGGGCTCTCTGCATTATATTGCAGTGTGTGTGGTTTTTTTTAAGCCAGGAAATTATTTTAGCATTAGAGGAATAGAATATATGGAGGAATCATCCAGAAAATAGTCACAGTTAATGGAACTCGTAAAACTACTAAATAAAAAAAAAAGGAAAATTAAAAATTCCAATCTGTTTGGAGAAATAAAGCTCTGTTAGTTTTAATCAGAGCCTTGTATATGTAAATATTTAGCAGAGTATCTGCCCACTGGTAGTGTGAACATCTATTAACAGCCACGAAGACACTGTTGTTTGCAGTGCAATTTGCCTTTTGTTTACAGCATTTTGTCACAGGAAATCGCCACATAAGACAAAAAAAGTGTTAACTAAATAATTCTCCTCAGTGTTCTGCCAATATCCACAAAGTAAAAAGACAAAACAAGAAACCAGGTAACAATTATTTTTACAATATATTTTTATTACTAATACAATTGCAGCAGTGATTAAATGTAATGCCATGCTCAGGGGACTTGGGTAGATGGGTGTTAGCAGACAGAAAGTGGTTAGCCTTTTACCCTTACACTGTTCAACTCAATAAAATGAAATTGGAGTTGTAGGAGGGTAACAGGATTATTGTAGAGTCATCATTTCCTGCAGCATCTATCCTTTAAATTTGACCTTTGCAGGAGTTCATTATGCCAAAATTGATAGATCATGCTCACAGGAAAAAGTGATCTAGAATACCTGAACCTCAATAGAGGTAACTAAATTAACATCATGAGACACTGCATGTATGTACTTAAAACAGGTTTGTATGCATGTGTGTGTATGTGGATATGTACATGCATATGGATGTGCACACATATCCATAGAGATGCTGTAAGAGCTGTCAAAGTAGCTTTCTTTTCATTATCTTCAGTGCACATAAATGCAGACGTAGTTAGGATGGAGGCTAGCACAGTGTTTACAAGGATATGTCAGAAATCTGCCCCCCAAGGTAAAGGCAGTTTAAGAAAAAAATAGGTTTTTCTTTCCCCCCCCCCCATTCCTGATCTAGGGAAGTAACAGGTTGAAAAGCCTCAGGAACCAAGGAAGACTGACCTGTTACCTTCAGTGGGATGGAAATACTGTAGAAAAACAGTACCCTCAGTTTAGTCTGTCCCAACAAGGGAGATACTTCCAGGCCTTCAGTGAGTCCCAAGACTGATCTCAATTTCACAATTTACTTCTGAGGGATATCCATGATGCAAGCACCTTCCAGCAACCACAACATAGTCCTTTCGGTTTCAAGCCCAAGTCAACACTGCCATGCCCAATCCAAGAGATCTCAGCTCTGCAGGATAATAGTTATCATATATAAACATGTATTGTCTGGGTTACAGCTTCTTTAAACAGGCATATCGCTGTCCAATTTGTGGTAACTGAGCTACCCACTGTTCACTTCAATGATTAAATGTTTTAATCTCCTGGTACTTTGATGAGATCCAAGAGTCTACCTGGGATTCCAAATTTTAGAGTGTCCAGTGACCTGTTCAACTGACTTATTCTCTACTGAGAACTTTGAAAACTACTTTTGAAATGTAGTTTCTTGTTATTTCTTATTTTTCAGTCCTGAGATTGAAAAGACAATGTCAAGCTCTAGAATAATCCTTCAATTTAGATTAAAGGATTGAGTGAAGGTTGTAAAACAAAGAAAAAACTTAAATCTTAAAAGAGTTTACAAGTTTAGTGATCATAAAACAGTACTCTCTCCCTGATATCTTCTCTTTCAAGTTAAGGCCAAACTCCATACTTCTTTAAACTTTTGTAAAATGACAGTGCTGGAAACACCCTTTAGACACTGAATTGTTGGTGGATGCCTTGAAGATATAGATATTGATATAGATATTGAAGAAATATATATAGAAATATATATATTTCCTGCCTAGATAGAGGCAGGAAATAATCATTGGCATGCCTGAATGGTTTGGAAATAGATTTGGGTGTGTTCCCTAATGCCACAAGTAACAAGAATATGAGCAATAAAGAGAAATGTCTTCGTGCTGATTAGAACTTTCTAAGCAGAGAGAAAAGAGGTGGTACACGTTGAATTGCTACTGCTACTTCCTGTGGTCCCTTCTAACCCAGACTGACTGTATGACTTGGTCTGGGTGATCCTGCTGTGGCAGGGGGATTGGACTAGATGATCTTTCGCGGTCCCTTCCAACCCCTAATGATTCTATACTCGGGGTATCCAGCAGATAGTCCTATGCCTGATTCATATTCAACCTTTCTACTGAAATATTTGCTGGTGACCTATAAAATTGATTAATGCTCATTCATTGTGAAAACTTTCATCCTTTCAGTTTTTTGCAGGTGTGTAATTTTTATAAACCCACAATATACTGATTCATTATGGAACAATTACTATGTAGCTCATAATTCTTTAAAAAAATATAGTTTGGAAGATGTAGTGGATGTCTGATTTTTAGAAGTTAATACTAATCTGCTTTAATGCTTTATATTTTCTTCAGTGCATATAGGTTACACTAAGAATCAAAGATCCTGTGTTAGTTCCTGGAGATCAGGGCCTTCAGATTCTTATTTGGTTGGATCAGATTAAGTCTCTGACCCTCTCACAAAATTGATTTTGCAAAACTATGTTTCTTTTTTATGTTAAAATTAAATGTCTTGCAACTTTCATATATTAAAATTACCTGAGGTATGACTGGTTCTCATAAATACCATTGCAAACTTAGTTAAAAATGTAGATTACATCTCTTTCAGTTTTTTATGCTGAGACTTCTGCTAAGATTTCTTTTTTTGTTTTTCTACACAAAACAAATTAATAAAATGTATTTTTATTAAAACTGAAAATTGTTTTAAAGCTAAGATGGCTGAAGACAGCAGAACAACTGAGGCGAGATAATTGGGCTGTATTTTGGGGCTATATCAGTATTTAGTATCTCCTTGGGTGACTTTGAGTATTTCTGATGGGGATGTTATTCTGGGGAGAAAACTGTAGAACAGCATGATGATTTCTTTGAGGTTTTTCTTATGCAGTTCAAGCTTTTTCCTGTTTCTTTTGTTATCTGCAATTTTCTATGTATTAATTTCAGGAGAATGCAGCATGGTTAAAAAAATGAGACAATGTGAGTGTGTCTTAGTCACACATTCTCATATATGCATCACAATGAGGAAACTAATGTAACTTGAGGAATTCTTTTCTTATTACATCAGAAAAAAATTGTACTGATTCCTCACACACCAAAATATTTTGAAGTACTACCACCTCAAAGTAATATTTGTAGAGGTCTAGCTGCTATTCTGTTTATATGTTCCTAGGGCCTTCATTTTCTTGCAGAGAAAAATGTTGTACTTATTGAACTTCTATGAGTTAAAATACACATCAGTGACAGTACAGATCACCAGAAAACTGTACGAGTTGTCAAAACAAAGAATTCATTTATATAAAGTTATCACATATTTGAAAAGTCTATTCCTTCTTTCACAGAAGTTCGTCTTGAGTTTCTTCTATTATGTTTCATAGGCAAATGCCTTTTTCATTTGCAGTGTCTTAGCCACAGTGACAAACGTGGCTGATCACTTCTACTGGGCTGTAGTAGTAAAAGTGCAGCAAAAAGATTGAGGAATTCATTACTCCAAGTTTATTACTGCAGCATATAAAAAACCCTATGCACTATCAATTGAAAATAAATTCCAATGCAGAGATGAGGTCTAGGGAACATAGGTTGTAAGGGCAAAAATAGGACATCATAGTACTTCTAGAGAAGACAATCCCACCACCTCCCTTCTGATCCACCCCAGAATGCTGTTGGCCCTCTTGGCCACAAGAACACATTGCTGTCTCATGGTCATCCTGCTGTTCACCAGGACCCCAAGGTCCCTTTCTCTTACATTGATCTCCAGCAGGTCAGTCCCCAAACTACCCTGGTACCTGGGGTTGTTCTTGCCCAGATGCAAGACTACGCTTACCCTTGTTACACTTCATTAAATTGCTCTCTGCCCAGCTCTCCAGCCTGTCCAGGTCTCCCTGAATGGCAGCACAGTCTGCAGGGGTGTCAGTGACTCCATCCAGCTTTGTGTCATCAGCAGACTTGCTGACAGTGCACCCCAATCCCTCATCCAAGTCATTAATGAATAGATTGAATAGTCAACATCTCTGTGGTGATTGCTATCACAGGAATGCTTACATAAAATGAAACTCTTGTTCTGTGGCTTAAAGGAATTGTTAGGTCTGTCTCTTGTCCCTGCTCTGCTGTTTCCCTCCTACATACTATATGTGACATATTTCTCAGGACCAGGCAGGTTCTTTTGCTTAAAGGAGTTGACTGGAATTTGTCCTTGTGGATCTCTAGGAAAGAGTCACCACCTCCAGCCTTGTGTAGTCCTTTACAGACTATATTGCTATTTTGACACTATTACTTCAGCTAGGCTTTCTCTTCTAACAAGCAGCAAAATAGGCCATTCAAAGCCACGAACCATTTCAGAAGTAGTCATAACACAGTTCTCCCTTAAACAAGGGATTTTTCTTCACAGCTTCTCTTTTTCTTCCAGGGGGACTATTTTCAAAATACAAGCAGCTCGGATGATTGCCCCACATTCACAGCAATTTTCACTTAATTTGCTCACAGTCATGGAAATTAGTGTAGCCCTAGGTAGACTCATTCAGCACCATTTATTAGGATACTTTGGGATAGAATAAACTGCAATCTTTCCAGTTGTACAGTATGAGGAGTGTAGACATCCTTGGAGCAGGAAACGCTGCTAGGAATACTAATACGAAACTCCTCTTTCTGATGCTTATCTTGTCTGAAATTTTTGAACTCTATCCCTAGTGTCTGTAAGGCACAGATGCTTGTGGTTTATATTTTAATCTATGCTTGATATTTTCCTTATCCAAAGTGCATTTGTGCAGCAGGACACCTCTCAGACCTTTCCAAGATGTTTTCTGCAATTTAGAAGATACATCTTTATGTGACTGATGCGACTCATGAAGCAAGCTGGTGCCCTGCAGATGAGTACATTTCTGCTTGTGAACCATCCTCTGATATGCTAGTATTTTTTAATTTTTGTTGAATGACAGAAAAATATCCATCTAGTAAGCCACAAAATACAGGTTTTGCTACTTTTTCTCACTTTTAAGTTTCTTTCCCTTTTTTCAGTTGGTATGGCTCTTCTCCATAAGTCTCTGAATCAACAAGGGAATTTTTAGTTTGCTGATTTGCAGAGGAAGCTCTAATTCCTGTGGAATTCTCATGGAAGTGGTGAAACTTAGGTATTTGATTTTAGGATGAATAAGAGAAGACTGAAGGTCAAGATCCTGGGCAAACAAGCACAATGATTTTTCACTTTTTTTTCAGTAAGATATTGATAAGGAAGTTGACCCCCCCCTTACTTTCATGCTTCATGAGTAAATTTTTGTGATCACAAACATTCTTCATTGTGTGACTGAGGAAAAGATGGTCTTCATTTTAGTAGTATTGCCATATTTATTTATTTGATTAATTGTTTTACTGGAAATCTGCATGGTCACTTAATAATCCACTGAGTAATCCTAGCTGTTCCTTGCGGTCCTGTTGCTTTGAAATTCTCTCTCTCAAAGCTTAACTATTTGTCCTAAAAGAGAAACACCGTCTACAGTATCACGGACAGCCAGACTGATTGTATTTCTAATGCCTTTGAAATCTTTGGAGAATAACCCTTAAGAGACTCCCTTGTTGGGACTTGGACAGGACCTGTAAAAATGTGTGAGGTGGGCAGACTCTTTAATGTTCAAACTGTAATGAAAAGAAACAGATGCTTATGCAGAGAAACTCATAGTTGGAGCCTAATTTCAGAAACTTCTGGTTTCTCTCTGCATCTATCTTCCCCTCCCCACTGAGTAAAGAAGGACCATGAGGAGACCAGTCCTGTCAGCTAAAAGTGACTGTGGGGGAACATTCCTGAGGTGGGTAAATCACACAGATATTTTCAAGTGTTTTAGGGATTGCATTTTCTATCTGCAATATGCCCATCATGTGATCATAATGCAATGGGTTAGGACTACTGTGAATCAATGTGTGTGTTTTTCAGATATATTTTGACCATTTGTATGATATTGAATGAATATAAAAAGTGACTTCTGTTGTCCTTAAGAATTTCTGTATTTTCTTATGACTAAGACAGTAAAAATTGTCTTAACAATTTAACCTTCATCAACACTTTGTTTCCTGAGCTACAAGGTAAAGCAAAAATTTTGTTCTGGGTTTTGTTGTTTGGTTTTTGAGGAGTTTTGGGGGATTTTGCGTTTGGTGGCTTTTTGTTTTTTAGAAAATACTTAAATACAATTTAAAACTTTGAAGACACTTGTACATAAATAAAAGTTTTTTTGTTCCTGATCTTTTAAAAAGAATAATTCAGACATGTTAAAACTCAACAGAAGCAGATGTCCAAAGCTGCAGAAAAACATAGAATAGGTAATAGGCAATTAGTAGACTAGGTTGTAGGACATCTGCTTTTGTGATATTGTTTTTTGAGAACTAATATTTATTATTTCTGTAGCATGGTGAGCGTTTCTGCCAAGATAGCTTGACGTAGAGGTGAATACTTACAGAGTCATCATGTGTCTTTTCCATTTTTCTCTTTTATTTTTCTGATCCCTAGAAATTGAAAAAATGTTTTCAGAAAATCAGACAGATTTCTACATTGCAGATGAAATAGCAATGTTTGGAAAACAGCTATGTGTGAGGAAGAAATAAAAGAGTTAGCAACCAGTAGCATCATTGCTTTAGTCAGGGTCAGAGAAGGAGACAACAGTGAGAGCCTAATTGAGAACTTACTTTGGGGCATAAAGTGAGGTGATCTGTCTGGAGTAACATAAGCAGGTAAAAATGTCTCTCAAAAAGAAGCATATGCTGCCTCATGAAGTTCCCATGATTTCACACATTGCTACCAGTTGCTACTTATGATTTGTTACATATTGCTAATAGATCCAAAAATACTGTGTCCTCTTCTTTTGATCCCCTATGCCACTTTTAAACATGGGTTTGTTCAGAATGAAACACTGAAATAATAGATAAAATAGATGCCTGAAATATAAATACTACTCACTAGTGTACAATCAAATGATGTCTTGATGTAAAGGAACTTGATGTTAACTGAAATTTGCCAACAACTGGCAAAAGCAAACCGAAATGAAAAATTTTACATCTCCTGAACTGCTTATAAGTTTGTTTTAAGAGGATGAATCCAGTTGTGGATAGCTGAAGCATCAGAAATCACATATAATACACCAAAAAGCTCTCTTGAACGTTTAGGAGGCTTTAAACAGAAACATAGAATCATAGAATGTGTTGGGTTGGATGCAACATCTAGAGGTCGTCTACTCAAACCCCTGTACAACAAGCAGGGACATCTCTAACAAGAACAATTTGCTCAGAGCCACATCAAGCCTGACCTTGAACATCTCCAGGGGTGTGGCCTTAGCCACCTCTCTAGGCAACCTGTTCCACTGATCCACCACCCTCATATTAAAGTGCTTTATCCTAATATCCAGCCTAAATCTACTATTTCTAGCTTAAAATAATTACTTCTTGTCCTGTTGTCACACGCTGTTGCGAGCAGTTCTGCCTCAGCCTTCCTACAGACCACTCTCAAGTGTTGGAAGGTCCATGCTAATAAATATGGAATCATAGAACGCTTTGGATAGGAAGGAACTTCCAAAGATCATCTGAAACAGCACCCACCCTGTGATGAGCAGTGACATCTACCGCCTCTCTCAGCAACCTGTTCCAGTGTTTTACCACCGTCATTGTAAAACATTTCTTCCATATAACCAGTTCAAACCTCCATTTTTTAGATTAAAACTGTTACCCCTTGTACTGCCATAAATGAACCTTCTAAAAAGGACTGCCCATCTTTCTCAAGGCTGATTTCTATGACTCTCAGGAAAAATATTTTGCACTCTCAGGAAATGTATTTTGCATCCAGATAAAAATATTACTTCATCATATCCAGCTTATGCAGGTGTCTTTTAGTATCTATGAGTTTATTAACACTCCTGTGGATGATATGATGAAAACACTGAGAAGATCATAGTAGAGACAGGAGAATGATGGGATATACGCTGGAAAACCACAGAGTTTCCTCTCTGAAGATGGATTTTTCTATCTGGAAGTAGTGTCAAGTCTAGGCTTCTGGGGTTCTTTATGCATTGTTTGCCAGTGTATTGCTGGTTTGGGGTTGGCTGTTCACGCTTGCTCTGTTATTCTGCAGTACAATAACTCCACCTTCAATTTGCAATATTTTCATAGCACAGCAGACATTTATAGTTGTTTTGCAAGATTTGGCTTTGCAATTGCTTGCGATATTCTCTAGTGAGATGAGTAACTGTAGACCTGCTGGACAACTGATCTTTAGCTAAAATAGGAGGAAAACCAGCAATAATAGGAGCAATAAAAATTGTACCTGTAAACTGAAGACCACTTCTTTTTCCATTTCTGTTGTAAACATGTATCAGGTTTGTATATCAGAGACACAGTAACTAAGCTCTCAGGCCAGTTGCAATTCCCTGCACTGAGCTACTCAGTTTGTTTACAGACTGAAGCTCATATTTACACTTTCCTTATCCATCTTTGCAGTGCCAGGTGGCAGCTCTGATGGTGCATTGCACAGTGTGTTAATAAAAATTCCTTCATTAAATGGAGGAACTTGACCATGACCTAAATCAGGGAAGCAGATTAGGTGATATTAATGAGAGTAAAAAAAAGCTTGAAAATCCCACTTTCTTATTGAAGCCATGGTGGACACCAGGACCCTAATCCAATGAACACCAGAACTATGAAAAATCTTTCGCTCCAGAATTGACAATGCAATCTGAATCACATGTGAAACATTAATTATCAGTCTCTGTCTCAGTTTTTAAACTATGCAGTATTCAGAACAAAGGGAAAGCTTTTTCTGCATGTGAATGTGTGTACACAGGCACATCACAGTCAGGACTTTGGTGATAATTCTGTACAGAATAAAATAGTTTAAGGAACAGTGTGATGGTTTTGAGCTTTGAAATGAAATCTTGGTGTCATTCTAGGCAAGGCAGACTTCAAAAAGCATCTTCCAGCTTCCCAGAAAGAGAGTGGAAGCATTGTGAAGACAATTCATTACAGCAGAATGCCATGTGTGAGACCTCAGGTACATGACCAGTATTGTGTATCTTCATAGCTGCAGCACTGTGGTTTCCAGTGCACACAAATCAATTAAATAAGAACTCACAACCTCTCACTTTTTGTGACCCTCTTGGAGATCCATTGTGTGGTAGTCCCGGGGTACACAAGAATGTTTTGCAACCAGCACATTTACAAATCATCAACAGTAGGAGACTAAGAATATGTATTTCCCACTGATAATTCTGTTTGCTTATATCTGTGTATTGTTGAAGTAGCTCTGCTACTTAACAGTGGTTCATATTCAAAATCAGACTGGTAAAAATGGGACTGTGTGTTGGTAAATATAATGTCAGTGAAAAAGCTGTATCTTATTGTCATATTATGCAGAGGATCAAAGTTTTGTAGTAATGAATGAAGAACACTGCTACTGAACTCTTTCCTCGGGGCTCTTTCAGAACATTAAACAATGTCTAGTAGTGAGCAGTCATCTGTGATGCTGAACTGTGAGAATGATTGCTAACCTGCCTTTGGCTCCTCGTGTCAGACATTCTCATAAATGATTTCTGGGCATGGTTGGGGACTTAAGACATTCCAGCAACAACTCACAAAACAATTTGTACATAATCATCATTTTTGAAAATTGGGAGTTTGCTAGTGTCATCAGTTCATCAGGTCCAGGACACAGAATAACTTAACTTATTGGTTTAGTTAATGTACTAATGTACCACTGAAAAAAACCCCAACAACAAGGAGGGTTCAAAACCACTTGAAAAGTCACAGGCAAAACCAAGGAAAAACAACAAAACACATCTAATTCACACAACATAAAAACCCCAGTGCCAAACAGAGGTTAGTCACATATTGTTATACAGCTGGGCTGAGGTCTGTTACTGCTTTCCGCTCAGGGTGTTTTGTTAATAGTGGAAATGTGGTGTCCATAGTTCAGTACAGGTTTCCTGTAAGTAACGAGAGAATTATCATCAGAATGAATCTATTATTTCTGTTTCTCCCTGTTTCATCTTCTCTTGCTTGTGATGTAACTTGGATGTTGTCTGCTCTACATTTTAGCAGGTCTTTAGGACTAGTAAATTCCAGTGTCATAATACAAACTTAACCTTGCTTTACTCAAACTGATCCTCTCCCACCCTGTGTTATTACTTTGACAACTATAATGAGCAATTTGGCTTTAAACACATTTTCCCTTCTCTGTGAGTTTGGTGGTTTATGGTCCTGTTGGATTGTCTGTTCTGGGTTGGGGACTTATAGGTTCAATGTGAAATGCCCGGTTGATATCTGAAAACTTCTGTAGTAGTGAAAACAGAGCAAAAAAAAAAAAAAGTCTTTAGTTAGTACTTTGATCTGAAGCAAGTTCCCTGTGTTTAAAAGAAGATGTGAACAACAATCTTTGGTTTCATTTGTTTACTTTTGGAAGGGTGAACCACTGCTCAAAGTTTTCTGTTCTCTAGGAAAGTGAGTGGCAAATAAATAATGTCTGAATTTTTAGGTCTTCCATGTACACGACGGTACTTTTCACATTTACTAATCTATTCCTCACCTTCTTTATTAGTAGGTGACTTCAGTAAAGCATTTAAAGCTTTCTTCACCCTTTCCCCATGACTGCCCCACAGCCTAAAAAGCACATTCTGGCAAGAGGGATGGCTTTGACGGAGTGCCAGCACCTAGGGAAGCAAATCCTTCTAGAGAATCAGCCCAGTGAAGCATGAATAAATGATGTGCACCATTCTGCCTGCTTACCTTGCAGTTCATACAGCCTTTCAGGCCAGCTCTTCAGCCTTTCTCATCTCCTTTATAAATAAGACAAGGACTCCAAATAGGATCAAGCTTTCAAATAGGCTCTTACTTACACCTGGGGAGTTAGCTCCTTCCTTTGACCAGACCTTACTGCTAGGTTTTCACCAAAGTAACCCTCCCTTCTCAGCAGGGCTTGCTGCCAGGTCATCACTTAAGCACTCAAAGATCCCCGAGTGGTATCTACAATCACTTTCTTAATTTGGTCCTATTCCTTTTCTTCTTCTAAGCTGGCACTTCTCAATCCTTGTTGAGCACATCTGGCTCCCCTACAGTTTCTCTGAAAACACATCCTGTCTGCTCAGTCACATTAGTAACATGTTTGAGATAGAGCTTGTGTGGCATAAACTGCACAAAATAAAGTCATACAGTATTTACAGCCTGTACTTTGCTAGGAGAAGGCAGCTGTCCATTTCCCAGCATTCTTTTCTTGTCCTGAAGTTGTTAAAAAAAAGACAGAAATTGTTCAATTTGGGGATATAAGATTCTAGAACATGTCACATAATTATGTTATGTATTATGTAAAAATGCTGAGGTTTCTACTCAATTTATCACCTGAATTTATCATCTACCCAGTGCAGGAGCTGATCTGACAAAAGATGCTGCTGCAATAGTCCATGGCAGAGGAGTTGGAACTGGATGATCCTGTGGTCCCTTCTAACCCAGACTGACTGTATGACTTGGTCTGGGTGATCCTGCTGTGGCAGGGGGATTGGACTAGATGATCTCTTGAGGTCCCTTCCAATCCTTAATGATTCTATGATTCTATGAAAAAATCCACAATCTCAGTCTGGACAATAACTGAACAGTGCAGGACACTTAGTTCCCATCTTATTCTATAGCAAAATCCCAGTTTAGGGTAATTTGTTTCTGTTCATGATTTCTTTGTGGACCAGCCTATCAGTTTACTAATAAATGAGATATTTAATGAGAAATAACAGCACATATTCTGTTACTCCAATTTACCCAGACCTCTCTGCATTCATTGACAAGAAAACTACTTAGTGGGATTTTTCCTTTCATTGACATAGTCCTATCACTCTTTTTCATAGTTTTTGGTCATTCAGTATGGGAGATCACTTTTTAATGCTACTAATAAAAAAGTTCTTATTCATAAAAAATGTTATTGATCATCAAATGTGCCATTTCCAATAAAAAGATAAAATTAAGCACAGTACAGACACAGTACGATATGAATATGAGATACATCCAGAGATGCCAGTGTAAGGTTTTAATGTTGATTCAGAGTTTTTTGCAATCCAGACTATGTATATTCATACAAAGTTTTCCCAGTGGATAGTTCTTCAAAAGTTCTCCAGCCTTCTTGAAAACGTTTTAAGGAGACTTAGCAATCCCAGGTGAAATCTAACTTATACATTAAGAAACCACCAAATTCCTGTAGAAAAGAGGTGGAAGAGTGACTTAATTAGCTACCCAATGTTTAATCTGAATAAATGGTAATGAAAGTGTGATTGAAAAAATGTCTGCTGAAGACTGAAGAGTTCAACTGAAACACAGAAAGTAAGTACTTTGTATTTTTATTAGGAACCTGGGGCAGTTTCCTCCATTTATTTTCCTATTATTCCCAAGAGAATGAATTTTTCAAGAAACAGACATGTGTCTGAGGCTCTAATCAGGTGAATAATCACCAGCTGGTGGCTGAATTCGTTTGGCTTGGGTGGCCGAGTTCTGGATTGCTCACTAACTGGCATGAAGACCTTTATGGAATAAGAGGTGATGAGGTGTTTGTGCAGTGTCAGGGAGGAGGACTGCAGATTATGTCATTTGCTCAAGTATTGGGAAAAGCTGAGTAGTGTAATGGGTGAAGGTAATACAGACAAGGCTGCAGTGGCTGGGATAGCTAAGGTAGAATCTATATATTACTCAATATTTTTTTGGCACAACTCTATGTATTTACTGTTTTCAGTCTTTGCCCATTAAAAACCTCATTTCCCCCTGCTTTAAAATGTGGAGAGTGTTCTTCCCATACATATGGGATGCTCTGTGCCTTTGGATTTGACGTATTTGTGTTTTATTTCAAGTGCTTTTTTTCCCTCCTGTTCTTCAACTGAAAAACTTATTTTCCCCAGAGCCTGGAGTGTGCTGCACCAAGTTGTCTGAAAAACCACTTCAAACCTGCAGAAGCATTGGATTAATAATAAAATGGGAGCTGAATTACTTTTACACAGAACAACGGCGAAATCATTGCACTGTTTATCTTTTCTTCATCTTGGTAAGTGTTATATATTGTTCCTGGTTACTCAGTTGTGCATTTTGTTTAATTAAAGCATAGTTAACAAGTCATAATGACTCATGAGAATTCTTATGGGATTAGTAACTTTTGATAGTGTTAAAAGACTAAGGATTAAGCATGTATCTCAATTAAATACTAAATGCTGTGAGAGTTACTGTGTTGGTACTTTCAATGTCAATAGGCTCTGTGACAAAAAAGATTGAGAATCCATACTTCTGAGCTTGTACTTCAGCTGATATGGAAAGTGTCATTGCAGCAACAGTTTTAGGCCATGTTACATGGAAATGTGGAAATGCTAATAGAGACATAAATACAAAGGAAAATACATGTTTTGGGAGATGCATCTGCAAGTGGTACCAGTGTAGAATCATGGACTGTCCATTTTCTAGAACTTGATATGATATTAGGTACATAATTGGAAGCATAAGTCTGTACTTCATGCCTGAGATCATTTCCAGGACCCTGTCTTTAGAATTGTGTTGTGTCCTGCACAGAAAATTCTACACAAGAAGTTCTGTGAAAATGATTAGATTTCTTGATTGTGGCATTCAATTCAACTTCAAGAACAGTCTGATAGATTGGGAATCTCTATTTTCATATTTACCCTAGAGATATCATGAAAATAAAAAAAAGACTTTAAAACAACCTGTTGCTGGAAGGGATGACTTCTTGTCACCTTAAAACATTCCAGAGGCAGCACCATATCTTTAGGCAGCTGAGCTAATTAGACTAAAGCAAGTGTGCTCTGGCAAAGAGTGGATATTATTTCAGTTTAGTCAAACTGCATCAAATGTATGTAATATGTACTATTGCAGAAATTTATTAAGGTGCATGGGGTGATTTTCATCAGTTTTTTGGTGAGGCTAAATATTCAGCACTGCAGAAAGACATTTTATCAATAGGAAACTGAAAATTATAGGAACAAACTTTTCATATGCTGAGGTCAAAATGTAGTTCAATCAGAATATCTAGCAGAACTGACATGAAACTGAACAAGAACAGAATAGAGCCCTTAAAGAAGTGGCAGTGAATGATGATCGGTGTTATTCAGATCTTTGGTGAAGATATGCTTATATCCAGTGCCCTGGGCTAGTGGCACAGGGACACTTTGTCAATATTGCTGTAGTAAATGTTGAAGGGAAATGACAGATTTTCCTCTTGGGGCTCCCATGAGAAGCTGATGTGTAATCATTATTGAGACTTAATTTCTTTCCAGCTCTTAGCTGAAGGAACGTGGAGTTCAAAGCTGGAAAGGAATCTGCAGTCCATTTGAGAGCAGGAGATTTGTGCGTAACTTTCAGAATGTGACTTGAATCTATTTCTGACCTGGAGGATTTTTACAGATGAATGCATGAATCACATTAATCATTAACCTCAGATAAATATGATCAAATGTAGGTGTTAGCATGTAGGAAGACGATCCCAGGACTGAATCCCGTAAAGGCAGATTTAATGAGATTAGATGTGAACAGCGTCAGTGACTCACCAGAAGACTTGACAGAGAAAGAAACTGACAGCATGGCATGTAAAAGAGGAGTGATTTGAGTAGAAGAGAGAAAGAAGGTGATGGTTGGACATTAAGGATTCTCTGACAAAGAAAAGTTTGGAGCATGTGATTGCTAACTGGGAAGCACTGTACAAACAGGAAGATGTCTCACTGGGGAGTGGCTCATATGACATAGCACATGAGATAAGCAGTTTCAGTAGGGAAGTCATAATGTCTTCAGCAGTAAAGATTCAGACTATGACAAACATTTGGTGGAAGACTCCTAAAATCAACATAATGTAGTAAACTGACATGATAGAAATGTGGGGATTAGGATGTGTAATATACAGGCCAACATAAAGAAGCCAATGTTTAAGTACAACATAGTAGTATTCAGCTTCCAGGATAATACTAACTCCATTGAACGGTTGTGTACTGTAACTTTCCTCCAAAAAATATGAATGATAGACCTCCTGATTTCTGTAAGGAGACAACTGGTCAAGATGTTCCTCCCCAAAACCCTCTCAAGATGTAGTGCTTTTCTGAGTCCAGCACAGCCCTGCACTTGCACCCACTATAATAACATCACGACAGACTGCTCTTTTGGTAGAACAACAGCATTATTTACTTTCAGTCACATCAGGCAGTAGTTAGCATGGATGGTTAAAATCACCGGTATGCCAGGGAATGTGACTGCAGCAGGAGAGAAATAAACTAGATTAAACGTTGGAGGCCATCCATTTCTAGAATTTATGGTGAGTGTTTCAACAGAAGCAGTTGATCTGGAGCACAAGGAAACTGAGTATTACTTAAAAACTATATAGAGAGTCTTTATTTATTTCTGCCCAGGGTGGTTGTGGAGTCTCCTTCACTGGAGATGTTTAAGACCTGTCTGCATGTGTTCCTGTGTGACTTGGTCTAGGTGATCCTGCTGTCTCAGGGGGATTGGACTAGATGATCTTTCGAGGTCCCTTCCAATCCCTAATGATTCTGTGAGTCTGTGATTTATTTACACCCATATTCTGAAGGTACAGTAAATGTTCATATCCCTGTGCAGACACTTACTGCTTAGCAAATTATCTTGAATGTGCCCTATGCATTAATTTTAACCCAAGCACCACCTCTTGGTCTTGGAGCTTTGATCAAACCTATATGGGAAAGTCTGGTATTTTTTTTTCAGTTAGGCACAGCATCTCAGAGGAGAAAGGTCAAGATGAAAAATACCCTGGCATGGAGAAAAATCAAATAGTCAGTGCTTTCCTCCTATTGACAGACAGCCTGTGAGCCAGGTATTTATTGAAATATTCACTTTAATCATGAGCAATATTAACCTTATTTATCTTCTTCTGTACTGATTTCCTTTGCAAGTTTATAAATGCTATCACTAAAAGAACCTTTCAGAAAAGCTGAAAGTGTTTAATGTGCATTTTTGTGTACTGTTATCCAGCATAATGAATCATACATCACGTATTTTTAGCTTTAACTAAGGTTACTCTTGCTGTATATACACTGCGTTTAATACTCTCTGCCCTGCACTACAACTGAAGAAGCAAAAGGCAAAGGGGCTGAAGTTTTTGCATCTTTCCAGATTTTTCTATTTGATTACACAGATATGCTTCCAAAGAACTTAATTGCAGGATTATGGTTTTTTTAAAAATCACCTGAAAGAATGCAATTTTTTATCATATATATAAAGAACACTAATTTTCTTCTCTTTTTACCCAGACTTTATTATTTCTACTTAGTAGACTGAAATGATTTCTTCTATCTCCTGGGTCTAATAAAGCAATTGGGTCTTTAATGGGCCTTGTTAGGGTTGAAGACCAATGTCTTTCTGATACTATTTTTTGCATTATTGTTGCACTACCTGCTGAGTCATCAGCACAGAAACCAGAGGTTAATTTCAATTCTACTAAATGAAGCAGATAATCAGCCATTGGAGGATGGCTTCTGTGCTGTAAATAAACCTTGACAAGCTGAGGGACAGTACTGTGCATCACTCAGCCCTCTTCACACCATCTGTCCACAAATTAAGAAAAGTAAGGATATTAATTTGTTGCATTGCAAAAGCTGCACTGACAAAGCCACGTGGATGATTTTAAATGGCAATGAATAACCGAAACATTTCACTAATATTTCATTGAATTGTGGTTTTGCAAACTTCTTTTCCAACAATGAATGTGTGGAAAGTGTTTTGCCCAGATGTACAACTAATGACTGTATTTGGTTTAGGTGGGATGGAGTTGATCCTCCCCATAACATCTCTTGCAATGCTGTGTTTGTGCCCTCGAGCTGAGAGGTGTCGATCCTGCACCACTGTTTTGGCTGATGCTGAGCAGTGCTCAGATGGCACCAAGGCTGTGGGGTTTTCTTGTTTCCTTAACGTTCTCTCCAACAGCAGGTCAGCCCAAACTGACCAGAGGTATACTCCATGCCACATGCCATCAGTCCAGGTATAAAAGTAAGGGACAGAAAGACGTGAGGGGGCATTCGTTGGTGGTGTTTTGTCCTCTGGAGCACCTGCTATGTGCATTGAGACCCTGCTTCCTAGAACCACAGCTAAACACCTTCTGCTGATGGGGACAATTATCCTTATTATTTGCTGCAGCTTTATTATTTGCTTCTTTGCATGTCTTTGGCTTTCTGCTTTATTAAGCTGCTGTAGTCTTTACCAGCTGGCCTCTCATTATATTTTTCTCTCTCCTGTTCTTCCAAGAACAGGGAGTAATAGAGAAGGCAGGGACAAACTACCACACTACCTAAGCAAATCCATTCCAAAACATTCTACTGTGGAGCATTTTGTACTTATGCTGGAAGTGGTATGGCATAAGAAGCTGTTAGCACACCAGTCTTTTGGAGGTCCCAGAGATGTTACATAGAGAATAAAGTTTTAGCTAATGGAGAAGCTGTTATGTGGTTTCAGGAGCCAGAAACATTTATAAAGAAAAACGATCCCACCAAAATAATGTATGGTAGAAAATAATTCCTGGAAATCGCTGAGGTGAGAACATGCCTTATCTGTTTCACTAAATCCATGCAACATGAAGGCAGAGCAGTTGTTCAATTGATCTTACACTAAATCTCACCAGCTTGCTTAGGAAGTGGGAATGGATGTATCTGCAAGCAAATTCATTTTGCAGTTACATTTTAATTATTCATAACATGATATATCTGTTCATGCACAATTTTTTTTATTTCCAAATAAAATGGAGTTCAAAGGGTTTGAAAGTGAATTATGTTTTAATGACTGAAGTTTAAAAACATTACAGATTTATTCTAATAATCTCCAAATTAAAGCACTATGA
The DNA here is from genome assembly GCA_013400115.1 of Rhinopomastus cyanomelas. Lineage (NCBI taxonomy): Eukaryota > Metazoa > Chordata > Aves > Bucerotiformes > Rhinopomastidae > Rhinopomastus > Rhinopomastus cyanomelas. Next base: position 482,194 of record VXBP01004470.1, read on the forward strand.
AAACACAGAATCCAGAATTGAATTCAAAAGAAATTAAGTCAGAAAGCAATTCTAATTTTTCTCTGGAGCAGTGCCACACAATAACTACGAAGCTATGAAATAAATACAGGGCTATGATTAATGAGTAATAACACTTCGACATCCAGATTAAGCTAAACAGCTTTTTCAAGACAGTGGTTTTAATTTTCCTTCTTCGTTACAAGGCAGAGATAAAATCAGGCATATAAAGAGAAATTAAGAAGAACCCTTTTCATATAATGACTTGAAAAATAGCTTTTAGGTAACAGGCCCATAATGATTCAGGATAATGGGAGCTTGGACATCTAGTTTACCTTCTGACACTTGAATTTAGATGTCATGATCTGCAGCTGAGTCCTACCCTTATCCAACACTCTTAAAATTGAACAATGGCCTCCAGTGATGTGTATGTCTACATTCAGTCTGTATTTTCTGTTGTTGCCCTTCATTTAATTGTCAAAGCTAAGATCCACCACAACTGGCTTTAGAGACCATGCGTTACTGATTTTAGGTGTACAGAATTAAGCATCATTAAATAGTTAGGCACAGAATCTCTAAAACTTTCTTCCAGTCACCAGGAATTGGGAAAGAAAAGACAGTAAAAAATAAAACGTATTTGGAAAAGTCAGTTAATTTGGGTTTAGTCGTGTTTAACTGGAGTAGATGACCTTCCAAGGTCCCTTCCAATCCCTAATGTTCTGTGATTCTGTGTATTTATATACAGCTATTGTGTCTATAACATTGCTTAAAGAACAAGATACACTTATTTGGGGTAAATGTTGACGTTGAATTGGATGATGTCCATTTCAGCAGTTTTATTTTGCCTTTGTGGGCAAAGTGATTGTTCAAATTTTATTAACTTATCAGTTTCAAAAGAGAAAATTAGTGAGAGCTAGTTTGGTAAAGCTCTGCTCTTAGCAAAGTAAGTGTGTAAGGAAGATAAAAAGGATAATAAAATTTGCCTTCTGAGCTGAATTGCTCATGAAGACTCTTGTGATTATATATATTTTTAGTGGCTTAGCTGGTCACAGCAAAGGAATTGTGTTGTCTTGGTCTAGAAAGCTTGGCTGAAGAGTATGTTCAGATGGTGTTACTTGTGTTTCCTGTTTGAAATATAGAAAGAGAGGTAGGTTCCTCACAAACTACTGCAAATCAGAGTGGTTTTTTTAAGAAAAGGAAGTTATATTTATTCTTCTACAGCTGAAGAATTTCTTGTAGTAAGTTTCTCCTTAATTTTATGGCATTGGTATTAGAGGAAGTACATTACCTTAATATCTCTGTAGAGGTTACTTTCACTATTTATTAAACTTTACTTTTCTGTAGTGTTTTCCAAATTGAGACAAAGAAGTGGCATACAAGTTCTAGGTAATTCTCCTTTAAAGTTAAGAATTGCTACATTTTAATGACTAGTTGATATTTGAGAAATATTTCACAGTTCCAAAGCTGTGCATTTTTAAAAATTAAAATACTTTGGGAGCTGTAAGTCAAAGTAGTTTGTTTAAGTTTTGAAGTTGTACAGCATAACCAATACATTGGAGCTTCCTTAGAGTCCCTCAATATTTGCTTGAGAAAAAGTTTTATAATGAATTTTGTTCTCCTTTATTCTCACACTCTTAGTTGTATTTAATTTTAATTTTAAATTTGCTCATACTACACAGAAATGAGCAGCTCTCCATGGAGAGCAGAAGGAGAAGTCTGCATCAGCATGTAAACACAAAAGGCATTTCCACACTTTTCTTGGGGTTTTTTCCTCTTCCTTTATTCATTCATGCTTACTTGGATTATGAAGATGAAACAGGTTTAAAATAAATTGAAATGTAATTTGCATGCAAGAAGTGAGCTTATTACCATGGGCAAATATCCGCCTCATTTGCTTTGAGAAGTCTCTGTTATTATGACTTTGAGTAGTAGCTGCTTGACGGCCCTTGGAGCTCTGTTTATGTCACTTTTCATCCAGCGTAAGGTTTTGAGAAGCATTAGAAGGAGCTGATCACATCCTGTTTGGAAAAGCCTGGTCAAACATGAGCTCTTATGTATTTATTTTTTGGCTAACACAATTGTTTGGACATGCAGTATTGCTTTGCTCTTCTTCCAAGCAGAGCTTACCTGGCATCAATACCCTGTTGTTACTGTAACCTGGCCATTAAAGCTGAGATAACAGGTGGAATCCCAGAAGAGACAGAAGGGCCACAGGAGAGCAAAGGATGGCATTTGGGAGGCTTGTGGCACTTCTGTTTTTTCCAAATAGTAACAAGAATCGAACAGCTCTGACTGCAGACCAATAGGGAGTTATGGGAGCATCAGTTGTCAGGCCTGGCAGTTATTCAAGCACCATGGACAAAGGGGCTTTGAATAAGTCCTTTCAATTGGTCATTTTTATTTGATGCTGGCTTAAGTGATTTCTCCCTTTAATTTGTTTACTTTGGATATGCATCCTAATTTTTTTTAATCAACAGTGATTTCATTCATCAAACAACTTTCAACACTCATGCTCTTGCACTAACCGCATTTCTGCTGACTAGATTTCCTTGATTTATCCCGGTTTTGTTAATGAGCCCGTTGATGTTACTTTCATTTTTCTTTGAGTTGTGTTTGAAATGTTTAATTTTCCTGGAAACCTGAGTAAATAAATAGCTACAGGGACACACAGACTAGCCACACGAAGAATCGGTGGCTGAATCACACACTGTTCTGAGCATCTCCTATCGAGTGCGTAATTGGCACGGCTTAGCACCAGGTCAGCCCACAAAATTATAATCTACTCAACTGTGCAGAAGGGGATGTCCTCCCACCCCCTGGAGGGGAAGAAAAGAAGTAAAGTAAACACAGGTCTGGAAACTGGAATTTGAAATATTAAACTTTATTAAACTTTATTACAGACTTTATTAAGTAGGAAAAAAAAAAACAAAAAAGGGAAAGGAAAAGGGGAAAAAAAAGCATGTTCTTCCTCAATTCAAGTCCACCCTGTCCCCCGACCCAGACCTGATAATCTAAGAGATGGAAATTAGACTGGGGTAATGAATTGGATCATGAATCTCTTGGATAGTCTCTATGATACATTTTGTTGAGTCTTTCTGATCCTGTAGACATCTTCTTTGCGCTGGGTTTCTTTCTGGGATGTTTCTGGCAAGAGGTTTTTTCCTTTGCTTCCTTGGTCACCAACTGTACTGTACCTTGCACTACATAGAGGTGGATAATAAAATGTGCATTTGCTTTCTGCTGGTGGCTTATGGTTGGGCTACAGAACTGTCAAAATAGACAGCCTGTTCCAAATGGAATCCCCCCTGGTGCAACGTGTGGCCGTTTCCTCTTGTCCTGTTGCTTGCTACTTTTGAGAAGAGATCAATCCCCACCTAGATATGACATCTTTTAGGTAGCTGTAGAGACTGATAAGGTCTTCCCTCAGCCCCTCAGTTCTCCAGGCTGAACAACCCCTCCTCTCTCAGCCACACATCACAGCACTTGTGCTCTAGACCCTTCATCTAACTTGTCATCCTTTAGACATTCTCCAGCATTTCAATGTCCTTGCAGTAAGAGGCCCAAAACTGAAGAGAATATTTGAGGTGTGGCCTCACTAGTGAGTCCCAGTGCCAAGCACAGGAGAAAGAGTAAGCAGAGTAGTTCTGAAAGCAAGCCTACTGGTACAGGTGCCTTTCCATTGAGCTGCCTGATCCACAAAGTTAGTGGAAAGTTTTGAAGACATCCAATTCTCAGCTTTTACACAATTACTTAGACAAAAAAAAATGCTTGTGTGATACTTGTAAATATTAGAGACTACACTTTGAGAAGCAAAGATGCAAAGATTAATAAAGTTTCATGGAGATAAAAATTTGGACAGGAAATTACATTTTTTATCATACCAGCTTGCAAGCCACAATACATTTTCCAGAAAGCTTTGCTTTTGTTCTCAAACTGCCTTCTAATTCTACCACTTATTTTTCAAAGATTGCAGCTGACTTCTAACTTTTGAACTGTTGTTGAATTCCCTTAGTCACTTAGAGTTTTTAGTCTTGGGGCAGGTTTGGAACTAATACCTGTTTTCCTAAGTTGTACATGAATATTACATGATTATTCCTGCAGAAATTTGACCTTAAAGTGACTCTTGCCAGTGATTTGTGGATAAAGAGGTGGTTATCGGTCTGCTGTATGGCATAGAATCATTAGGGATTGGAAGGGACCCCAAAAGATCATCCAGTCCAATCCTCCTGCCGCAGCAGGATCACCTAGATTGAGTCAGTCAGGGTCAGAAGGGTCCATAGGATCATCCAGTTCCAACTGCCCTACCATGGGCGGGGACACCGCACCCTAGATCAGGCTGGCCAGAGCCTCATCTAGCGCAGCCTTAAACACCTCCCAGGATGGGGCCTCCACCATCTCCCTGGGCAACCCATTCCAGGCTCTCACCACTCTCACGGTGAAGAACTTCCTGGATGTGTCACTAGAGTAAATATCATAATTTTTGGTGGTAATTCAACAAATGTGTAACAGGGAGTATATGGCTCAGGAAAGACATATTGGCATCTCAAAAAACCATTTGATAAAATATATTAAGACTACAGATGTTAAGCACAGAATGCAGATGCATTGACATGTGCTTTAAGATGGTGATACATATGGTAGGGATGGGGCATGGAATTACACTGCCCTGACTCAAAGCCAATAATTTAGGGCAGTTGCTGTGGAGTTTTCTAGTCTAACGCAGAGGGAATGACATTTTCAGCGTAGGATTTATCCTGTCTGAAGTGATGTTTACTCGTCACTGTTGTGGCACCTGTTGATGCTTCTGTCTTTCCGGTAAGTTAAACAAGAACAAGGGTGGATATGTGGAAAGGGAGAAAAAGAGGGTGGTCTGGAGGCAAATACAAAGATACAGGTGCTTTTTAACATTTTTGATAGGTAACAGGAGGGTGCCTCAAGAGACTGTCCATAAAACCTGTGCGCATTGAACCACATTTCCTAAACAACACCTTATTTGGGCAACCACTCAGGGATACGTTGTTGGTGTCATGAGCATTGCAACTGCTCCATCTGTAGTTAAATAGTAAGTAGTTTCCATGATATTCTGACATTAATTTTACTTAATCTGCTGTGAGTTGTGCTTACCTCTGAATCACAAGCACATGAATCATGATTAAAGCATTTCAAAAATACTGTCAAGTTAAAGTATTTTCTAAATTACTTGCTATGTAAATTGATATTTTCCACTCTAGTGTCCTTTTTGCTTGTGCACCTGGGATCAAACATGTAAAGGATTACTGTGATAATAATATTTCAGTTTGTGTTAGAATTTCATTTTTCTCTTCTCTCTGCTACTATTTATTTGTTCGTTCTTCTAAATTAGCAAGTTTAGTCTGTGGAAAGTTAGGAAACAAAGCAGACATCTGTTCTGGATGATGTTGCTGCTTACTGACAGCTTTGTGGAACCTCAATGATTACAAACGAATTAATTTACTAGGGTAAGAATAACCTGGATTCAAAGACACAGCACAGTCTTGATCGTCACACACTTCACTAGACTGATTTGCTGAGGAGAGGCTTAGATGAACTTCCAATGAAAGCTGAAGAGGAAGTCACAATAAAATTTAAAACTGATGTTGCCCTTTTGGGTCTTTGCTGGGAAGAATTTTTGCTGCTTCGTGTGACTCTCAGGCATACATGGCCCAGTGCACAATATTCCTGTCAAACCTAGGGAAGTTACAGCCAAAATAATTGGCACAGAGAATGCTAGTAGGTGGTAGTGTATGTATGTTGTTTAGTTACCCACTGCAGACTAGTAGATTCCTCTAGTCAGTTGTCCTTTTTTCTTTTTTATTATTATGAAGAAGGAAAAGATATACAGTGTGGAAAAATTAACATCCTTTAATGCAATAAATTCACTATCAATAATTTCTTTTGAATTCTATGCTTCTAATTTTGCAATTTTTGCTTTTGTTGTAGAGTATCATATTAATTAATTAACTCTGGCACATTAATAATTAACTTTTTTTTTATTGGTACACCAAGTAGTTGCTGTAGAACACACCCTGCCTTAGAATACAATTCTTTATTCAAGAAAGAGAGAGGTAGCCATACATGGCATGCAGGCATGTAGGCATGATTCAAGACAAGTATATTGACTCTGGCAGACAACAGTTTGAATACACCCATTGCCTGACTACCGACAGCCTAATTGGACTACTAGAATTTGGCCAGGTCCTATTCTTAATTTCACCTCAAAACAGACATTCCTGACAACATAAATGTGTTCATATCTGACATAACATGATGCCATGACATAACACATACGACATAATGTGTTCATAACGTGATGTGTCATGTGGAGGTGCTCTTAGGTTTGACAGTGTCATAGTTTAATCCCAGATGATAGCTAAGAGTAACCAAGATGTTTGCTCACTCTCTGTTGGTGGGATGTGAGACAGAAAAACCTTGTGGGTTGTGATAAGGACAATTTAGTAAGTACAGCAAAGAAAAACAAGGAATTCACCCACTATTTGCCATCAGCAAGCAGGTGTTCAGCCATCTTCAGGAAAGAAAGACTTTGTAAAGTGGCACTGCTGCACAGGAAGACGAATGACTTAAGCTTCAAATGGGACCCATTCCTCTTTCTTCCTTGTAGTTTATTGATGGTAAACTGGATTATACAATCCTATGGTGTGGGATATCCCTTTGGTCAGATGGGGTCAGCTGTCCTGGCTGTGCCCTTCTGATCACCTCCAGCCAACTTGATGGTGGGGCAGTCTGAGGACCTTGATACTGTGCAAGCACTCTTCAGCAAAAAATAAAACATCCATATGTTAGCAAGACTATTTTCATTATTAATCCAAAACAGCCCCATGCAAGTTACTATGAAGTCATTTATAACAGCTAAAACCCATACAGATTTTGTGGAACCTAAGTCCACAGTAGTGTTTCACCCTACTAGAATAACAGTATCAAACGTGGGAATTCTCACCTTCTCTGTTCAGGTCTCTTACAGGTAGAGGAAAATATTCACTTTCAGTACATATTTTTCCCCTTTCAAGTAAGAGACAAGAAAATTACAATATACATTGAATTCACTTGTACAATAAAACCTTGCCAAGATAGAAAAGTGAAAAAAAATTCAATCAATCTGTTAGCTAAGTAGTGTTAGATAGACATAGTGAAGCTTAACTAGTAAGGAAATGGGATTAATGATAAATTATATTTTACATTTGCTGGTGAAGTAAGGATTCAAACAAACTAAATGGAAATTTTAGCATATATGTCTTCCTATATGTATGTGCAAAGGCGCCCTGTGTTTGCAGTATGCATGAATTGCTACGTATGTATAGCTGTGAAAGAGCATTTCAACTATGTTTTCCTCTCAATATGTATGTTTTCACATGGCAAAGTATTTTATTTTGAGCATCAAAGACATTCTTTATGACAACTTATTGAAATTTCACACATATGGTATGTAAATCCTTTACATTGGCTGAGCTGGCAAAGCTGTTCTGTTTAATTGGCAGAGAAGCAAATGCACTCTGCAGACTACAAATGAATAAAACCATGTTTCTAGAGAATGACATTATTGGCAGGCAGGTTAATAGGATTCCACAAGGGAAGTTCCCTTTTATCAGCTGAAGTATATGCCCGTGGCAGATGGTTGACCCTGCTAAAAAGCTTTGTCTTCTTTTGTATTTGTAAAGGAGACAATGTACTTCTCACTTTTCTCACGTTGCTTATTTGTGGATTTCTGTACTCTTTTAAAACTAAAGAAAACAAAACATCACAAAGTCCATGATGTGCATGTTTGTGGTGAGTTCACAGAATCACAAAATCACAGAACATTAGGGATTGGAAGGGACTTCAAAAGATCATCTGTCCAATCCCCCTGCCACAGCAGGGTCACCTAGACCAAGTTGCACAGGAACGCATCCAAGCAGGTTTTAAACCTCTCCAGTGAAGGAGACTCCACAACCACCCTGGGCAGCCTGTTCCAGACGCTGCTGCTTAACATAATGTCTTTGAACAACACTGGACTGATTATTTAATTTTTGGTAGATGGAGTCAAGACACTTTAGCTTTCAGCATCTCTGAACTACCACAATAGCACCCAGATTACATAATTGCCTGTGAATTATTAGAAGTCCCTCCTTATGCTCAGTTTAGTGACAAAACAAAAGTGTTTTTCACTCAGCTTCAGATGTGCCACTTACTCTTATTTACATGGCATCTAACATTATATCTTGTGAAAGTTTATGCATTGCAAAAGAGGTGAAAAATTGCTGAGAAAAGTAGGCCTGGTATATTGATTCTAAATAATGCACTACTTCGTTCATGGTGTGGATTTATACATGTGCATATGTGTGCATTTTGTGTGCTACGTAGGATGATTCATTCAAAGAGATTCAGCCAAAAAATGTGTCTTTTTTTTTTTCCCTACCTAGCATAGGTGGCTTAATAGAAATTATTATTTCTCCTTATTAACATTGCCTTCTCTGTTGAAATACACTAGCAGGCAACACATTTTGTGAACCTTACGTATAATACAGTATATTTTATTTTTTTACCTGACTTTAGTTTTCTAGGCAACATTCCATCTTCACTGGAGACGTTTAAGACCCGCCTGGGTGTGTTCCTGTGTAACTTGGTCTAGGTGATCCAGCTCTGGCAGGGGGATTGGACTGGATGATCTTTTGAGGTCCTTTCCAATCCCTAATGATTCTATGACTCTATGATTCTATGATTTTGTTCTGTTCTTGCCTATCAAACTTCAGGCATATTCCTTCTTTTTCTTGTAAATAAAATTATAAAAAACTTAAAATAACTTCAAAACTTGTATTAAAAATTAAGGGTAACAGTCTATATTATCTCTCCATTTACTGTGCAAATTGCCCCAACAGATGTTCAGCTCTATAGGGAGCAAAGTACCAGTTAATGTGAACATGGATGGTCGAATGTGAAATCTTATTGCTTCATCAGAGACTCAGTATTATTAGGAAGTCTGGCTGTCAATATTGAGAAAGAACAAGCGTCCTTCTAGTTCACACCACTGGTCAAAAAACCCAAGTGTTCTTGCATTAGACATCTCTGGTGCCATTTCTAATGATGAGTGATAATGTGAATGTAAATTACACTAGAAAATCTGTACTTTTGTCTTAAAATATGCATATACTTATGCAGCAGGGATCAATGCACTGTTTTCTTGCAGGATAATGAGATATATATATATATAACAGATATATGTTACACACCTTTACTATTTATTTGTATTCCATCTTTTCTCTGGGTCTCTTTTCTCTTGCATGTTTTTAAGACCTTGACAGACAATTTGAGGAAACCTTGGTGCCTGCTGTTCTTCTGAAGACAATCACTTCCACAGCAACCTGTCTTCTATTCTTTCCAATCAACTTCAGTATGTAGGTGGCATTATCAGCAAGAAGACTTGCAATGGGAGTATCTCTCTGCTTGAGTTCTGCAATGTGCCAGTGCTTACTGCCCTGTAAGCATCAAACAGTGTGAAGCAGTCAGCTGATATAGCCAGTGGAAGAGTATTTGAGCAAATAGCTAAAGTTAATACTTATTGAACTGTGATTTAATAATAAAAAGGAAAGCCAAATTCTTAAAAAAAGTTGTTTCTGAAATGTAGTAAGTGCTGTGCAGGGAACATAAGATGAAGTCTTAATTATTAATGAAACTTCCACAATAGCAGAGTACAGTTTACAGGCATCAGCAGGGAAAACTTACTGCTTTTCTTGACATCACACCCTTCCTGTCAAGATTTTGCTCTCTCTTTTTAAAGGGATTTTCACTTCCCAGAAGAACTAGTATATGAAAATATTATTCCTGAGTGTTCTCACATAGAGTGTTTCCTCTTTACAAAAGGTCTGTAGTGCTGTGAGGCTTAAAGCACCAAGCAAGGCAAGTATCTATAGCATTTCACAACAGTCTATTTTAATTTCTTTCTTCCCAGAACTGCCTTAACATTTTTTTAGTTTGCTACTTGTAATCCTGTCAAACATTTTACCAGATAATGAATGTGGATGTTTTTCAGTGGCTGAAAACAGAGCACATTCTATCCAATACATTCCAAATTATGCTGGAATAGCTTGAAGCATTTTGATTTAAAGTCAGCATGCATAACCTGTCCCTGTTTGTTCTGCTTTCTAATTGTCATCTGCTTTTCAATTAATATAATTAAATGTTTTGGCTTCAGTCAAAAGGAATACTTCTATTTTTTTTTTTTTTGTGCTTTTCCTAAACCAATTTACTTGTGGATTTGTTGTCATTGAGGCTCATCTTTTTTTTTCATGTTGCATTCATTTTCCATAAAGGGGACATTTTTTCCCTAGCCTTTCCAAAGCTGAGGTGCTGTAGCTGTTCATGTAGACTAATCAGATAGTGCACCACTCTTAGCCTCTGCAAACAGTCACAACAACTGGCATTCTGACTTCCTGGGGGCAAGCCAGAAAAAGGTCTCCTTTTACACTATATGATTTAAAATTTAATTGAGGTCTGTTCAGTAAAAATGAGATGTGGAGATGGCTGTTCCATTAGACTAATGCCTTAATACTGCTAAGCTGCTAACTTCAAAATTATTTTCAGGAAGCCTTATTTTTTTTACTTTAAATTCTACAACTAGTTTTGGAGATGTGCAGGAGGTTCTACAGGAGCTGAAGCAAATGGGCTTGGACACATTTGCTGAGAACCCGCGTAGAGTTCTGAAGCCAATAACATTCTTTCATTTTTATAAGTAGGAAATTCTCTAAAGCACATTATGACAAAAGCAAAGCACAAGTTATTTTGTGATGTAAATAGGACAGCCTGTTATCATTGCACATGTGATAATACCTCTTCTTCCAAGGCTTCAAGCTGACATCTTAGACTATACATCAGCGTCCTTTGTTCATACAACCAGGTTTCAGTGACCTTGTTTAATTCACTTCTTCAGCTCCTTTTTGTGAATCATGATCTTGGGAATAATCAAGTATCTTCACTTAATATCTTCTGTCAATCTACATAAAATGTTAAATACAGAGCCAAATAGGGAAATTTTGAATGTAAGCTGGCCTCTTTCTCTCACCTCTCTTTACCTGTTCAGTAATTTTGCTTTATGAATTTACTTTGAAGAGAGTGGGACTCTTTCACTGGATCCAAGTATTTATCTTTGTCTGTTGTTCTAGGTTAGGAAAAATAAGGCTTTCGTATCATCTTTCCTTTCCTCTTCTTTTCTCAAAATTAACTGTGTTACATTTTAAACTCTAAAGAAGTCAGAAAGAAACCCCTCTATCCCCGAGTTGCTCAGGGAGGCTGAGTAGTCCCTTGGCCCGGCTGCGCCCAGCTCTGGCCCCGCTCAGCGTTGATGGCATAGTATGGTGGCAGCATTCTGCGCCCCGCTGCCGCCGTGCTGAGCCGAGCCAAGATGTGCGGTGTGCTGCTGTGCCAACAGAAAGCCCTTCCCCTGCCTGCAATGTGAGGTAGATGGTGCAGCAAGAAAACCATGGATGGTGATTCCTCCCTGCATCACGCAAAATGAAGCTATTACAAGACACCAGATGGTGAGATAACTTTAAAGAAGGAAAGCCCTGAGGCACAGAGCAGAGGGAAGGAGGTCCCTGCTGACTTTGCCGTGCAGTCGCCACCATTGTGTGCTCGCCAGGTGGCCAGCCATGTGGGTGTTGCCACCTTGACTGATTGAACAGCAGGAAAAGATGGCTCAGTTCATAGAGCATGGGACTCTGAATTCTTGGGGTCATGGGTTTGAGCCCCATGTAGGACATCTTGAGACAGTACTGTAGGCTCACCCTGCTCCAGCAGTGGGTCTTGGACTTAGATGATCTTTCGAGGTCCCTTCCAACCTCTAACATTCTGTGAATTCTGTGAAAATTAACTTTTGTATTGTGTTGTTAATTGCAGTTAAGCACTAACCTGGCCTGCATCAGGAATGGTGTGGCCAGCAGGAGCAGGGAGGTCATTCTGCCCCTGTACTCTGCACTGGTTAGGCCGCACCTTGAGTACTGTGTCCAGTTCTGGGCCCCTCAGTTTAGGAAGGACATTGAGGTGCTTGAGCGTGTCCAGAGAAGGGCAACGAGGCTGGTGAGGGGCCTTGAGCACAAGCCCTATGAGGAGAGGCTGAGGGAGCTGGGATTGTTTAGCCTTGAGAAGAGGAGGCTCAGGGGAGACCTTATTGCTGTCTACAACTACCTGAGGGGTGGTTGTGGCCAGGAGGAGGTTGCTCTCTTCTCTCAGGCAGCCAGCACCAGAACAAGAGGACACAGCCTCAAGCTGCGCCAGGGGAAATTTAGGCTTGAGGTGAGGAGAAAATTCTTCACCGAGAGAGTCATTGGCCACTGGAATGGCCTGCCCAGGGAGGTGGTGGAGTCGCCAACTCTGGAGCTGTTCAAGGCACGATTGGACGTGGCACTTGGTGCCATGGTCTAGCCTTGAGCTCTGTGTTGACAGGTTGGACTTGATGATCTATGAGGTCTCTTCCAACCTTGATAATACTGTGATACTGTGATACTGTGATACCTCTGGCATTATTTTATGTGCATTGCTCATATTTCTAAATAAGAAGTACAAAGTACATGCAAGTGGAGGAAAATGTACAAATGGATAGTTGTTGCTCTAAACCTTGTTATTAAAGGGTAGATTTCTAATGGTAAGAATAAACTTGAGCTGTATTAATTAAGGAAGCCATTGTGGACTAGCTGCATCAAATTTCTTGGCGAGGTACTCTTGAATAAAGCTGATCAGAAAGAGACTATTTTGGTGAGAGCCAGTAAGGCCTTAGATTGTTTTTGTTTATTTTGTGGAGCAAAATACAACTTATTTTCTCCAATACTGTGATACTAAGGACTGAAAGGGCCAACCTGTGTAGTTCCTTGATCTTCCTCTGCTACAAAATCCCCTTAATATTTTGAGAAAACTTCTCATTGTGAAGTGTCACAAAACAAGGCTGGAAAAAATATCCAAACACAGCAATATTATCCCTTCTTCTGTTCTCAGAGTAGAAGATTCAGGCTTAAAAAATTTGCACAGTGAAGACTTGGTTTGGGTCTCTCATCCCAGCTCAAATAATTACCTGCACTTCTGTGCTGGCTCATCTATTTCTAAACAGAAATTCTCTTGGTTTAGACTCTTTGGTAAAGTTGTCTTTAGATATTTGCTGCAGCCATTGTCTTCTTGCAAGCAGAGAGAAATCTTTTCAATGGCTTATCTAAAAATTTCTCACTAGCCCTTACAGTAAAGAAAGCGTGGTGTCCCTTTCCAGAAACTAGTCAGGAGCTGATACTAGTCAGTCACCTGTGAATCCCTTGTTCTGCTGGAATCTCCACACTACCTGAATTTCTCCATTGCTTTTCCCACAATGGAATTTTACATTTCAGAGAGGGGTCAGTGTAGAATGTGTTGTAACTTCACTCTGAGAAAGAGATGGTTGGTATATCTGCTATCCTTCTCTCCTCCCTCGTTACAATCCTGTTCCTTTCTTCACGACCTGATGTGTCACCGCTTCGTGGATTTGATGGCTGTCCATTGAAAGGTGATCAACAAACTGGTTTCTGCTGCTGCCAGGTTCACTCATTTACACCAACCACAAGCAGAATGAACACAAGTAATTTGGTATTTCTTTGAGAATTCTTTCTGTGAAGAAACAAATGCATCAGTTTAGTGGATCTAGATACTTGCCTTTTATTGTTGGTGATTCAGTTAATAGCCTGCAGCTGCACAACACTTGTAGAGGGAATAAAAATATGGAGGAGCTATTCAAAAAGCTTATAGAGAGTTTAAAGCTCTATGCAAGTGTCTTGAATGAAGCTGTTCATCATCTACCAAGTGCAGATTGTGTAATAATTGTTTTGAATGTTATTTCAGTATGAGCAATTAATAATGTAAAATAAGCTTGTGTATGAAAATGCTTGTGTAAGGAATATGACACTAGTTTTTATGTCTTCATAAAGATTTTACACTTAAAATTCAGTAGGAGAAGGAAAGTCATTTGACATTGGAGTGGTGCAGAATTCTGTGATGCTGTGAATCTGTGACTACACCCAGTCTACTACTTTTGCATTCACCTCAGTGGAGCAAACAGTCACCTACCTAGAGACTTCAAGGAGGATACAGCCTGGCAAATTCAAGTAATGTACTATAGTCAATTTAGGATATTTTTATATCCCTTTCTTTGTGTCTGAATTTAAAACTCTCCTACCCTCTACCTACACACCATTCCAACAATTTAATGAATTGGTGGTATAGATTAGTTAATTTGAAAAGGAAAAATGTAAAATTGAGGTTTGCCCAACACCTTCTACATATGTTTTGCTGACTAGTATACGGTGTGTCGTTACGAACGGTGATTAGCAGATAAATGGGCATAGCGTAGTACATTCAAGAAAGAATGACTCGTAAACCAGCAATGTTATTTCAATTTGCAAAATAGCTGATCTAAGTACTCATATCAGTGTGATAGCAGCAGCTTGTCATGATCTAACCATGTAAATATTTACTTACAGCCTTGGATCTTTTACAGACATTAGTTCATGTTCCAGGGCAGTCAATGGACTAGAAAGTAAGTTCATAAATCTCAACCAACACTGAGACATCATAAAATGAAGCATTTACCATTTGAAAAGGACAGGAACCTTCTCCTATCGATAATTGTGTTCAAACCACCTTTACTCTGGGAGATGTTTGCTACTTCCTTCTACTGTCTTACAAAATTGTGACCTGACATCCTAGACTTAACGATGGAAACATTAGTGGTGTGTCCAGTGCCCACAGGATGGGCCACAAACCTGTGCCCAGATGGCAACAGAAAACAGATCAATATTCTCCAGTTATGGTATGTTGTGCCCTTTATGGGAAAATTTTAGAGCATGAGAAATATATTTATGTACATAGTATGAATCTAGGATTCTGATGGGCTGCTGATTCAAACAAACATGGCTTTCAGGTTGGCTAGAGGTTCAGAGCAGGAAAAAAGTACCATCATATGTTCCTGTGCACTGGGAAAACAAGAACTTTCTGGTGACTAAACATCCTGTTCTTACTGGTTAAGTAATGTCATGTGTTGATGTGTTCTGTCATGCTTCCTATTTCAAAAACAAATGATATTAATTATGTGCTAGTCTATTTATAATATGTGCAGTGGATGGAAAAAGCAAAAAACTTTTCATATACATTTCAGATTTGTATTTCTTACATATTTTTCTTACCTTGCTTCTGAGGTATTCAGTGATTAAATAGAAGTGTACATATGTATGTTATGTGCTCTGTCAGCATCTTCCACACTAAGAGTACCACTTCTGTGAGTTAGGTATTTATTGGTGTGTACTAAGAGTCAGTAGCAAAACAGAAAATAAATAGACCAACCACTGTGATCCACATGAACAATTTAAATGCAGCATAAGCTAGTAAACACTGTCTTTGGTAATCACATCTACTGAACTAGTTAATACTCTCATCTCTTGCTCTTTAGTTTGGTAGAAAATGTTACTTGCACATTGCTGCATAGGATGGGTGCAGTTCATAGAAGAAAAGTACCAGCTGCTTGCACCCCTTGCTAAGCTTTCCTATTGCCAAAGCAACTACAGAGTTTTTAAATCCTTTCCTGAGTAAAGAGCAGCATTAGGTGATAGGGAATATAGGAATATAGATGAATGGGCAATATTCATATTGCTAACATACTGCTAGTTCTAGAATATGAGCCAGAACAGGTGCTGAGCACAGGTGAAGATTCCTCCTCAGACTATAACCCATGAGTGTGTGTCTTTACACCACGATTAGGAGTGTCTTTGTAAGACAGTAATCCTACCTCTGGCTTGAAGGTTCTACTTCTTGTTCCTTTTTTTATTTCTTCACCTTACTTTCATTCTCATGTAGACTCTCAAACCTGGTAGCATGATGAAGCTTGATGTGTTAGTGAATAAAGTGAGGCTATTATATTTTCCTGGTTGAAAAAGTTGGTGAGTACCTTCTCATTGTCACAAAACTACAATTTACTGGTTTTGTCACTTTTCTATAGGCTTCTATACTTTTATTCTTTAGGTCAGTTTCTAGAAACAACAGGTGAAGGCCATGAAAGAGAAAAACATTGCTTTACAGGAAGATCCTTGTGCACTTCAGCAGCAAATACAAGATGTTGTCATAAAGATATCATAATGGGCTTATGTGCTTCTGTCTGTGAAGAGGTATCCTACAGACTTTGTCACCAACATGCAGTCTCATTTGCTGTTTTCAGGTTGCCTGACTGACTGCAGACCTAAGTAACTTGACATCTTCAGAAATAAGAAGTGCTCACCTCTCTTTCCACACAAAGCAGATTTCAAGAAGCCTGGAGACTGAATGGGGTATCAGTGAATAGGGGTGTGTGGGAAGGACCTGTGCAGCTTTTCCTACTAACTTCACTTAGAACTTTGAACAACAAATTTGAAGCTCATGGTTTTTGTGGGAGAGAAGAATTAATTAGAAGACTACTATAAAATTATAAAATTCTCAGGAATAATAGATCCCCTGCCCCAACTCCCAAGAGGAATAACCCACAAGCTGCTCTTGAAAGGAAAGGAGTAAAATAAGGACTGATGTTTGAGGATTTAACTATAAAGGAGTGTCTTCAGTGTGCATTTTCAAGGTCACTTATGTCATGCAATCTTAGGCATAAGAAACTGATAACAACTGAGCAAAGCTACTGCCCAGATATCTGTCATTTAGAAACAGAAAAGCTGAGCAGACTGAAAACAGGGTCCAGTGATTAAACGTTATGAACGTTAACATGTTAGGCAGAAAAGCAAAGCTGCAATCTCTAGCTAATACTTTCACAGCAGAAGTATAAATAGATGGTAAAACATGTGTTTGGGCCATTTACTAAAGCAAGAATTTGGGAAAGAAAGCTAAACCATACTACTAGACATATAATTCCCATAATGTTAGTAAACATTGCATATAATGCAGCTTGAAATAGGCAGTAATTGTGTGTTTGCTTTTTTTTCCTTTCTGCTCTATGGCCTTATCATTAGGGAAAACTACTAGCAGTGGGGAAAAGAGCAAAAAGAAAATGTTTATACATAAATACCTTCTGTATGTTCAGTCTTGTGGGACTAGAATATTCCCTGACCCTTTACTTCTCCCCGTCCACAGGCTGCTCTCATGCTGACAACTGAAGTAATTACTCAGCCATCACATAGGTCGTTCACAACAGTGTTTTAAATGCAATTAATCTGACTTAACCCTGCAGTCTTAAGAGATATATTTTCTGGGAAATCTGTTTAAAATACTTCTTTTTCTTTGCAGTCCAATTAGTATCGAGGTCATTCATTGTCATAAAGACATTTGTGAAGACAATAACAAGAGTTATTGAGAACCAAGTAGTGGTAGAGATTAAATTGCATCCTTACTCACTTAGTGTTACTCTTTAAAACACTTACTAAGGTGAGACAGTTTTGTCCAAATTAGTGCTTGATGCTACAGATTTCAAAATGATGAGATATAACCATAGGTCCTTAGAGAACTAGTGGATGAAGTTGCTGTGCCACTATCCAGCACATCCGAGAAATCATGGCAGTCCAGTGAAGTTCCCACTAATGGGAAAAAGAAAAACATTAGGTCCATTTTTAAAAAGTAAAGAAATGATGATCACAGACACTTCAGGTCAGTCAGTCTCACCCCTGTACTTGGCAAGATCCTCCCAGAAATTACGCTAAAGCAAATGGAAAATAATGGATTGTGCCTGACAAACCTGGTGGTGTTACAGCATTGGTGGATAAGGGTAGAGCATCTGATGTCATCTACCAGGACTTGTGCAAGGCATTAGATACTGTTCTGCCCAGGTATGTTGTATGTTCTTCATCCTCAGAAGTCTTCAAACCCAGGTTGGCCAGGGCCTTGAGCAATCTGGTCTAGTGAGAGGTGTTTCTAGCCATGGCAGCAGGGGCTGGAACTAGTTGATGTCTGAGGTCCCTTCCAGTCTAAGCCATTCTAGGAAAACATTGGTGACAGTTATTTTCAGAATTCCTGCTATGCTCACACATAATCTGGACACAGTCAGCTCAGATTAATGGCAGCCCTTTCGTACTGGTACGGCTGGCTGCATGATAGGAGTGTGCACGACACTGATTGAGAAGTTCTTAGTTGTCCTTGGCTGATTGTGTGAAAAATAAGTTAAATGATGGAAAAAGGAGTTATGAGTACAAGAATCAATCAAAATTAGAAGTCCAAGGTTGAAACTACTGGGTAACAGGAAGCAACAAACACAGTTACAAAGAACTTCAGAAATACCAGTGAAGGATTATCTGTTCTGGGAACCAATTTCAGCTATCCCACCTTCACCCTGCAAAGTTTTATGTCTATCCTAACCTCAGACTGATCTTGATAGCATAGTCTATTGAGTATATTTAAGAATATCCTGCCATCTAGATAATAAAACCTGGAAAGAATCTTCAGACCCTTTCATCTTTATCACTTTGTGCCCCTAGACAATATATCGACAATACTTAAGAGTTCTCAAGTAGTATCCCAATGAGACTCTGTTTTGCTAACACTGCTTCCATCCCCAATCTGAGTCTTCATAGTTACTTAAAAATGGTCTGTGTTGTCTGAAAAAGTCAACTTTCATACAGATTGAGATATCTTTAAACATACATACAAACATTTGACCACACTTAGAGCTGTCAGACCTGATAAGTTTTGTCCAAGCATCATACAGCTGCGTTTGGGTAGTGGTAATCTGAGCACATGAATTCACCTGAACTCCTTAGTTTGAACACATCACCATCTTAAGGTGACTACATTGTTTGGGGGTGACTCTAGACTGGATGAAATGAACGCAAGTTGTCTGTGTGGAAATAAGTTGGTGCATGCTGAGAGGGAAAATGGATCAGGAGAATGGCAGTGAAGCCACATTCAGTTGAAAAATAATTTGCTGTATATAATCCAGATAAATGATGTGATCTCTATCACTTTTGTGACTTAAGGAAGACATCTGCTGTGAATAGTTTGGGTACAACTGAACCTGTTTGGAAGTGGAGGAGAGGATGGCAGAAAAAGTCAAGGGAAGAAAAAGATGAAGGGTTCTTACACATGAGATGCCACACACAGGCCAAGGTTTGATGGGGTGTCTGCAGTACTTTCTGCATACCACTACATTTTGAATTTAGTGTAACGAGGGCTGTTTTTCACAACAAAAAGAAAGGTTCTTCTGATCACTGCATAGTAAGTTTTCCCTCTTTGAATTACAGAAGTTGCTGGCTAGTGGCACTATTAACTTGTTTTTCTACTGGGGAAAGGAAAACACTCTCTGACAGAACAGCTCATGAAGACTGTAGATCCCTGGAAAGCAGAACATCATCAAACCAATAGGAATTTATCTTTGTAGCCACTTTGAATTATTTTCAATTCATCTATGTGCTGAAGGAAGGAAATATAACTTATAAACGAGTGCTTGTTGTCTTCGCATCGCTAACAAGGACATATATGAAGGTGTAAATTTACATAGTACCATCCTGCAATGTTTTCATCACCAGACAACTTTCACTAGCATAGATGCCTTTGTTCACCTTTCCAGTGTAAATGTGTAATCTCAAATGGGACTTAAAATGAGAGCAAAAAAAGGACTAATATTTGTATTAATCATTACTTTTAATATGAAGATTTAATTCCATACGTTAATGCTTTTGATTTTATCAAAAAACTGTCTAACCACAGGTAATTTCGACTACATCTGTCTAACCACAGGTAATTTCTTATCTTAGAGAAGAAACATTAATAGCCCTCTGGTAAGTCAGCTTTTTCCCAACACTTGGTGTAAAAGAGACACAGATACACAGATCATTAGGGGTTGGAAGGGACCTCGGGGGTCGTCAAGTCCAAACCCCCTGCTCGAGCAGGGTCATAGAACCTAAGGCAGGTTACATAGAAATGCATCAAGATGGGTCTTAAAAGTCAAGTGCTCCAGTCCTCTAATCATCCTTGTTGAACTCTCTCAATCAAGTTTCTATCACTCTTGAGCTGGGGAGCCCAGAACTTGACAAAATATTGCAGATGTGGCCTCACCAGGGCAAAAGATGGGAACCTACTCTCATATTAACTCTGCTGTTAATAGTTGTCTGTGAATTAAAAACAGTGAACTTTCTCTTGGAATATGTCAGATCTTTCTGCTTGATCTACAAAGTTGAAAATGAGATCCCTTTCGTCTAAGTGTCTAAACTAAGATTTGGAAGTTAGATGAGAGCTTCTGAAGTGCTAGCTTTAGTTATATGTTTCTTATTTTTCCTAAAATATCTTAGTTTATCTATTATCACTTTTCAGTGAGATGGGTTTTTTTTTTAACGTAATAAATGCCAGCAAGATTGTTCTTTAAAATTCTGTCTTCATAACTGAGCTCAAGTCGTGCACTGTAAAAAAAGATGTGGGTCACAGCTGAGCAGTGAAGGCAAAGCAAAAGGCTGAGCAGGTGTCTGTTAAGGTAGGACTATTCATACTGTGTGCTGAATGAGCTGGAGGTGTTTGAAAATTTGTAAAAACTGAAATTATAATTGTATAAGTGAGAGAACAGCCAAACATTAAACCCAGTTAAAAACTGGTATTTTCTGCTTGATTTAATAATACTTGTCTTTTTAGGTGAATGTCTGTGAAACTAGTATTGACATTTGAAATGACTGACAGCCAACGTATGTGAGAAAAAATAATTAGGATGAGGTTTTTTTTGGGGGATAAAGCTTGGAGATATTTTTAAAACATATGCAACAGAGGAAGATTTTTTTTGATGTAATAACTTTGATAAGGTGAGAGGAGAGAAGGATGGAAACTAATGTTAACTTAAAGAAAATCCTGAGAACATGTAAGCAAGTGGTGGTAACAAGGAATAGATTTCATTTCAGCTTTTCACTTGTTTGGGCTTTTTCCTGTTGAAAAACTGTAAGCTATGCACATAATTAGACATTTGTGCTGCCACAATAAATCACTTTCCTGAACACACTGATGCACCCTGACATGCTAAGCCCAAGCTGGCAGGTCTGCTCTAAATAAGGATCTGCTGAGTAGCTGACATGAACTTCTGATGCATTTCAAATAGAGAGAGTGAGAATCCTTTAACAAGCATCCTCTCCATTGCTCAAAGCCTCTTCCAGTGCCTGAATATTACTGATTTATCAGAACCTTACTGTGTATATACTGTACAGTAGTGGAACTATGTTAATCATGACATTTTGTTAATGAGCTATGACTCCTGTTCTACTGATTCTCTGATACATGTTTTTGCTTCTTGTAAAGAGTTTCCAGCATGCATGAGATATTTCTATAAACACAAATGCTGCTTCGTGCACACAGGGCACTCTTTGAGAAGATGACTTTCAAACAGAATAAAATAAATACAGCTTTGGGAAAAAAAATTAGCAAATCTTTAAAAGCAAAGAATGCAGTTAGAAATGTTGAGCACGATTACTTTCAACTTAGCTGCACTAATATTAGTTCAAGTCTTGCTCTACAAACAAAGAAATCATGAAAAGCCTATTTGCATGGCAAAACAGAGATTGAGGAGAAATTCTTAATGACACTTCAACAATTAAAGATGTTGCTGGTGCCTGGGGTGTCAAATAAATGAAATGTTTTCATAGGAGTAAAGAACCAAATGTAGTCCAGAAGAACAAAGTCAGTGTGTGTGTCTTTGTGCTCACAGGCCTTTCCTTGATGTTGTGAGGATAAACAGGTGAAAAATGAAACCCTTTGCCAGAGTTCCAGCTGTATTTTGCTTTAATAGAATTGAGGTGGGAGGACTCCACACCTTTGCTTGCTTGGAGTGTCACATCATATAGACCATTCCTAGTGCTCAATGGTACACTAAGCCTATAATCAACAAAAGTGTGTTGGCTGGGCTCAGGCAGTTATGGCTACAGGAGTATTAGGCAAAGGAGGAGGTGATAAAATGCAGTCATTTTAATCTGAACCTTGCTTTGTGCTCTTTTGGGGACTATCTCCATCTTTGTGTGATAAATATTTGTATATTTGGCTGGTTTTTCTGCCAATCTTTACACTGCTGGTGTTCAGGATTACTAGTCAAAAGGGTGGTGCACACATATTCTATTACACACCACACTGCTGTTTTCCTTCTGACTTACAGACAAGGAATAGCTAGGCAGTTGTTCCAGAAGCATGCTGCACCATAATCCAGATTTTAGAGCTTTTTGCCCCCGTTTACCAGCATTTGCTATGCACAGTGTTCCTCAGATTCTTCTCCTGTCACGAGATGCAAAAGTGCCTGTTGGTTTATAAATCAGAGTGCATAGAAAGCAGGTATTAATGAGTTGATGAAACAACTTATTAGCAAAAAAATTGGATATGCAATTTTCAAAAAGGAACAGAAAGGCCTGTAGGTATTTTCAGAATGAGATTTTTTTTCCTGATGCTGAACAGTATTATTTCAGCTGTTACATATCTGATGACTCAAGTCTCATTATATTTTAATTAATCAACACCTTACCTAGACATGAGACTGTTTTTCCAGAAAGTGTAGGTTTTCCTTATCAGTTCACCTGCTTTGAAGACATATCAGAGTGATGTAAATCATCTATTAAAGAAGAAAACAAAGACACCAACCACCTTTTATCTCATCACCTATAGTCAGATGGTGATTCTTGTTGGTGCTGGCAGGAAGAAATGAGGCTGATTGCTGATGGATTGGAGAATGCTTTGGCAATTGGACAGTGTTCTGAGCCAATGCAGCAAGCTGCTTTGGTCTTAATAACTTTCCATTAGACACACTTCTTCTGACACAAGCAAAATGAGGTTTGATTTATTTTTGATGGATCTTCTCCACACCACTTTTAGAACTCATTGCTTGAGAAACACCTGAAGCTGTCCTACTGCACCCATAAAAACATCACATTGCTTCAGAATTCCTTCCAGTAAGAGAAGCCACTTCATACAAGGTACTTTTCTGCTATTTTAACTTCTGACAGACACTCAAATAATCTGCATTTTTCAATGTCCAGGAAGTACAAAAACTGGAAATGCAACAAGAAACCTGAAATTATTTTGGCAAATAGCTGTTAAAATTTTCCAGAATATTCTGGCATGCATTAAAGGTCCATCACAATGTGCAGCTATTCTGTCTCCATTTAGATGGCTTAAAATGATGTTAAACTTCCATTTTTAACATGATTGTCACTGGCTAAGGCTGGACCCACCTCTAGAAAAATTACAAATGCTCTCTATCAACCCCTCTTCTTTCCCAAAGAGGAAGAGAAAGGGAAAAAAGGAGAGAGATTTAGTGGACTGGGAAAAAACCCCTAAAATAGCTTTATTGAAAATATCAACTATAAAATGAAAGCTATACCATGATATACAAAATGAATATTGAACCCAACCTCCTTGATAGCAATTGTGTTGCTGTCACCATCAGTGCTATGGGCAGGCACTGGGAATGTCCCATACTGTACCCAGTGGAAGACTGGAATGAGATACAGGAGCTGGATTCTGAAACTGGATTCAGGAAGTGCACAGTTGGGATAGAAGGTAGAACAGACAGAATCCTGCTTGGACACTGACCATGCGAAAAGGAAGCTTGACCCTTGTAGCCCCTCAGCTGAATTAGGTCATGTTTTATCTCTCATTCATGGTAGAAGCTAAAAGAAAGGAAAGTAGAATGGGAGTAGATTATTTTCAGTCATAAAGATGACTACTTATTTAATTCAGATTTTTGCAGCTGGGTAAATAATTCCTTTTGTCTGCGTGGCCAACATAAAGTTCTTCTCACCTGCTCCGCTCAAGGACTGAGATGTCACAATTCATATAAAACTGTTGTGTACAACCAGCTACTGTAAATCTCAAGCAGGAGAATCCATGGTAATGGTGCATTGCTGACAACTGCAAACCAAGATTTTCAGGTTCTGCCTGGCATTAACAGGCATTTACACAGCTGGCTGCACACAGAGTTGAGCCTGATTTCATGGCCTGGAGCCCAGATGGACGCAATGTTTGTGTAAACATACTCCAGCAACCATGAAGCAAGTGGCCACCTCTGACAGAAGACTCTAGAAATACCTGTGAGAAAGGCATATAATTTTCCTTCCGTCTCATGTGAGGATATGTGCAAGAGGTGAAATATTCTTTGGTGAAACAAAGAAGAGAAAATGAATCTTCAATTTAATTACATCATTTGAGATTATTTAAAAAAATAACATAAACTCTGTGATTAAGCACAGATGGAAGAGGACTGTCAAACTTCACAGAGGCAGTCCTAGTTGAAATTGTAAACTCAGAACTACTTGCCTTTGTGTCATATGTAAGATGTAGAAAGCAGTAATTGTTTTAATATGGAAATGATTCTGAACATACAACTACGTTGTGTTTTTCCACCTTGTCTCAAGAACTTTGTCTCAACATGATTGCTATCAGGATGAGTTGACTGCATGGAGCACAGCCCCCAAAACCAGGCTCTGCATTATCTCAGAATTTGGATAACTGTGCTTTGGAGAATTGATTACATTCCCCCCCCCCCCCAACATCAATCAAGATGAGGCCAAACACACCTTCTGGTCAGAAGATACCCACCTCTAGGGACAATGCACCCTCGGACACTCCTCTCTGGGCGTGGAAGGGATGTTCCTAAGAGGCATCAGCTGTGGGACAGGGGGAATGAGGCGTGGCCAAGGTGCACCATTTAATTTAAAAGATGGCTTCTTAGTGAAAAAATTAGAAGCTGCTCCCACCAAAGGATTGCACAAGGATCAGAAGACCAGTAGGATGCTGGATTTCTGTGGTGGTAACTACATCCTCTTTCCCCTCCTAACTTTAGCCTGTTTCTTTTCCCCTTTTCTCTCCATCACTCCTACTTCATATCACGTATTGTTAAACAATACAGCTCTGTTGATGCATAACCGATGGGTGTGTTCGCTTGATACTTGGCACTTTGGGATCAGGAGAGAAGAACCTACATGGGCCCACCCACGTGTGGACCGTGACCCACCATTACAGCTATTGATGGATTCCTCCCAGTATTCTCTGTTTTATACATAACTGATTTTAAAGGGAAGGTGTTCTTGCTCTCAGTTCCTAATTATGATACCTAGAGCAAAATGCTGATTTAGTGAGAAAGACAGTGGATGCATCCATCAGTAATTTAGTTGTTCTGCTAATTGAGGGCTTAAATCATATTTTTATTTGCTATTTTAAAAAAATATGTAGTTCACAATTTTCCTAGTGCTCCATTGACTTCATTACTTTGATTTAGTCATGTTTTGATGTCTGATTAGAGCACTCTTTAGATAATGTCCTCAAAAGTCTATTAAATAAGTCTTCAATTGATTAAATCAAATTTTATTGTACAAGCAACTACCTTTGTAAATAAAAATAAATATGCAATCATTACAGTTAATTATAACTGAGAAATATAGTCCTGTTACATGGCAGAGAAAAGCACTGATACTTCTGGAAAACACTCTCCAATTTTAATATCCATGTAGGGATGGAACCGAGTCTGATAACAGGATCTATCTGTATTCTGTGCAGGCAGTGACATCACAACAAACAGCCTTCATTTATGAAAACCAGTTATGGTGCAGCAAGTTGATTGTACAGATAATGGATCAGATCATCCCTTCAGAGTGCAGCAGGGAAGAAAACATGTCCTAGAATTAGTGTTTGTGGGTTATGACTCAATTCCTGCTCTGTCAAATTATTCTTTTGACTTTCCACATATATCCATAGTCTTAACATCTATCCTTTTTTTAAGCAGCCAAATGTTTGCAGTAATCTGGTTTCAACTTGCTCACCTGGCAAAAAAGGAGAGACAACACACTAGCATGGTTAACAATAAAAAGATTGCAAGGTGGTTCAGGTGCTACAATGAGAAGTTATACATAAATATTATTGATTCACCTAAAGAATGGAAGGAAATAGCGTTGCTGAGGAACTCCATTTGTCTTCATGAGCTGGAAGGTCAACCAGTAAGTACATTTCATTGTGCATTTTGCATTAATTAGAACCATATAAATGTGTATCCAGTGTTTTCTTTATTGATGTCTCTCATGACCTACTACAGCTACTGGGAGTTAGAGAGTCACTCCTAGGAAAGGTGATCCAGGACTTGCTTGAGTAGCTGTACACTGGACAAGGATTTTGAATGACCTGTCAAGGTGCAATTTGTATAACAGAGGCACAAACATTCCTCATGCAGTCTAATTCCAACTGGCACCTGCATTCTAATCAATCTGAACTGCTTATTTAAAGTCTGATTATTCATTTACTCTGCTAACATCAATATGGCCTTTGAGCATCACTTTTTATCTAACATTTTGAATAATCATGTACCATCCCTGACCTGAGCATCAATCAGTGTAGCTGCAATAGTGCCCATGTCACAGCTCTGCTCCTGGTGACCTAAGCAGCTTCTTTTACATTCCTATCATGAAAGGATGGCATATTATTTCCGCTCGTGATAAGTATTAATCACTCTGCACTAAAGTGGCTGTGGTGTGTGAAGTCGCCTGCTGGCAATCCTTGTGAGCAGTTTATCACTGTGGCTCCTGCTTTGTTAAATGTTGTGGCTTTAAAAAATAAATTAGTCTTTTTTGTAATTAGAAATTTACATATTTCATTTAGCACTGTGCATTCTGAGGGACAGGAGGGAAAAGCAGCAGCTTGTTCAACACAAAACATTTTTTAAATCTCAATTTGTTCTGTGTCTGAAGCAGTAAGTTTCAGTTCCGGACACAGTTGCCTGATGCTTGCACAATCTACTAGCCAAGAGAAAAGTTCTCATGGAGTCAGTCTTCTCAACTACATGCAGGTATAAAATTCTGAGATTATTAATCTCCAGATTTTGAGTTAGATCTTTTTCATAGAGTGACTAGAGCATTTGCATTCAAATACAAATATGAAATTCCCAAATCCTTGGGGTCGTGTAGGCAGTAGATGTGTCTATAAGGTTCTAGGAGACAATAAATGTGAGCAGAATGTGCTCAAATTAACTGAAGCAGGATTTGTGTTCAATTTAACATAAGCATTTCTATGATTATGACTGAAAGTTGATCTTTATTAAATCTTAGGAAAATATAACAGTGCTGTTTTCACTAATGAGTCCAGGGTTTAGAGAGCAACCACTGCTTTGAATGGAACTGGCTCCAATCAGTAAATCCATGAACACTGCCAAGATGAACATACTGGTTTATCCTGATAACAAATGATTTATTAAAATGATCAGCACTCTTTTCATCCTAACCTACAGAGTTATAAAATGTAAAGCCTTGGGGCTGTGGTCTGACTTGAGCTAAGCTGATGGATTTTCTTAATAGGAAAATCAATCTTTCCACTACTAATCTTCAGTGGGTAATGCCATGATTAGTCTTGAAAGTAAACATAAACATTTTAACTTTTCATTGTCACAAATGTTGACACTCAGAACCCTGACATAAGGTGGCAGTTTGTTTGATAGGTCCTTGGGTTGGTTGAGGAAGTTTAAACACACAGCTAGCTCTCAAGGTGAATTTACTAGGCAATGAAGCAACTTTGCTGAAAAGAAAGAATTGACTGAACTCATAACCAAGAAAAAGAAAACACCCAAAGAAGTGACAATAAAGCCAACTTTAATTGCGTCACAATGCCATTACACACGTTCTGAGGCAGATGAGAGATAATTATTTAGTGGTCTTTGGCTTCAGATAAGAGTCCCTCAGGAAAAGTCAAAAAGGGCTAATAGCCACCTCTCCACCCTGGGACACTTCAGAGGCTTCCTCCCTGCTCTGCACATTGTCCAAATGTCCCTTTTCCAACCACCCACCATCTCCATCTTCCTCCTTTTGCTCTTTTCAGCAATAGTAGCAGCTTATGGCTGTGGTTTACACCAGCAGTTGGTGATGTCTTTGGAGACAAGTGTGGCATGGCCAACAGATGCCAGATGACCACAGTCCTCAGGCAGTAAACAGCATCTCTGATCCAGGAACATGTATTTCAAAACCCCAGTCTCTCTCTTTTTGCCACAGGTTTAAGAGATCAGAAGTCCCTTCGAAGCAGAAGGCACACAGACTTTGGCTGAGCCGGAAGGAGACTTCAAATGCCCCTCAGAGCTTCTTTCTCCTGCTTATTTAAGCATTTCTCAGGTCCTCAGCTGTGACACAGCTTCTCAGCAAATCAGTCTCATCTCAGCCCCATGGCCAGAAACAAAGGCAAGATGGCAGCCACAACATGACCATGGCAAGAGCAAAGGGAAAATGGTCAGGTGTGCAAAACACAGGTGGCAGCTGTGGCTTCACCCTGTTCTCCAGGGCTTCAGACTTTCTTTCTCTCTCTCCCCCAGTCACAGGGAAAGGGGGGAAGGTTACGCTTACCACCACTTTGGTGTCTTCAGAAGCAATCAGCTTGCAGTGTATGGCATGGTTCTGGGGTGGGGGCCGGCGGCGACTTGGCTCGGCTGCAGGGAAGAGCTGGTCTGACTGTTTTGAGTCCCATGCCTCGTGCTGTGGCAGTTCAGGCAAGGTGCTGGGCTGGGCTGTGGCCACGAATGGCATAGCAGTGAGAACTGGTTGGCTTTGATGCTTCTCAGAGAATTTGCTGGCCGTGCCTCAGGCTGCACCCCCCTGGCCCCCAAAGGGGACGAAAGCTGCTCGGGCTGCTCAGAGGAGGCATGAGCTTCCAACTGTGCATCCCAAGATGAGAAAGAGCTATATGGAAGAGGTCTCTCCCTTTAAAGAGGGACTTTCTCCACCTCTCCTGGCGACACCACTCTGGCCTTCCTTAAGGAAATTCTTAAGAATTCTTCTAAAGAAATAGAAGAAAAGTATAGCTGAAACTATTTTTGTGCATAAAAGAACAAAAACCATTGAAAATACAAAAACTTTACATGTCAACTCATGACAAGTATCTTAGGTACTTGCAAAAGTAATAAAAAGTGTGATTTAATTTTGAAATAGTTGTAAAATGCTAAAGTGTTGCAGAACAGCATGATTGTATGTACTAAGCTGTAGAAATGGATGGCAATGCAATTTAATAATCAGGTAGCTAATGGCAGTAGTGGAATTAGATACTTACTGGTTTTTATGTGCATAATATGGGGCTGATCCTACCATCTACTCAGCAGTAGTGATGAGAGTTAGGTAACTGGACTTAAATGGAAATTTTCCTATTCTTTGTTACTTCTCTCCATCTTTATCAAACTAAGTCAGAGTTTAATTAAAATTTCCCACTCTACTGGTATTTTCAATTGAGGTTGCACTGTGCCATGCTTAGTTGTAGCATCGTGTTTTTGGCAGATGTGGAATTCGAAGCCCGTGTCTGCTAATCACCCTGGAGTTCAAACCTCCATTAGAGGGTTGTGCAGGAATAAGCACACACTCTTCTCTGGGGGAAGCGGGGACAGCTAGATGCAAGAAATCAAGCTCCTGCCAGAGTCCCAGTAAATATTTCCAGAAGCAAAATTAGTTCTTAATCATCCACATTGTACTTTCTCTGAGTAATATTGATAATAGTCTGAAGAACCCTCTAGAGGTATACTTTTCTGAAGTTGCAGAAAACAGATAGCCAAAGCAAGGTTTATTTTGTATTTTTTCAACACAGGGCCCCTTGGGGTTATAAAACATTTTATAGACAAGAGACAATGAAACAAAAACCGAGCCAGTGAGGGTGGAGTGGGTACACCACGTTTTAAGTGCACATTTCCCAGGAAAATGGCTCCCTAAATCTTTTAAAATCCTCTACCTGCTGTTACCAGTTGCTGTTGTCACTCTTGGAGTATCGAGTCACTGTCCCTGGGGCTGTTCAAGGCAGGATTGGACGTGGCACTTGGTGCCATGGTCTAGCCTTGAGCTCTGTGGTAACAGGTAGGACTTGATGATCTGTGAGGTCTCTTCCAACCTTGGTAATACTGTGATACTGTGAAATAGCTCTAGGTTCTGTGATGGATTCATTCACTGACTTTTTTCCTAAACCATCTTTGGTGCAGTTGTCTGCTAAGCTCCACCAGGGTGCATGTGCTGGTGTTTTGCTTTTTCCTGCTTCTAGTTCACTGCTGACAGATAAGAAAACTTCTATTTTGTTGTATATGCCTTTCCTTGCTGGGGGTATCAGGGCAGTAATTGTAGCCTGAGGTGTTCAGTTATTTGCTTTGAGAAATCTAAGTGAAGGAACGCATCACAAAGTTGTTTTTAATAAGCTCAGCACCAAATCTCTAGCCACAGCCACTGTGATTTCAGATCAAGTGATCCACTGCCCAAAAAACCGAACTGGGGAGTGTGTGTCCTAGTATGAGAGAAGAGCAGAGAATTTAACTGCTTCTGGTTGTTTAAAAAAGATTGTTTTCTTCTGTTTTACTAGTTTGGGTTGAAACCACAGAGCTCACAATTTTTTCTTCCAGTCCTGTACCAGGCTCAAGAACAGCAGTGGGAATTGAAATGTCTTTAAAGCAACTCTGTGCAGACCTTAGCATCAATCAGGCCACTTCCTGAGCTTCTTTAGCTTACTCCCTGCTTCCTCGGTCCCATTATACTCACATTCAGCAGAGAATCACCATTGTATCAACAGCTGCACTCTTCTCTGTCGCTGATCCTTCCATTTGGCCTACAAATAATCCCTTTTCACCAGGGTCCAAGACACTAATTACACCCCATGGACTGTTTGCTGTCTTTTTATGACACGAGAAGGCTCATCTGTTTGGCTTAGTAGCACTGAGTATTCTGTTACCAGCATGTGAAAGGAAATGAAGACCACTTCTGTATATGTATGTGAATAAGAAAATGGTATAGATCCTAGTATTTTGGTCAATATTAATTGTTCTTAATGTTTGAATGAACACTGACATTGAATAAAGTAATTTATGTTATAGACCAGTAATTTTCACTTCATATGTGCCAAAAAGGAAATGTGAGTGAGGTTCACTGTTAATTAAAATTGATTCTGTGAAGCATATATGGATGAAGATGAAAGCTCATAAACAGGAACAGCAGAAAGGCAGGAAGGTGTCTGACCTCTTGCATGTTGAAGAGGATTCATATCAACTGACTGCATGGGACACGATGTATTTCCAAGTCCATGTCAAAGAATAAACAGCACCCTGCAGAGGGAACTTTTAATATTCTCCATGACAGACAGTGATGATTATAGCCTGGTCTTGTCTGTCTCTTGCTCTTTGCAAAATGGAAAGAAATTTTAGGTAAGATTGGTAAATCACATATATATATCTATCTTTTCATCCTGGTTTTGGCATCCAGTCATTAATTCACTGGAGAAACTCCCTAGCCCAGATGTCATTCAGCAACACCTATGGCTTTTGGTTATTTTTTTTTAAATTTTGGAGATTTCTGGTGCATTGTAATGGTGACACTCTCTTTAGAGTTGCAGGAAGACAAAGTTGTAGAAATACTAAGGGGTTTTTTTTTGACAAGTCTGATGTTAAAATATAAGGAATATACTCATCCATTGCTTATCTGGGATTTCTATGATCATATAACCAGTAGTTTAATAAATCCTCAAAACAAGTGAGAACAAGGTCATAGTTTGGATTTATTGATAATAGACTTTGAATTGTCTATTAAAAATGCTGATCACAGTTTTTATGGAATCATCTTTTATGTTAACTAAGGATGTTTGCTTTAATTAAACAACAATATATGGGATGGATAGAAAAGCAAAACCTAGAATCAGTTCTGAACTGAAATGAAAATAAATATGGGGAAGAATGAGATGAAAAGATCAGAAGTGACCTTACACACCTTATTACATCTCAAGGAAGAAATACTAGCCTAGGAGATACAACACTACTATACCAAAAATTGAGATTCAAGCACCTGTCATGATTGCTTTCTGCCTAAAGCTCCATCAGGAAAATCTAGGAGGAACCCATTCCACTGTGTTTGCTAGAGCAAGTAGCTGTTTTCTGGACTATCTAGATCTAGAGAGTTAAGTAATGTGGAAATCATGAGTATCTGAGCAGCTTCTGGATCTGAAAACTGTTTGTTTAGATGTGCAGTTTATCCTGTTGTCTGTGCTTTCAAAACGTGTTTTGGTTTTGACTAATTCATCTTTTCCAATGTAAACTTCTTCCAGTGAAGAAGTTGTACTCTGTCAAACTAAACTCTAAATGAGTTTTACAGGTTCAGCTCTTCTGTATAGATTCTGCTTTCTCTGTTTTCAGTTGGTGGAATACAATTTGATTTGGGTTAGAGTTTTGTCTGTTCAATATTTTTGTGTGTTTATTTTTTATTTTAAAACATGAAAGGATGTACTGTAGACATGCCTGTGAGTCTGTGAGAGAAAATTAGAATTTGTAATAGTGTTCCTACAATTTTGCAAAGAAAGAAAGCGTTTACAGCACACCTCAGGATTTGTTTCAGTAAAATCCCTAGCCAGCTAAGCTTTTAGCAAGAGATTTTTCAGCTATATCTCAGCAAGCATCATTACTTTGTACTATTAAACATTTCTATCTTGTGGTAAGGCAGTGTTCAATATAAAGGGCTGGGACTGAGTCAGGAACAACTGAATGCTGTAATTTCTTGCCACTGAATTAAGTGATGCACTGCTGAATTGAGTATGAAGCAGAATATATAATAGATTATTGTATTTGCCAAGTACTGTAGAATGAAAAATTTAATACAGAGGTTTGGAGACAAGAAAGAATTAGGATCAGTATGCACAGTGCGTTGTTGCACATACACGTGCGGTCATATGCATGTGTTCGCACACTCAGGCACGTGTCTTGAATCATAGAATCATTAGGGATTGGAAGGGACCCCGAAAGATCATCTAGTCCGATCCCCCTGCCACAGCAGGATCACTTCACTGGAGGATATTTTGGTTGATATCTTAAGGAATTATGCCACTTTTCCTGGAGATAAAGTGACATAGGATAGTGGAATATTGGGACTTCCCCTTCCCCTTATATATGTATAGATACAGAATAAGTCCCAAAACAAAGATGCAGGCAGTAAAAGATAGCAGTCCTAACAATCCCAGTTGTTTTGCTTTTCAGTTTATGATAGACTGTTACAGAATTCAAAAATAAAACATGACTGAGGGCTTCCAGCCAACTTGCTTCAGGGTTATCGGTGCAGCAAAGCTTGACCGTGTTATATAGGAAACGTGTTTTAGATTAGAGCTTGCTCACAGCACTGCACTGCCCTTGTATCAATGAAAGTTCTTGTAGGTTGAGTGAAATGAAAGGAAAGGGAAGATAAAACATTCAAGATAATTTTTGGTTGAATGCCATGAGTGGTTTTGTCCTCTAGTTGTGTGTAGGTTCACTCTACACCATCCTTTGATTATGTCCACCTTTTTGTATCTTCCTCTGCCATCCCAAAGAGCCACTTGCCTCCTGCCAGTTCCCATATGCCTGAAGCAGCTGACCTTTCTCATCTGGAAATCAGGGCCATGTAAGAGACATCAGGAAGCTCGTTACACTCAGTGTTCCTGGTAGGTTCCTTCAGTGCAAGATACCCTGACTAGTCACTCTCAGATGTAGTGACAGATGTAATATCCCTGTAACCTGAGTTCGAGTGGTTATTTCTGTTTGTTCTTTGTTCATGTTTAGTTGTCAATGATAAATAAATTACTCCGCAGCTAGTAAACTGCAGCGTTCTTCTGTGGTTTTGGAGCAAGACAACAAAGTGATAAATTGGTAGCCCGAAGAAGTTTATTCATACATACCCTCCATTTCATCCAAGAGTTTTGTGTTTTTTAAAGTTATTTACTTAGAGGCTTATTTACACCTTTGGTAAAGGTTTTATCCAGAAAGAAACCATAATGCAGGAGTTCTTGTATTATTGTAAGTCTTCGAAACAAAGTGAAACAGAGCAGCACGAGAGAAGACTGTGACTTCCTTTCTGCTGTGAAAAGAAGATAAAGTCTCTTCCCTGACTCTGGTGGGGTTTTAACCATAAAAAAAGGACAAGTATGCTTCCCTGCCTTTGTTCTAAGCTTTATTGTTCTCCAGAAAAAATTCTGGATTCACTGGGACCAGAGTTCTTACCAGAGAAAGTTCTAGTAAAGGCTATAAATCTTAAATGACTGAGATAAAAATTTCTAATAAATGCCTTTTTCTTTTTATATCATCAGAAACAAAACTGTCTTTTTTTCTTTGACAATGTCTGATTTCACAAGGGAAATAAATTCTGCCACTATGAGACAATTCCTAAGTGGGGTAAAAAATTCTTGACTCAAATTCAGCTACTTAAAATTCAGATTACTCAGCTGTTTTATGATCACAAAGCATGAAGCTTAGCAGCAGGGCTGCCCAGAGAATAACTGCATTAACTACTATTCTAATTTTGGTTTTTTGAGTAGTAGTTTAGAGAAGCATATTCTTTCCTTTTAGGTATATTGTTTGGGAGATTAGATCATAATAATTATGAAATCTCTATTTAAAACAAAACAGTTAATGGCTGAGATTGGTTGAATTAATATCTTATAGAGTCCTATGATCATTTACATCTAGATGCTCTTCTGTTCTTCCTTGAAGGGCCAGCTGAGATTAAAGATCAGTTCATTCTTATCAGTGAATTAAAAAAAATATTGATTTTATACACTGTGCAAGGTGAGTTATAATAAACATTGTCTTCCACTTTAAGAAGATTTGAATTTAAATTTAAAACAAGAGTTGTGTTTGAGAGCTTCACTGCAAATTCCTAGTCGGATTTGTTGTTCTTTTTCTATAAATCATTGAAATACACTAGAGTAAATGAATGTTGTTCTTCACTACTTTCACTGCTTTGCAGTTTGCTTTGTGCTGCTGTAAGGAATGCACAAATTGGAGCAATAAAAATCAGAATGTTTTCCTCTTCTTCATTATTTCTGTGTCTTTTGGCTGTCAGTTCTCTTGTCTTAGCTCCTGTGTTTTCCTTCTTTCTCCTGTTCTGTGCTGCTGCTGAATAGTGTCTTGAATTCAACGACAGTGCCTTACAACATCCAGCTGTGCAGATCCAAACTCAAAGGAGCTGATTGACCCTGGGTCCTGTGAATTTCACAGGAAAAATATAACATCCTTTTGTCAAAGTCCAGGCATTTAAAGATATTGATTAAAAACTCCTACAGCCGTGTTAGTGGATGATGGACCAAAGAAAGTTTAATGTTTAATGTTTTTCTTCAGGTATGGCAACACAAGCTTAAAAAATGTAATTAAACATATTTTGCCTAGAGGTACTGCCCTTTGAAAGCATTGGGGAAGTTATTGGACTTGGAATATATGACAGAGCTACTGTGAAAGTATCCAGATATTGATTTCCAAAAATTTATTGTGCTTTCTGGGGAGAAAGCAAGCAAGATGTTTTGGATAGTTGCAAGGGTGAACAAATTCATATCGGACTGAGTTGCTGACCTATTTCTACAGTTCTCACCAAACTTGTGTGGAAGTTTTTCAGTGTCCTGGTGTGTGTTTTTAATTACTCCCAGGGATATTTTGAACTAAATAAACTTGAAGACCCTTAATCCTTTCTAATACGGATTTACATTGAAAATGTAAACATAAATAAGATTTTGTTTCAACATATGAAGCAAAAGAAACTATCATCTGAATATTTCATTCTGTATCTTGTGTCTGTCTTATTTATTCTATTTTCTACTCTTCTGCAAAAAGGTTGTTTCTCTGCTTTTAACTGAAAACAATTATATAAGGGACCCTTAGATACCCAGGATGACATAAAAAAACCACAGGAACTGAATGCAGATCAGATTTCTGTTGGTTTTACCTCAAGGTGTCTTCATTGTACATCACTAGCCCCTTAAATATGCATTTTCTTTTCCAACTTTAAAATCCAAGATGAATTTAACACAAATGAGAAGTGATTGAATTTAAAGTGGAAAGCATTAAAAGGCTTAAGGTCAGTAAGTGTTGAAAGCCTCCTGTCTGGTCACCTCCCTTTTTAATTTCTGTCTCGTGATCAGTTTGTGTGTAAATGGAAAGTGTAGTTTAGTCACACAGGAGGGAAAACAACAAAAATCTTGACGTGTTGACTGCTGTAGAGCATGTGGGTGTGTGGCATCACTTTCCTGTAATTTAACACAGCAGCAGAATCACAGAACATCTAGAGACTGGAAGCTCATAAACTGTTAATATATGATAGGGTTAGGACAGAATATCAAGATGAGGTATTTAAACCTGCAGACACATTTCTATTCTGGTTTTTAATGAATTAGGCAGGATTGAAAACTTTTGACAACATTGATAACAGGATCCATAGCAGTGTGACAATATTGACATAACTTCAATTTAACTTAATGTAGTTTGACTAATTGTATTGAAGGAAATATTGATATGTCAGCAGGCTTGATGCTTAAATGCATCATCCAAACAAGGTTTTACTTCACTAAGAAATGAGTAAAGTATTTGAAACAACAACAAAAAGTGATAAATCCGGAAATGAAGCTTTCCAAATGAGTCTGACATTTTGTTTAAGGTTTTACTTGGATGATTTGAAGATGCCCTTAATTTCATAGAAAGGGCAGAGTTATGTTAATCAGTTCTTGTTACTCATCCCCATTATCCTCACCTACACGGAGCACACGCAGTAGGGCTCAGTCTCTTGACTCATGCTTGCTGCAGTTTTGTGGGCTTAATGACTTAAAATACTTAATGAAATAAGAAAACAGAAGAAAAAGGAAAAGAAAAGGGGTAGAGAGTGTGAAGGGAAAGGGTCTTTCGGGTTTCTCAGGTGATTCCCAGCATCCTGCCAATTGATTGATCAATTGGGCTTCAGGCGTTGGTGGGGGCAGAGCACTGCTCTCCATCAGTCCACAGAAAGAGTTCAAGCAGTTCTTTGTCTTCGTGCTGTATCTTTGCCGTCCCTTTATCTCATTTTCTGTTCCCAACAAAGCTGAAGCTGTAGT
Source organism: Rhinopomastus cyanomelas (assembly GCA_013400115.1). Lineage (NCBI taxonomy): Eukaryota > Metazoa > Chordata > Aves > Bucerotiformes > Rhinopomastidae > Rhinopomastus > Rhinopomastus cyanomelas. The sequence continues at coordinate 518,971 of VXBP01004470.1, forward strand.
GGGGTTGGTGGTAGCCACCTGGGCTGACTCTCAAGGCTGGAAACACTGCCTTAATTATCAGTTCTTGTTTGAGATGTCTGAGAAAAGGGCCTTCTTTGGAATGTTCTGCAGAAACAGCTGTAAGCTGAAATATACTTGTTACTGCTCACACAAAGCTTTTTTTGTATATGAGAAGAGATTTCTTTACTGTAAAGGTTACTGAGCTTTGGAATGGGGTGCTCAGGGATGTTGTGGAGTCTACTTCTCTGGACACTTCTAAGACTCACCTTGATGCATTTCTGTGTGACCTGTCTTAGGTTTTATGATCCTGCTTGAGCAGAGGGGTTGGACTTGATGACCCCTGGAAGTCCCTTCCAACTCCTAATGGTCTGTATATTTATGTATCTGTGTTGGAAGTGGAAAACTTTGTGATAAACCAATTCTGAAACTAATCTCTAGGTAGGACATGTCTAACAGTCCAGACTTGATAGTATAGATTATTTGTAAAGCTTTTATAGAACCAGAATGTTTTTTGTTACATAACAGAAGAGTTTAATAGCTATTTGTGACATCTGAAAATGTACTACTACTTTCACACTTTCAAAGAGAAGGGAAAAATATAGGACTTAATGACAAAGTCTTGCTTTCAACTTGTTTGCATTTTGTTTGTTCCATGGAAATTTGATCAAAACAAAGTGCCTCTCTGATCACTTCATCTTATGCACCATGGTTGTGAAGTGCAAGACATATGCACACAATTGAAATTATACCATCAAGGCAAATGAGGGTGGTTGTGGAGTCTCCTTCACTGGAGATGTTTAAGACCCGCCTGGATGTGTTCC
>VXBP01004470.1:519881-530522 GCA_013400115.1 Rhinopomastus cyanomelas
GAGGTCCCTTCCAATCCCTATTGGTTCTATGATTCTATGAAGTACAGTGTGTATCTTTGGAAGGGCACACACACCTGTGTTAAAAACTTTAAGCACAAAACAACTCTGGATAGTAGCTGCTCATTGTCACATATGTTCTTTACTTCCATTTGAGTTTTACTTCACACAGCTTAGCAGACTGTGTACCTGAATTTGCTTGAGTAAGGGCAGTGAGATGGAAATTAATGTCTTCTCTCGCTCTCTATGTTTGTCCCCAGTCCTTGAGTTTGTAAGCCATGACTTTTCTTATTTATTTCAAAAATAGGAGGAAAAATGAATCATTTGGCAGTTGTTCTCTAGCTATTACAGTGAGTTTTTTGGAAATGTAGCCTCATGCAAGCTTCTTATGCAGGAAACTCTTGACATTAATCTGGCCACTAAGTGTCAGTGATTTACTCCAAGTAACAAACACAACTGGCTGTTATCCTGCTCTAAGAATGTGCTCTTCACTTTGGTATAGCATTATAACTCCTCACCCGGTGTGTGACGTGGTGCACCAGACATGTACATGTCCCATGGAGGAACTTGCAGTGAAGGTAACAATGACAGCCACATTCTGGGATTTGAGGAGAAGCATAAGAAGGGTATGTACAGAACTAGAGAGAAAAAAACCTCTCAGAGCATTTGTCCCAAAGGGAAATACTGACCTGACAGAGTTTACAACCGATCTGAGCATAAAAGCTTTATTAACTTAACAATAACCAAGGTTTAAAAACATGTGCTTGTTTTTTCCTTCCAGATTTTATTAGAAGGAACACTTTAATGATTCCCTCAGGTAACTGCTACTCATTGCTCAACATAAACAAGAGATGAGCTTTGGATGCACAAATTGTCGTGATACGTTGGATGTGAGAAAACCAATTTCCATTTCTTACAATGAAATTCTTTTGGTTTTTCTATGTCAGTACTTTTTCGTTTCAAAATCCTTTTCAATTTCCATTGCATGAATGAGTGGCAATCCATATAATACACATCCTGCTTGCACTGCACTCCAGCCAGCTGTCTGACATGGCACTCTTGGTGACATTTCCGTGTGGAACTCAGTTGTGTTCCTGTTATATTGAATATTTTCTATTCCTTGTCTTTGAGTGATCAGTAGCAACTTTACCAAAGGATGCAGACATGGGGGGTTGTTCTGTGACACTCCTTTCACCATTCATTTCTCACCTTTGTTTTTAGACTAATGGAAGACTCATCTATAAATTATGCCTCACATTCAAGAGAATGTAAGAGTAGTGTTCAATAAACTGCTTGTTCACATGATTTGCCTCCGTGCAAGGCTTTGCTTATTTTTTTCTGAACAAGAAATCAAAGTGAAAATTGAGCTTCTGCTTCACACATGGCAAAATTCCTCTACCTAGCTCTTAGACTGAGCAGCAGAGCAGAATCCCTTAAAATGGCCATATGGTAGAAGCCATGGCCACCTTTCCTAAGGCACTGGTGACTCCTGGAGCCTTGGATGAGTCAGAATGAAGAGCCCATCATTGATAGCATTAAGTCAGAGTGATCAATGCAGTAGCATGTTTTGATAGGTAAGAAATGCACTCCAGTGTAGGTACACACTCAGCATCTCTTTCATAATCTTATCATTTTACAATCTTCATCTCTTTGGCATATAGAACAGTACCAAAAATACAAACCAGAATGAGTTGGAGGGATTTGTTTGTTCTATTACATAGTGTGTGCTAAAAGCATTTCTTTTTTAGTCTCCTTGAGAGTTATGAAAGCAAGCAGAAGCTGTTAATGCTGTGAATCAAGCCTGAAATTATCTCCTATCCACGCAGCTTTATCAAATTCAGTGCCATTACTTTGCTTCCCGTACGCTCAGAATCGGTATCGTTTTCCAGAGCAAATGTCATCAGTCTAATGTGTTACATGTGCAAAGGAAGTTTGCAGGAAGATCTTTTTAAAATACTGTGATCTTTAGAAAAGACACTTTCATAACTAAAAGTATGATTAGTACGGTGGTGATAATTGCACTGTGCATTTTATTTGAAATTTACCAATTGGGCTGTAGCTTTGTTTTCTTAGTGAGGTTTTTTATTGCATAATTGCTGCTTCTAAGGCAGAGTCTCTTCTATGACTGCAAACTATTAAAAACAGAGGGGTACAGTTTCAAAATCATGTGTAGGCGGTATTAGAACAAATCCTGTTACACATGAACAGATTTTAGCACATACCACCCTTGCAATGCTTTAAAAAGACATCATTTCATACAAAAATACCTGCATGGCTGGTAATATAGGGGACAGACTTTCTCTGCTTTGTCAGAAGAGCTCTGCACATTGGCAAATTGGCATTCTATCAAAGGCAGAACCTTGACTACCAAAGAACATCGATCTGAGAAGGAACTTCTTCCCAGTGAGGGTGATGGAGCACTGGAACAGGCTGCCCAGGGAGGTTGTGGAGTCTCCTTCACTGGAGATGTTTAAGACCCGCCTGGATGTGTTCCTGTGTGACTTGGTCTGGGTGATCTGCTGTGGCAGGGGGATTGGACTGGATGATCTTTCAAGGTCCCTTCCAGTCCCTAATGGTTCTGTGATTGTGTGACGATACTGTAGATAAACGTTTTTTCTCTTCTTTGGGGTTAAAGCTGGTACAACAGCCAGCTGTGACAGAGATTTCTGACTAACCTCACTTCTAGCTTTCCTCAAAAGTATGAAATTTTGGGAAATTATATTATTGTACTTAGTAGTGAATACTCTCCATAATTATCTCAACGGATGTGTAATTCTCTCATCTGTTTTTCATTCTTTTAAATACTTTTCCAAAGTATTTATTGCACGTAAATTACATCCATACATAAATATAATTAAAATGCATTGTTATGTGTATTACCTGTGAAATGGATTATTTTATCCATTCTGCATAGCTCATCTTTCAGTTCTGTTAAAACTTCTATCTTGCTTTCTGAACAGTTAAGTCAGGAAAACAAATTTATGTTTGCTTTATTATTTTTTACTTTGTATTGTTTTGGTACTTAATATAAATTTTATAAGAATTAGTCCTTCTCAAATGGATCCAGATGCAATAGAAGACTTTGAATATGTCACCTTAATTGATGCTTGAAATGGAAAATATTGAATTTAGACTCTCAGATGAAAAAGAAATAGATTAATGCTCTAGCCAATCCCCTGAAAGTACTCATAAAAATATAGTACCTTCATGACTGTTTTTTGTCTCAGAAAAACAAACTGCCCTCTGGGTTGGCCGCATCCTTCTCTGAGCAGCAGGACTCCTGCCTCCTACATCAGCTCTACCACAATTTCAAGAGCTGGTCCTGTGTCCAAAAGGCAGGAGCCTGTCTTACAGATGACAGATCATGGTCATCAGTAGGAAACATGGTTCATTTATCTGGATCTCCAGAGAAAATTTAGCTAGAGTCATTACATTTCTGAACTGGTATTTGTTGAGAGCACGAACAAGGTAGGACCTACTGGATGTTTTTGGAACGACAGTTTCGGGTTTTTTATATCTGTACACAGTTTTTCTCTTTCTGCTTTAAGAAACTTTTGCAGAGCATGTGATCATGGGTATAGTGTTCAAAATGGATGAATACTGCCACCAGCAGAAGCTCAGCTACTATTTACATCTGTCATTGTTTTGTCTGTGAGAGACAGAAAAATGGGTTTCCAAGTGAGCAGGACATATTGATGGTTCTAATTGGGCATGCCTGAGGGAAAAAAGCACTTCAAGACTCAAAAGCAAATGTTCAGAGAAGTGCTATACATATTTATCTGCATCAACAGTCTCATGTGCATCATTCATGATGAAATTAAATAATAATATTTTCTGCTTTTTAGACAAAAATGTATGATACATAAGGGGATATTTGTTTGGTACAGTACCTGTGATATCTGAGCATTTTCTAGTTCACTACTTCTTTTAGAAGATTTTATTCATATAATTGATGGCTGCACAATTATATACAAGGCTGGCATAAGCTAAAAGTTGAAAAGCTGGTTTGAACTGCTTTTTGGTCTGCTTTAGTAACCTGAATCAAGACAACTGAAAGAAAGCTCTTATGTCATTTGCTTTTCTTTTGTATCACTTTTAAATAAGCTGTAGTCATGAGAGATGACTCTAACCCCAAAAGGATTACGATATGCTCATCTGTAAGCATGTGAGGAAGTGGATGCCTTAAGTGGAGCACTTAAGGTCTTTGAATAAGAGCATGAGTACATACCTATCGACACTGTTTAGTTGAAATGGGATTTATGCTTGTACTTACAATCTTAATAAGGAATATTATTATTTACTTATTATTTTATTTATATTATTTATTATTTTATTATTTATTTATTATTATTTTTAGCAGTATAATCAAGTTTCATAAAAAATAACCCAGAAATGCATGACAATCTAATAAATTGCTAAATAAATCTAATAAATCTAATAAATCTAATAAACTAAGCAAAAAGTAGTAGAGAATGGTAGTATATTTTATTTGATTTAACTCCAGGAATAACGTTTCACTTTCACACTTTTGCTCTAAAGAAAGACACAGGGGTGTCCATTCCTCTCCTCCCTCCCTACTCCCTGTAAGAAGTTTGCAGGCTCATCAAATGCAGATATGCAAACAGACAAAAGCAATCCTCCCGGCTACCTAATTCTAATTCAAGCTGCTTTACACAGCTACACTACTAGAAGGCCATATTCTGCAAGAATCATTGCATTTCCTGCATACTTATCATCTAGTTTGATGCCTGGAATTGTTTTGTCCTGTTCCTTATAATCATTTCTGGACGTCCTTCTTGCAGAGCAGTTGGAGCTCAGCTGCATCACAGGCCTTTCTGTTGCCCAGTCTCTAGCATATTGTCTCAATCAGAGACACCTGACCACTTTGCAATGATTTCTGTAGAATCTCTTGTGGGATGACTCACATAATTTAGCAGAACAGTACCTGACTACAGAAATTATCACAGTATCACAGTATTACCAAGGTTGGAAGAGACCTCATAGATCATCAAGTCCAACCTGTTACCACAGAGCTCAAGGCTAGACCATGGCACCAAGTGCCACGTCCAATCCTGCCTTGAACAGCTCCAGGGACGGCGACTCCACTATAGATTCATTTTCAGATGTTTCTGTAGCAGGAGAACAGTTACACGTTATTGGCTGTTATTTGAACTAAAGGAGAAGGAAAGGGAGAGAGAAAAAGAGAGAAAGAGATAGAAAGAGAAACATTTGCTGTTAAAACGTATACCCTATAAAATTATTTCTGTAAGTACATTCCTTTCAAGTCTGCATAATATTATAGGAAATTTCTATGAAGAACCCATAAAGACAGTTGAAAGAGAAAATTACAGAAGTACCCAACCCATAAGAGTGTTTAAGCACAGGAACAACTTTGGATTATCACCTCCCTAGCAGGACTTGAGAAATTTGACCAAATGTGACCTCCTTGGCTTGAGGAATGACAATTACATGATGGGGATTCCCTGCGCTTTATTCAGTGTTTGTGTTTACAGAATTGGCAATGGGATGGGTATGTGGGGGGTGGTTAGTTGAAATTTATTATTTGCATCTCCTGTACAGAAATACTGGAAGGGAAAACCTGCCTTCTCGTTGCTTATATGGCATAGCTGAAAGACAAACACTGCTGCACTTTTTGTACTGCTTCTCTTGGGACTCTGACTGCACCAGCAGCAGCTTTGAAGTGTGATTGAAGAGCTAACATCTAACCTCAAGCAGTCATGAGAATCCACAATGACTTTGTTCCTTCCTCTGCTTTAATTAGGTACTAGCTTGGCATAGAGAGCTGAAGTTATGTGGGATGCTTTCTACCCACTGATTATTATTTTTCATATCACCTCCTATATTATCCTTAACCTTTCATCTGCAGCAGGTTTATGCAGAGGGATGGGATGATAAGTCTAAGTGGATCTGAGGATACACCCAATGCATTACTATTATTACAACCATGATTTATATGTATTTTTTAATGTTTCTAGCAGTCACTCCAGGAAACCTCAGTAGATTTCTGAGATATTTAAATTACAAAATTTAAGAGACCCATTTTAGTATTCCAGTGTTTCTGGATGTTCTGATGATGCTGAGTGGAATTATGAATGTATGCAGTACTGAGCCCTCTACAAGTTAAACAGAATACATTTTGAATATCAAAGAGAGATTTCTACCACATGCCTCTCACATGGACTTATCCATGGATTGCCATCAAGCACTAGAAAAATGAGAATTCATCAGAATGATGGATTTATGAGACCTACAGCAATCCAAATGCTTACAGAGATCGCCAAGGTTTTATCTTAAAATCCAAAGGCAGCACCACAGAAAAGGCAGTGCATTGAATTAGCAATGATGAACTTGCTCTACATAACATTTTATTTCTGGGTGGCACCAAAGATCAATGTACTTGCCTACACCTCCTGAATTAATATCTCTTGCTGCCAAAGAATAGAAACCTGTGACACAACTTCCTGCTCTACACTGCCAGCCCCATGCCATAATGAGGCAATAATGCACGAGTTTCAGTGAAGAGGATTCTTTCAGATGAACAGCAACTTCCAGAATAATCTACTGAGTTGGTCTGCATTAGTTTCAAGCACTATTTTTCTTCCTAAAAAGCTCAAATGCTGTGCTGTGATGTGTTTTTTCCTAGTGAGCTGTGTGCACAAACGAGGAGCTATTCACAGTTATTAACTACTTTGAAATCCCAGAATAAAGGCCAGACAATTCACTTTGTTAAGCAAACGTTTTATTGGAAAAAGATAAATTGCTGCACTTAAACATTTGCAAAAGTATTTATCTTCAATAGAAAAACCTTATGAAAATGTTCCATATAATGAACCTACTACTCTTTTTCATTGTAATTAATTTTCATTTAGATTCACATTTTTTAATTCAGATATTATTAGCTGGAATAAGTTTCTCTAAAGTTTTAAATAAAACCATGCATTTAAAGTTTTTTTCTCTATTAAAACTTTTTTTTTTGGAAAAAGCATTTGGCTCTACAAGATTACTTTAACTTTGGATCTTCACTATTGTATATGTTTTGGTGACTTGACTTTCAGAACTCCTAATGTACATTAAGCTGTATGAATATAAAGCTCTATGTGAGACCTAGCATTAAGAGGGATTTGCTTGCTAGTATATTTGTAGGTTTATATTTTATGGAAATGTGGTCATGCTATGCACCTCAGAATGTGAGCAAATAACAGACTATGTTGCTAGCTGTAAATGCTAACAATACTCTAAAACTGTTCTCCTAACTGTTGGTTATTTTTTGTGATTACTGGGGGACTACTGCTCTGTTTAAATGCAGTAGGAGACAAAGTTACAGAACAAATATTGTGGTTTAAATTGAGCATCTTCCTACACGCCCACATCATTTCAACTCCTCCTCCTCCTCAAGTCTCATTTAAGCATCCTGAACTGCCAGAGCCTGGTGAAAAATACTACTCAACATCAGCTACCCCACCTCCTCTAACAAAGGATTTGACTGCTACTCAGTTTTGCTGGTTGTGTTAGACAGCTAGGAGGGCAGTAGTTAAAGATAATGAGACTGGAAAAAATCTTGAGGTGTTAGTGAAGTCTGTGAGAAATCAAAGGGGAGCAGGAAAGGTTCAGAGACAGTAGAATGAGGGAAATTTCCTTACCATCTAGAGGGCTCACTGGTTTGTTGCCAACTGAGCAGACACTGAAATTTGTTGGGCTGAAAATAAAGCCACAGCAAAGCTCCTTCAAAGACACGATAGATGGAGAAGACATTTCTGAACTTTTAAGTCTTTCTCACCTCAAAAATGGAGTGTTCTCTGTTTAAAGAATTGTCTTAATCCAGCTAGGATTTTGTGTCCTAAGGAAGCCTTTCGTTGGAGATATTGGACAACTTTAATATCCTTTTGGTTGCTCATACCAAAGAAATTGTGCAGGTAGCCCTATTGACACAGCTCTGGCAAACAGGACTTTGCACCTCTTCCTTGCTCAGTGCAGGAACTCAAGGACTACTATGTCTCTCACATCTCCTTCCCAATGCCTCCCTTTCCTTCAGAAATTGAAAGGGATCATATGCTAGGTGGAAAGCTTAGACCACAGTTTTCTTCTTCCCTTTCTCATGGTCTATGCTTCCTTTGAACAATTTATAAAGATAATAAAACCAACTCAGTTTGTCTGAGATACTGTTGCATGGTTTTGTTCTCCTGACAGGATACCCATCAGTGTGCAGTGAATTCTTTGTCACAATTCAATGAATCTGGCTATTCTTCCCAAATAATTTGACGTGTGAAGATTATAGCAGTGTTTAACTGGTTAACAAATTTCTCAGTGTTGAGGAGCACACACTTGAATTGCTGAATTTTCATCTGTAAGTAGTGCTTACATAATAGAAGTAATATAATCTGATAGTATCTGACCTGAAACCACAGCTCCCTAATATTACATCACAAATTTTAAAAATTAGCAGGTCCTCAGAAGGCAATGAAGTATTTCTCCTCTGTTAAAACTCACTAAATGCCCTTACTCAGTGCAGTTACTGCCTTAGGTGTGTTAAATTACCTTGAACATGATTTTGGTTTTTCTTTTCCAAATTCACTTGTCTATGAAGTTATTTAAAATGGCATCAAAGTCCTGTACTATAAAGGAATCCATTGCAGTGACTTCAAAATCAGTGAAATTTGATTGGACTTTAATTGGAAGTTTAGTTCTTTCTTCTCCTCTCACAGATACAAATTATTTCCTATTAAAAACACTTTTTGTGAAGACATGTCAAATGTGAAGTAAGAGCTAAATGATACATATACCAAGGATTTAAAAGTATTTTTTACCAGAAAAAAAGAACATGAGGAAGCATGCAACAAGCCATAGTGACCAGTATCTCTGTGGTTAACTGTTGGGCTTGTTATAGTTCTGCACAGATTATCCTATGATTTCATATAAATTACAGCAAAATATTTTTGTATCTATCGGATTAATTTGTAATATAGGTGGGTGTATGCTAATTTTTTAAAGAAGTAAATACAGCTGTCTGCCTTGCTCTACTCCTCATCCATAAGTTTCAAGGAAGCATAAATTTTATAAGAATAGGTGGTTGTGAAAAGGAACAAGTTTGTAATGATAAGCTTCCTATAAACCCAGCCTGAGTTGGTAGTTTCAGCTGCCTGGAGTCTCTGTATCGTTCTGTGCAAAGCTGCAGATCTGTTTCCCGTTGTATGCCATCACTGTCACTTTAGATTACGACTTTTTTTTCTTCCCAGGACCTTCAGCACATGTACTGTATAGATATAGATTTATGTCTGGGGATCCTTCTCACTAGCTTCCTATAGGAGATTAAATTGCTGGGTTCTTGCTGATGTGAGAATCACATTTTAGAACACTGAATCCCTTTTTTATCCCACTGAAAGCTCAACTTTTGGCAGTCATTTGTCTACAGTTTCAGATTCATTTCTAACAAGGTTGCAATAAGTGAAAAACAGGTGTCTTAAAACAGATGTCTGTAGTGACTTTCTGCATAGTGCAATTATTCAAATAGCAGTTATGACTGATTTTTATGCTAATAAGATCAGTTGTAAGGTTGTTATCAGGACCAGGTCATGTAGGCTCACACTTAGACACAAACTCATCTTAAGGCCAAGTATGCAAAAGAAACAGCAGAACCCATGTGAGGAAGTGCACGTGATGTGTTTTATAGCATTCAGTCTTAATCACTACATCCAAATGTAATCTTATTTATGAAGTTAAGCAGAGGCTGACATTATGATTGTTGGAGTCTGAAGACCTTGCAATTGCATATCAGTTTTAGGTCTCCATAGCATTATTTAGCTCCACTTGTAATATCTGCAATTACAAGTACAAAAACTCAGTTGTCAAACAAATTAAACTAAGCCTTGCTGCATAGAGTGTGTCATTTAATCTCCACAATCTGTTTGCCACCCATTGCGATACAACTACATTAAGGCATTAAATTAAGCGACGTTATTTTGCAGCTTGCATGCAGATCAATACAGCAAGTGAGCGAACATTAACGAACCTAAGCCCTAATTAAAGAGCACAGAGACTAATGGCTGCTTTATCAGGAGATTTGAAAATTATTTGTTTAATTATTATCTGAGGTAAGACACTGTCACAGTTAACTGGAATATGTAGCTATTTGCATTCTTAACAGACTGAGTCCAGGAGAACTGTATCTGCCACAGGAACAGAAAGCTGTCCAGTTTCTTAACAAGTCTGTGTAAAGGGCTGCTGGTCCCAAACAAGATAAATGGCTCAAAGAAAAATAAAGTTCACCTGTTGTTGAGTCTACTGAGTAGTTAAGAGGAGGCATGGGTGAGGCAGGTGGCCTGAGCCCAGTCTCCCACCCAACTTTTGTCCAGTAACAGAGGTTTTGCCTCATTATTGGCCTATAATGGGTGACACCTGTGCACGTGCTAATGAAGATACACCAAGTGCCTTGCTTCTCCCTACACACATAGGGAGATATGTAGGCCTGCCTTGGAGAGGGACTCCAGAAAATTCTAGAAATTGAGGAGCAAGGATAGCAGAGAGATCTTCGGGCAGATCTACAGCCTTGCACCCATGCAGCAGCTCTTCAACATCACAGTGAGTTAAGGGATTCCTCTTTTTCCTCCTGGAGCTGAGAGAGGAGGG
>VXBP01004470.1:530550-600206 GCA_013400115.1 Rhinopomastus cyanomelas
ACACGACCATGAGGTCGGTCTCCATCTTGGGTCCTGAGGGTGGCCAGGGCCATGTAGCTGCCATCATCTTAGAGAGCACTGATCGGCAGGAAAAGAGACTGTTTATTATTTCTGCTGCTGAGGAAATGTGGGGGTGCTCAAGTATTGGGGAGTATTGCCTCAGGCTTAGGTGAAGAAAGCAGCAGGACTTGAGAATCCTTAAACCTTGGGCATGAAAGACAGAGTCTGGGTTCATAGGATCATAGGATGTTAGGGGTTGGAAGGGACCCAAGAGATCATCGAGTCCCTTTGTTTGAAAGCATGTCTCCTGCACCGAGGGATGCAGTGCAGGTGATACGTGAATAATAGAGAGGGTGTTGGTGTTGGTCTCTACTTGACTGACATGCTGTTTTCCCCCAGATCTCTAATGTGAAGAAGCCCCAAGGACCAATACGGTAGTGATCTTTCATTGTGTTTTCCTCAGGATGTGTGATGGCATTTGTGACACAGTTTCTAGTTTGTGAGCACTAACTTGCTTAACCTTTTCTTTTCTGTATGCAGTTATAGAGTTAATAAACCCTTTTCCATTTTCCCTAAGCTATTCATTGTCAGGTAAATTCTATCCGAGATCTCATCAAGACCTAACTGCTTTTCCTCTGTTTTTAATTTCGTCTTGAACCCACCCCACACTTACAAGAATTTCTCTGCATATTGTAAAGTAAAATTGTGAGGGAGAGTGTAAATGAAACTGGAACTCTGATTTTTTTGAATCTGAGTACTGACTCTGTCCTGAAATGCTAATGCTTTGGTACTGTCCTCAAAATGCTTTTCTTTCTGGTTTTTCAACATACCTTATGCCTGAGAATTAAGTTATCCACAGAGCAAAAATTACTACTTCACTTCTGTCCCATTCCATCAGCGACACTATCACAAAGTTTTACCATCATTTACTTTTGCTTTTACAAGCTCACTGGCTCCTTACAAGTACAAGACCACTAAAGGTCACATTAGCTTTTGGAGAGAATCTTTATAAAGTCAATGAAATTATGTTAGGATTCTTGCACACTCCATTACTCTTGACCTCTCTGCACTTCATCTTCATGTGCTTTTCCACGTATCAGTATCCTTTAGAATCTTTTAAAGCACGTTGAAGGCTGAAGGAACCATGCCATTGAAATGACAGAGCAAAGTGAGAGCTTGAGGACAGATACCTATTGCAAAGATCAATCAAAAGAGCACAGATCTTCTTTTTCCATCATTTTAAAGCTACAGTAACATTTTCTTCAGGGGAAAAAATATATCTGTGTAGTAGTAGTGTGAATGACACACAGCAATAAATCAATAGTCTTATTGGTATTCCAATTATTTTGCAAGCTGACAGAGTCATAGAATAGTTTAATTTGGAAGGGGCCTCGGGGATGATGTAGTTCCAGCCCCTCCTCCCATGGACAGAGGCATGACCAGATTGCCCAAGCTCATACAACCTGGACTTGAACACTTCCAGGGATGGAGAATCTACAACATCCCTGGGTAATCAGTTCCAGTGCCTCATCACACTCATAATGAGGAACTTCTTCCTCATATCCAATCTAAATCTACCCTTTTTTAGCTTGAAACCATTCCTCTTGTCCTATCATCTGATGCCTACATGAAAACTCCCTCTCCAGCTTTCTTGTAGGCCATCTGCAGATACTAGAAGGCTGCTAGGGACCCCAGGAGTTGAGTCTTCTCCGAGTCAAACAACCCTAATTCCCTCAGCCTGTCTTCATGGAGAAGTTCTCCAACCCTCTGATCCTCCCTGTGACCCTTCTCTGTACTTGCTCCAAATTTCCCTGTCCTTCTTTTATTGGGGACTCCAGAACTGGACACAGATTTCCAATTCTTCATTATAGAAAAGAGTTACAATAGCAGAAAAAGTTACAAAAGCAAAGACTTACTTTTACAGAAAAAGCATACTCTCTTCTCTCTTGATTTACAGTGATAAACTGACATAGAATACAACTTCCACAGTAAAGTGCATTCTTTCCTCAGGTTATAATTTTCTTCTCTTCAGTGAGAACTGAAGTTTCCTTTAATATATATTTTCACTGTTCAATCACATTTCCCTCACACAATAATTGTAGTTCTACTTACGTATGTATCCAGATGCTCAGCAGAATACAATGAGAATGGTATAATAACATGCCTTTAATTAATAAAATCAGGACAACTAAAGTTCTGATACCAATGCTTTTCTAATTGTCACAGCCACTTCTGTTACATGATGACTCCAAACATTGATGAAATCATAATGTCAATCATATCTACTGAGATCAGAATTTCTCCCAATGGTGACTGTGTAGAAGTGTATTCTACTGATTTATCTATTGCAAAATAGATTATAGGAAAATTGATATTTGTACTGAATATGTCTACCATTTGCTACCACTTTTGTCAAAACATGTTGGGCAGTCGCATAGTATCTGAAACTGTGTTTTAAAACCAAATGATAATGTATAGATGTAAAAGGGGGGGTTTTGGTGTCTCACTGCTAGATTCCAGATTTGATGCAATGTCTGTTTGGCACTGGAGAAAGAGACACAGAGAGAAATAATGAGAGGAAGGAGAACAAAGAATGAGAGAGAGAGAAAGAAGGATAGCAAAACTGTAGGAGAGAAATAAGAAGGGAAAAAGAGAAAGAGGGAAAGAATGAGGGAGGAGAAAAAGGAGAAAGGAAAGGAAGGAGGGAAGGAAGGGAGGAAAAGAACTGCATTCTATGGGAACAATGCACGTTGGACAAGTTCATGGAAGGAAGGAAAAGAACTGCATTCTATGGGAACAATGCACGTTGGACAAGTTTCTTGAGGACTGTCTCCCATGGTAGGAACCCTGCAGTGGAGCAAGTGCAGTGTGAAGAATCCACCACACTGAGGAGGAAGGAGTGGTAAAGAAAACATGTCACGAACTGATGGCAACTTCCATTGCCCATCTGTACACTGGGGGTAAAAAGAGATAAAAAACTCAGAGGTAAAGCCCAGGAAGAAGTGGGGGGAAAGGGATGGTGTTCTAAATTTTAATGTTTAATTTTCAGTATTCTGAGATGTTAGCCTAAGGTAAACCTTCCAGTTATGAAAAAAATCAGGTTGTTCAGACAAATGATCTCTCATCCTGTGTGCTATGAGGTAGCAGCGTTTGCCACAATAGATGAGGCTATGGAAGAGCAGGTGACATCCTCCACAGGAGTTAAATAGAATTCTGTTACCTCTTTTAAAATTAGGAATACTTCCTTCTTCTCTCAGCCCTCCCTGAAATAAACCCCAAACATCTGTATTAAATAACCATGATGTGTCCTGTGGAACAGGAAATGGATGCACCTTTTCCCCCATGTGTGGGACGTGGGGAAAAAGGGATATTTTCATCCACAAGCTATGTGAGGTGCAGAGTAAAATGGCTCGGGTTCTCCTTGTCTACATAGCAAACTTAAATTGTCTTAATTAAGTCCTTTTTCATCTTCATCCCTACCATTTTTTTGCTTTACTCTTAATGAGTAACTTAAAGCAAATATCAATCAAAAAGGCTTCCTTGCAACAAGCTTAATCCATTAATATTTTAACTTTATTGAAGTAAAAATTGTCTCCTCATGCTTCTTGCTCTTTTAGTTATTTGTAAATATTTTCAGGATGACTGCTGACCTTGGGGCAAAGTCTGAAGTTATTGTAAGTCTTTTGGCAGTAGTAACTTCAGAACTTCCCTATTTTAATGCATCTGATTCATACATTCTACTTTTCAATTTATCATTATCACTATTTATAACAAGGTAAACTTATGTAAAGTTAAGCCACATACTGGTATGTCAGTACATTCCCAGAGATTTTCTTCCCCTTCCATCATCAAATTCGTTTAAAATCAGTATTAAATTTAGGGAATCCTGCTCTAGCAAGGGGTTTTGAACTAGATGATCCTCAGAAGTCTCTTCCAACTCCTATGTTCTCTGATTCTATGAGTCTAGAATGGCCTGCTTATACAAAATAATTAGATATAAATTAAAAGGAAAGATGGAAATAAATCTTATTTCTCTGACTGGTCCTGTTATGATTTGCACACACTGAGCATCTGATTCTTATGTTTAAAAGAAAAGCCCACTGTGGATTAGAAAGAGAGAGTACATTTCTCCACTAGGAAGATTTTATACCAGCCTTTGTCTCACAGTGATGTTTCACTTGGAAGACTTTGATAACTAGCACTTTCTTCCAAACCTATTCTAACACCTTCTTCAAGCTTACGTGGTATTTTAGAAGTTTTGCATGGATTCTGCCTCCAAAAAGGGCAAGTGGAGAAGTAGACTATGCAATTGGAGGCTGACCTGTCATTAGTGACCTTTTCAGGGAGGAAAAGAAGGGAACACACTACGACGACAGAACTTTCTTTCCCTAAAATGTCACATGCCTGGAATCCAGCATCCAGACTGGGTAGGACTGTGGGGTGTATGCTCCAGTTAGATGAGTCAGATGGTAATGTTGTGGATCTGAGCTTCTTCAGATCCACAGACTTCTTGTAAATTCTAACTGGAAAGCTAAACACTACTCAATCAGCTACATAATACATTTAATATCTCGTGGCATTTTGTGAGATCTTATTGTGTTTTCTTTATGCTTTCTCACTGTTTATGATGTTTCATTCCCACAGTATAGGAGTCACCTCTTAAGACAGCTACGTGTTCCAGCATGTTTGCATCTCAGCCTTTTTTTCTACTGACTTCACAGTGGCAGCTAGAAACAAAATAAATTTGAAAAATGCAAAACCAAGTAAAACCTCTGGTTCACACACTTTTAAACGAATTGAGGTACAACAGTGTAAACGCACTGTGAATTCTACAAAAGCTTGACAGCAGTCCTTTGCAGTTGTACTTAATCCTGTATCACATCTGATACAATCAGTGAATACTTGTGTGGTGGTGATTACCCTGTACAACTGCCTGAGAGGGGACTGCAGAAAGATGGGGATTGGACCCTTCTCCCAAATCACTAACAATAGGACAGGAGGAAATGGCCTCAAGGTGTCCCAGGAGAGGTTTAGATTGAATGTGAGGAAAAGTTTCTTCACTAAAAGAGCGGTAAAGTTTTGGAACAGGCTGTCCTGGGAGATGTGTCCCTGGAGGACATGGTTTAGTGGCCATTGTGGGGTCAGGCTGATGGTTGGGCTGGATCATCTTTTAGATGTCTTCCAACCTTAATGATTCTATCCTTCTCTGTTTCTATATGTGCAAGTAAACAGTGATGGAGGGTTTGGAAAAGTCAGTAGCAAAGCAGTTATGTCTAGTGTAATCACAAAAATCACATGCAGAAGTGATAACTAGGGTAAGAGTATATTTTGAGGTCCTAAACTCCTTTCAAATTAATATAACAGTAACCTAATGTGAACAGTAACATAAAATGAGGTGATTGTTTCTGGTCTGGAATTTGCATTTTGGTGTTCAGTCACTAAAATAATGTTACCTTTCTAAAGTTACTTCTGGTTACATTATAGCATCTGTCTGCTTCTGTAATTGATTAAAGGAACCTAAATGAGGATAAAACATTAATAAAAAGTATATACAGGTAGATATTATCTGTGAAAGGGTCAGTGCTGTGAAGGAGAAAATGTAAAATCATCTGTATTTTGTAAAAATAAATATACTTCTTAAAACAATTTCTAAAAAATGGTGAATAATTGTATTGCTACTGAAAGCTGCCCCCGTGATCGTGACATGGGTGGCTGAAGGTAGCAGCTATGCAGAACAAGACCTGCTGCTGAAGTCTGGCGTGTGCCAGACCATATAGAAAGGTGTGTAGATTGTGGCGTGCTGTGATCACATTTATATTTACATTTGCCTAAAACCTGTCTGCTGTGCCATCTGTGGCAGGATCAAGGCAAGGACAGCAGCCTTACAGGTGTGTCTGGACTAGCTTTAACGTACATGGTCCAGGCATTTCTGGAACTGAGGTGTTACTCATTCAGTATTGCAAATTCTTAACTTCATGGGAAACATTTGGAAAAGTTAAGATAGGAATGAGTTTGGAGTTAAGATTCCTTCCATGAAAAGGTCAAAAATAATATATGAATCATAGAATAAACCTGAAGAACACAGAACTTATAAAAAAATCAAATACAAAAGTTATTTTACTATTTTTACAAAAGATACTAGAGACTTTTAAAGGAAATCATCAGCCTGCTGATTACTTTCGAATACTTGGAACTTTCAATACTGTATTAAAACAAAATATTGCTTTGAAATAATTCTCTAAGGTAAAGGAAAGTCAAGAACTATCTAATGAGGGTCCATCCAGAGATCCATGATTTAGATGTAATTGACTTCAGTAGGCAGCAGTGGAATCAGTGCAGCAACTGGGCTTTTGCCTTTATGAAAACCTTTGATTAAATTCTTTTATCACTCAGATTTATTTTGCAGATAGTATTTTATTCTTGTCAAATTCAGATACCTTATACCAAAAAAATCTCTTTACTGCATGAAGATCCCCTGTGCCAATCATTGTGTCATTGTGTGTGGCTACTTGATGTGACTTAAAAATGGGGTTTTTAATATGAAAACCCAACTCAGTTATGATAGTGTTCTCCCAAAAAGGTATATAATGCACTTATGGCTTCATAAATTGAAAGGGACACTGTCTATCTGAAGCATGGTAGTAAATGTCAGATGTTGCTATTAAACAAAGATTGCCCTTTATGAGTCTCATAAGATGATGAAGAAGTAAAGATGGCTACAGGCAATCTGTAAGATGATTATTTTAAAGGAAATTTAGGAGAAGGCTTTCATTAATTTGGTATCGTATGCAGCCTTCTTCACTTTTACGTGACTTCTGTTATTTGGATCTTTGAATTAGGCAGTTTTAGGAAATCGAATGTTGACTTTGCCCATGCATTTTTTTAAGTGTATCAGCTAGATGTTAATCTGTTTATTCAATTTTTGTGGTGTTCAATAAGAGGGGCCAAATTCAGAGTTTACGCCTATATCCACACAGGCAAATCACGTACTCAAGATGGACAAGTTTGGCAAGATGCATCTATTCCTCAAGACATATGGTTTGACTGCACATCTTTTTTCTGTGTAGTGTGGTGCATAACTACTGGCCAGTGATGGGCTGGGGGACAGGATTTCTTTGTTGTGTTTTCCTCAGCTCATTCATAGGATCATAGGATGTTAGGGGTTGGATTGCTACACTGGGACAACACAGTGAAGCAGGTTGTAGACATTATCTATCCAGACACTTGAACAACATGATTAAAATGAACTTTGAATGTGTACAGAAGAAGTGCTTGTAATATTATTCATGTATTAAGCCCATTCCTCATCAGTAGAAAGGCTATATAGCTCCTTATGGATCCATATAGAATTACTTGCAGAATATAATGCAGATTCAAGGCATAAGAATGATTTTTGACTCTGCATATATAACATCCAACTCATGAAAATCTTAGTGTGTAAACAGGACTCGCTATTTCTGCCAGCACTACCGTTAGCACTACCACTACTGCTGTTGTTAGTAGACACAAAATTCTCTAGAAAGCTAATGGTGAAGCAGACAGTTAGGGAATAATACTGAAGGAGGAAGCAAACATGAAGTCTAGTCTTTGTCTTCATTCACAGTGATCCTGATAGACAAAGAAACAATTTCTAAGTTTGTTTTCCCTGATTTCAGTAGACTTCTGTTATTTTCCTCTGACAGATGGACCGGAAGGCTAAATAATGACATTGAGTCTTTAAGACACACATTATCTTTTTAACATTGAATTATCCCTTTTTAGGTTGACTCCTCAGCTTCCAACATGATACATTTTGGATTGTCTGATACTGTTGCTTAACAAAAAAGAATAAATTTACTTTTAGACTCAAATTAATTCGATACTAAGATTTTAATTAAATTAATTATTTAACAGAATTAATTCATTATTAAGTAGAAACCCTTTTTTAATTTATTTAAATATTTTATTACTCAGACTGATTAAACTGCCTGTTTTAACTGTTCCTTCATATCAGATTACTAAAGTTTCTTAAACATCTTCCTTTTACTGTTCTCAGTCTTGAAGTGTATGAGATATAAAGTGTGGAATTATCCTTTTAAAACAAATTTGTCACTGTCATTTTACAATTTTAGTGGAGGTTAAACACAAATCAGAATTTGTGAGCATGATTTTTGAGTTAAGAGCATTTTGGTTACGTACTGACAATTAGTTTGCATCTGATATACAAAAGTTTGTTTCACAATACCAGAAAAATTGTAAGTTGGGTAATCATATACATTAGAAATGAAAGGAAGCATATAATTCTGCTCTTTGTGTTTTGCCTTTCGAGACTGTAAACTCTGTGGAGAAAAGTATACTTATGAGTCTACAAATCATTTACCAATGTGAAGATGCCATATGAGGATAACTAATAAATGGTAGAATCTGCTATCAGCATTTAACTAGATGTATATTTTAAGCTATAAACTTGTCAAAAAATAGACTTGTTATTGAAGGCAACAACTCTTACTCATTTAAAAATGATTCCCAAAATAGCACCACATAGATGTTGCTGTTTCACACTTTCACTTGTCTTACAACATTCATTTATGTCCCATACATAATCAAAATAGCTGGTATTTCTGTGACAAATTCTTATAATATTGGCTTATTGTCACTTGTTCAATGCAAAGGCTCCAAAACAGAATTTATATCTGTATTCTACTACAAATGTTAAGATACACGATATCGTGACTGGAAATGATATTTTCATTCAATCATCTCAATGACAAAAAGATAGGCCTATTTCCTCACTGTTTCTATTAATGAATATTTATAAAGGATTAGATCTATTAAATGACTGGTATTTGAGTATATGATTAATTATCTTGCATGAAGACAAGCGTGTTCTTGACAAGACTTTCTAGTAGTGTGTTCAGTCTGATCAATTAAAGCCAGTATCTCAAATGTGACAGCTGTCTTTCAATATGAAAGCTTTTAAACCTTCAACTTTACTTTTGTACTTATGCCACATAAAATTGGAAACGTTTTAGCTTTTGATAAAGACTTGAAAAGTATTCTAAATAACTTTTATTAGATATAAAACTACTATAAATATATTATGATTGAAAAATAATCTTCAAGAAAGGTAAAAGAGATCTGAGCAAGTACAGGCCAATCAGTCTCATTTCCATCCCTGGAAAAGTGGTGGAGTGGTTTATTCTAGAAGTCATCTCTAAGGATATAAAAGGTACATGGGTAATCAATAGTAGTCAGCATGGATTTACCAAGGGGAAATCATGTTTGACTAATTTAATAGCTTTCTGTGATGTTGTATCTAAATGGGTGGACGATGGAAGACCAGTTGATGCGGTCTACCTTGATCTTAGGAAGGCTTTTGATGCCATCCCCCTTAACATCCTTGTAAATAAGCTTAGGAATTGTGGAATCACTGATAAGATTGTGAATTGGATGAAGAATTGGCTATACAATAGAGCCCAGAGAGGGGTAATGAATGGTGCAGAGTCTGGTAGGAGACCTGTAACCAGCAGTGTTCCCCAGGCATCAGCCCTCAGTCCAGTGCTGTTCAATAGCTTCAGTAATGGTATTGATGATGGACTAAAGTGCCTACTCAGCAAGATTGCTGATGATACCAAACCGGGTAGATTGACCAATTCACCTAGTGGCTTTTCAACTATCCACAAAGATTTGGACAGGCTGGAGAGCTGGGATAAGAGGAATTTCATGAGTTTTAACAAAACCAGATTTAGAGCCCTTCACTTGAGAAGGAATAATGGCATCCTTTAATACCAGTTGGGTAGTGACCAGCTAGAGAGCTCCCCTGGGAAGAGGGATCTGGGCGTTTTTGTGGATAACGAACTAAAAATGTATCAGCAATGTGCCTTTGTGGTCTACTTCTTGTAGATTCTACTTCTCTGGAGATGTTTCAGACCTGTGTTGATGTGGTTTTGCGTAGGTGATTTAAACTTTTAGGTGGTTATACTTTTCAGAAATTTGGATCCTGCTTGATCACAAGGGTTGGACTCAATGGCCTTTGAAGACCCCTTCCAACCCTAATAAACTGTGTAAAACAAATATTTTAGTTTTGATCCCAGGTGATTACTGGCTAGCTGTGACCTTGGGAAAAATTGGATCTCCTTATACTGGCTCTATCACTAATTTTAACTTGCAAGTAAATAGGACACAAATGTCTTCATTTATTTCTCCATGTGATAAATGTGACAAGTGTGTCGTGTGTGTGTCCCATTATTACTATTAACAGATTCTGAAATGTAATTTTTTTGCACCGAAGTCTTTTTTTCTTGTCAGACTATCAAATCCCTCTGCATAAGATTTAAGGCTGGGAAAACAGCCAGACTTCTGGCAGATCATTCCAATGTATTTCAATATGAAATTGCCAGAGCAAATAATACAGCCTCAAGTCTTTAGTTCTCCTAATTGGGCCATATGAGATGGTAATGCCTTCTTTGTCAGAGCTTATTATTTTACAATGTGAATATAAGGGGAAAGTCATCAGGATTCATTCTGGTTTTATTTAATTTGTCTTGAGTGTTGTCAGACAGAACTGAATAATTCAGTTTTAGGGCCTCAGGGAACAGACCTTATCATCTACATAAGCAAAAAGTAATTTTTCAGATACTTATGACATTAAGCATTAAAAACTGTGGGGGAAAAGTGTGAATATTAAGGTATATGAAATTTATAAAGGCTCTCCAATTTCTATAACTAGTGTAATGAACATTACCTTATATTTCTAGGTAGTCACAACTAATCTTTTATTTTTTTATGTGAAATAAAAAACCAGTTTTAAGAATCTATAATATAATTTTAGCTATAAAATTTTGGGTAATGAACCATATAAGAATCTATGTTCCACTAATGAATACTATGTGAATCTGTTGCTATTTCCACCTTAACCCTTTAAAATAATGATATAAATTACATCATAAAGCAATTTGTTCTTTAGACCTCGCATCTAATGAAAACCTTGTCTCTTTGCTGAAGTCTTACACTGCCTGCAAATTTAGAGTAAGCATGAGTATTGATTCCCTGAACTATGAATTTTTTTGTGCCTTACAAACTCTGTTCAATGTTGCCAGTGATGCTGGCACAGATGAACAGTCTGATCAGGCTTGATTCTGGAATAAAGATTCCTCACGGTGTTCTTGATGCAACATTTGCCCACATACTGCTATTGTGTTGTGTCTTTAAATAACATTAAATCCTTTTTTTAAAAATACAGGCATTTAAGTACAAACTATTCTTACATTGTGAAGGACTTCACTGTGTATGTGGAGGGATGCAGAGCTGTTTCACAGGAGGATAGAGAATTGTACCTAGCTCACACCTAGAAAGCCCTGATGAAAGTCCCTCTTACGCTGCTGCTGTTATAATCCAGCCTCCCCAACTCTGGCACTTAGGCTGGCACAAGAACATTAAAAATCAGGAGCAGATGGCTGCAGTTTTGCTAATATGTCAATATTCATCTTGTATCTGCATGTGTGTGACTGTGTCCACTTTCACAAGATGGTGCATTCCCTGGAGGAGATATCATCACAGTTTCTGCCTTATGCTGGGCTAGTGGCTGCAGTCATCACTACTTGATGACTGCAGTGGCTAAGCCTCCCCTTATATCACGTGTTAGAAACACTTAGAGGGCCAGGATTTACTAAAAATATATCTATCTATTATTGCTATCAATAACGAAACCATTTTATAGAGCTATGGATTTACATGGCACTTTACAGATTTCTTTTCCTACCCAAAGAAATAGATCTTGAAATAAAAATTAATAAGAAAATACCAGGAGATGTGAGCTAGGTGATATTCCTTTACCATTTGGAAAGACCCAAAAGATAACAATTGATCAAATTGGAATAGAAATGTTACACATTTATATTTCACCAGACTTATTTTCAGGTATTTATTAGTGACCAGCTGCCTTTGTTACACAATGAAGTAGAACCATAATGTCTATTTCAAACTGTAGTAAATGGTAAAGGCAATCATGCAGTAGGTTAGAAAAGGGCTTTGAGGCTTACCTCAAAGGAGAGGGAGGAGTTTTGTCCATGCCAATCTGAAGCCTGCCAGTGGGGCACCCCTTTGCCCACTATACCTATGGCTGTACCGTGGGTTCCTGGACATTTAAGAAAAGGTTTTGTCAGCAACATGCACGATGGCTGTTTTTTAGGTAGCATGAGGGCTATAATTTACAAGTGTTATAGGAAATCTTTGCTCATGCTATGAAAATATTGACCATATTAAAATCTTTTAATTCTACAAAATCCTAAAAAACTCTTGTGCATCTTGAAACTTGATGATTACCAGTGCATTCTGGTAATCATTGCACTTAAATAACTGTAGAGTGCATTTTTAGCTAAGAGTATGGTACTAGAGCTGCTTTTGTTCGTGTGAATAATTGCAAGAGGGTGATCTTTTAGCAATTTATGATGAAATTATTTTTAATTCATTAGAGGTAAACAACTACATGTCAGAAACATTTAAAGCTTTGAAAGGTATGTAATTTCATTGCTAAGGAGATGTACAAATAATATGGCATTTGTGAGGTCTAACCCATTTAAGAGCGCTCACAAATGTGTGCAAGCATATTTATACATCTATCTTCAGTTAATATTCAACAGGAATTAACATTATTTAATGACTTAACAGAATTGTTTTTAGTGCAATGTTATATAATCATGCTTATGCTTGGAAAATCCTCCAGAAAACAAGAAATACAAGAAATGCATCAATTTAGCCTAATGCAAATGCTGTTCACTTGTTTTTATTCCTAAAGCTACAAATTCTATTTATTTACAAATATGAATGCTGAATCAGAGTATTCTGTTGAAATTCTGTGTTTAACAAGCTTGTACTTGAAAGGAGTAACTAGGAAGGTTTTCAGGAAGTAATCTGAGTCAGGATTATTTCATTATATTTTGAGACAGCTTCTAACTTTACCTACTGAGAATCCACTGCAATAAAGCAAATATGTTTGGTGGCTTTAGCAGTATTTCACAAACTAGGAAAGAGATTGGCATGAATAACCCGTGAAGACAACATAGTGTTGTTGATAATTTTTCTCATTAACAGCATCCTCTTTGACAAAGTATAAAAATAGTCACACGTGCTGTGACGTCAACCAGCATCATGCTGTTGTAGCCCTGTGCTCGCTGCTTTCTTTGTATGAGTACAGCCCTGGCATTCTTGCAAGCATTTAACAATGCAGGATCTCTAACAACCTGAAGTACTAATTTTGTTCTGTTTGCAGGAAGACAATAAATCCTGTCACAATGTCTCAAGTAATAAATGCTACTAAAATAGTACTAATAGTGTAATCGTATTTGAAATAAAACAGCAATAAATAACAATTCCTCCTTCATAAAGAAGTGATGGCAAAAAGTGTATTAATGAGCCAAGGAAAATCTTTTAATTTTGATGGAAACAAAACTGTGCAGTGGCCAAACCCAGGTCTGTACTCGTTGCAATGCATCGTTGGCCACGATGCACTTAATTGAAACACACCCTTTGCACTGTTTGTCATCACAAAGTTAGAATTCATTCTGTTGTACTGCTGTGTCGACAACCTATTGAAGAGAAATATGATGGTGCAGATGAAGACAGTCTCATTCCTAATTTTTGTGTACTTAAGGTTCTCTGTTGAAATAGGGATGTAAATCTGGCAGATTTTCTTTCTTTTTTGTATAAAAGTCAAACTGATATTTAGACTTTGTTGTCTAAATACACTCTACATGTATTTCACTTTAATGTGAAATATTAAAATCTTCTAAGTTGTAAATTAATGCATGAGTTAGCCCTCTTTCTCAGCTCAACAATGATGTGCTTGGCATGGAGATGTGTATATACATATAAGGCAGTGTCAAATATAGATACATCTATGTTTTGTCATTTTGGCATAGATTGGGCAAGTTATCTAAACTGCAAAAGATGGTAGCAATTTACTAAACACAATAAAATTGTTGCATAGTCTGCTCCGTAGTGTAGCCTTTGTGTGGAGCTTCTGAGATGAAAGTATTTATATGAGTGAAAAAACTACCCTTCACTACTTGAATGGAAAATCAAACACTGAATCTTTCTTCACCCCTTCTCTTAACTGACTGGGAAATTGTACTGCTGGTGATTTTGCCATCATCTTTAAAAGTCCATGAAGAAAAGTGAATATGGGTGTCAATGCCAGCTGTTTAGACTACAGTGCTGCAACAGGAGCAAGTTGTCTTTAAAGCATCACTTTTCATATTCTTTGGAACAACAGTATGTACAACTGTTACAATGATTGAACATCCATGTAAGCTGTTCCTGTAAGTCACTGCGTAACACACTTTCTGGCTTTCACCTTGTGAATTAGGCACATTAAATGTTAGTTCACTCTTGGGCTCTCTGTTCTTGTTTGACTGTTTGAGCTTGTATTCCTGCCTTGTCTCCCTGAAATTGATATGCATCGACTTGAAAACTTCCCAAAGCTTTAACAGAATTTATGCAGAGTGTGAAGAAGCCTTTAATCAAAGACTTTTAGAAGATTTTGGAATGAACTTGCTTGATTTGTGCAAAATATGCAAGAGAGGAATGTCAGAATTCGGCACTAAAGCAACAAATACAGAGTTTCTAAGCAAAGATCAGGCTTAAATAAGAGAGCAGAATTTGTTTCTATGATATAATGGTTCATTTGAATAATTAAATATGCTACTTTCAGGAGGCACATGGAAAGAGGATCACATTCTCTGTTTACATTTTATATTTTCTTACACAATAGATTTGTTGCTTAATTATTTTTTTTTTAATTTCTGAATGTACATGACTTATGACAGCATATTTAAATTAATGTTGGGATTTTTCATTATGGTTTGAATGCATTTGTCACTTTTTCTAAGAGGCCAATATTAGAAGCTACAAAATTGATTATATCCGTTATGGTCTGGTAGAGTAAAGGGAGTAGAAAATGGCAATATTAAGGGTGTTGGGTTAGCACAGAGAGCTGTATTGAGTAAGTCAGTCAAGGAAAAGTAACCAGCAGTGGCTTTAAAAACCAGAGTTTTTATAAAGGGTCCTGTAGGAAACACACCCTTAACTGAGATTCTTGTAGATATTTATCTTCATCATTTTTAGTACAGACTTCTCTGGTTTTAGTCACAGGTTCAAAAGACAGTTCTGAGTTTCTCTTCCAGTCATATCAGCATCCAAATTATTTCAGCTTTTGAACTAATAGAACATATCCTAAGGTGGCAGCAAACTGATAGTGACTGCAGTCTACTACTGCATGTGGTCCCCTGTGAAGTGGTGTCTCCTGAGCATTCTCTCCAGGCTTGGTATTAAAGAGTTTGAATCTTCTATTGTCATTCTCTCCCCTGAACAGGATCTTCTAAGAAAAGCTGTGTGTCTGCAGATAATCCCTTCTCAGTGGTGGGCTCATTCTCTCTTTGTCCCTAAGCAAAAAATGAGAATGAACAAGCTCTTTCTATTCAAGTTGGGTGATTTTTCTTTCATTATTATTGCAGGAAGAATGGAAAGAAAACAGTGAAGCACAAAAAAGAAAAACAAGGCAGCATGGGATGCACTTGGCAAAGCATCTCTTGTCCACAACAGCTGTGTATGTATTTGTGCTAAAGATGTCATCAGCTTCATGAAAAGAGAATAGGCATTTTGCCTTGTTGCCAGCTGAAATTCACTTATGGGGAAAGCAGCTGAAAGACACCAACAATAGCAACCATTTAGCACATGGATTTAGACTGGATTTGTAAGGAACAGAGTTTTGGCACCCAAGACATCTCACCATCAGTTATCTGGAAAATTGTTGCCAGCTGATATTAGATTTTATTCCAATGGTGATTGGTTTTCTTAGTTGTTTTTTTTTCTTTCAGTTTTTTTCTTTCTATTTAATTGTAAATAACTCTAGTGCCATAGAGTTCTTTGGACTGTTCCAAATCCAACATTTTTACCTATAGAAAAACTCATATGTACATCAACCCATGTTTGAATTTGCATATGTATGTCAGACACACGTGAAGTGTTTCTCATGCACTGCTGAGGAGGAGATGGGGAGATTTCTTTGGCTTTCTGTAAACTTGGAGAAGTTGGCTTGATTCAGATCCAGATGAAGGCACTGAAGGAGCTGGCTGATATGATTACAAGACCGGTATCGATTAGCCATGAAAAATCATAACTATTGAAAGAAGTTCCAGAAGAATATTCCTCTTGCAATACACTTCCGTGTCTGGAAGTATCAACAGAAGCTGAACTACATGACTTCCACTGGGCCTTTATAACCAGCATTTCTAGAGTTTGATGATTCTATGAGAGTTGATAGTCTGACTGCAGCATATGTTGAAGATTTTGCACCTATCTCTTTGGAAAGTGGCTCTTTATGGCATCAGAAATTGTAATTATGAGAATGTAGTGGAGTTCAGTCATCTGTCTTTGATCACTTTAGCATATTTCATAATTACTAGATCCTTCTAAACGTGAAATATACTTGAGAGTGAGAATTTAAGATGAGGAGGAATGGATGCTCGCTTTATTTGAGCGAGCTCATTTTGTTAAGCTTTACAGATGAGTGTGTCTTTTGTGACATCATAGAGTGAATTCAATGGGAGTGCAGGTGCCTAAGGAGACAGGTTTTGAAGCACAGCTGCTAATTTGGATACTCTAACTTCTGTTCTCTTTGGATATAGAAACACAAGTGCCTTAAAGAAAGAAATGTTTATATTGCTTTGGTTTCAGGATGTAATTTCATGGTGTGATTTTTCTTAATGTATTGAATACTGTGTAGTTTGGAAGGCATTTTAGAACTTAATTGCTTAATCATGGTTGGACGATTATTCTCTTTATTACATTTTAACTGGAATCATGACTTTACACAGCATATTTTCTACATTATAAGGTGCTTTTCACTCTTGAAACATGGCATTTGCAATTTTGACTGGAGGGCTTAATATAAATGTATTGAGCTTGAAAAATATTCACTGTGTCCTAAAGCATAGACAACATAATACTCAAGTCTTTCATGGTCCTTTAAGTAAGGTAAATATTATGTCAATTCCAACACGTATGACTCATGTCTGCTTATTACACCTGTACTTAACCTCTTGTCCATAGTATATTTTTTTTAGCATAAGAGGTTAGCAGAAACAAGTATCATAATCTATGGGTAGGAAAGCATATGAACAAGAAGCTACACTGGGAAGAAGCTGTACTGTACAAGAAAGCTCAGGGGCTGAATTATGTTTATGCACTCGGGCTCATTTTTCCTCTGGACAATTTCTTGAAGAGGAGACATTCTTGTAACCTGAAGAAATCTTGCGTTGAATGAAACCTCTGCTGGCCTCAGAACAGAAATGAGGCTCACTCTGTTCTAAAGACACACTTCAGCCATCGAACAGAAAGCCTTTCTATGATTCTTGCCATAAGGGAGTCTCTGCTCAGCTACAGCAATACAGAACTTTAGATATTTAAGATGTTTTAACACTCAGCACAGTCTGGAGAGATATATATGATGAAGTGGAAAGCCATGGGGTCCTGATGCTGACCTGAACATACGTGTATAGGTAATGCATATACCATGGCCACTTCCTCATTGTACAACCGCAATTAATCAAACAGGTCATCCGTATTCCTTGAGAGAGGACAATCATCTTATGCAGGGGCAGACAGAGAACTTTTACTCACTCTGATGTACTCTGAGTACTCTTTAGCATTGTTGACTTGTGTGAATAATTGCAGTGGCATAGGTTTCATGATCCAGTGTTTGATGTATTTGATTTGCCTTTAGTTTCACCTCTGCCTACCAGACCTGTGAGGTCTTGAATTTCATTGAGAGCACGTTTTATTATTGGACTACTCCTCTGCTATAGTTGTCTACAAACCATCCTTTTAAGGAGAGGTATGTATCTTGTATTTTATTGCAAAATATCCATGTCTGCATAACATAACTGATCTGCAGAAAAAAAGAGGCCAAGTTCATGAAGAAGAACATTTTGGAGCCGTACTAACCACCTATTATTACTATTCTAAATGTTTGTTGAACATTAACTCCAGTCATATTTACAGAACAACAGACAAATTAATATATTTGACAGCAGATACAGGAAAACCTTTTCTTTTGATTCTTTTAGAAACCTGTAAAAAAATTATGTTTAATTTTCGTCTTCATTACCTGAATTCAGAAATTATTTACAAAAACAAATTCAAACTCTTTTACCTCATTATTTCATTTAATGTCTTCTAATTTTATACAGAAGCATTAAGAACAGAGATCTTGAAAAACAGGGGGAGGTGCATTGGTGTCATCTCAAATTCAAGTGGGAATGAACAGTTGTTTCCATTCAGATGGCAATAAGCCGCTGTAATTAAATAACAAGGTTGTAGAAGCGTTTAAATAGGACTCAGATTTGAAATAGTGTTGGCTCTTTAATAAGAGTAGTTGAACACATAAAATATCACGAAGACTTTTTTGTCTTAGCTTAATACAGAAAAGTATGAGAGAAAAGTTTTGTTTTGTTATAATTTTCATTGTTCTTATAAGTTGCTCCTGCAGTGGTAAACTTCAAATACGTATGGAAAAAAAGCTGTGGTGCTGCACTGTGATCTCCAAACTAACATTGACCTAGGCCAGTAAGTCCACAGAGCAAAACAGAGTCATGCAGAGCTGCATAATAATCATCTTCAGCAAAGCTTACGAGCTTGGTTTCAGCACTATGCCAGTGTGATCATACTGCTCTCAACAGACCCCGCTTGGGAATATGTGTTCTCTGCATCTTATAAATTTCTGGACCTTGGGTAGTGTGCAAGATATCATCGTGACCGATCCTGTTGTATTCGTATCTGTTGAGAAACATGTAAAATAAACAAGGCTTTCCACCAAAAGTTCTTGTCACAGACCACTGCAATGCTTGGAGGGTATGACTAAGAAAAGTGTGTTGAGGAGAAATACCCTGAAGTGTTTTTGAGCATGCTCAGTGAGTGCACTAGGTGTGCAGCACTCATGCAGTAGGCTCAGCAAGTAGAGTGAAGTGTTTGCCCTGTTATTTTCCCCCTTATAAAAGGATGCTACTCCTGGCACATGCAATTGCTTTCCACAAAATTCTTGTAGACTCTGCATATGCATTAACTAACTTAGAATGGTTTTATTGTAAACACCTAGATTATTCAACTGGAGTATCACAGAATTGGACTAGATGATCTTTTGAGGTCCCTTCCAATCCGTAATGATTCTATGACTCTATGAATCACAGAATGTTAGATGTTGGAAGGGACCTCAAAAGATCATCTGAGTCCAACCACCCCTTCTGGAGCAGGGTAAGCCTACAGTACTGTCTCAAGATGTCCTTTGACGAAAATGACGCGTTGGTTATTGTAGTTGCGTGTGGGTTTGGTTCCACTATTGTTTCAATTACGTTATGATTTTTAAAAGCACGAATCAGAGCATGAATAGGAATTATGTTTGTCATATTTAGGCTGTAGCCCTCTGGATCAGTAAATGGCATCTCATATTGCAGGTTTTACTGTATGACTTTACAGGAAAGCATGTGGCATAAAGCAGGAAATAAAACATAATACTGCAGGGAGTATAAGAACTGGGGTTGAGAATGCATTTACTTTCACAAGAGTTTTAATATTCTGGAACATAATGGGAGATCTACATCCTGATGCAGAGTAAAATCCTGATCTAAGGAAAAGCAATAGCATATTATAAGGTAGGATAATAAAGCCTCTTTTTTCTTTAAGAGAGCTCTTTTAATCCGTGTTCATTTTGTTCAATAGTGCTAGGATTTTCAAACATGAAGTCAAGAGCTGGGAACTGTCTCTCACGCTGTAAGACCTCAATAAAGAAGTGTCAAAATATGAGTGTAACTTCCTGAAAATGGTAGCCATTTTTTTTTTAAAGTACTTAAACATTCTTCTCAGATGTCTTGGTGATGGTACTAATACAAGCATTTGTAGATAAGGACATAGTTTTTAAACTATAAATACTATATTATATAGCTTCTTAGTTTGCATTGTCTGACTGGGTAATATGTCATAAGCAGAATAGTTAGGTCTTACTGTTATGATTCTCTACATGTGCAAGAGAAATGTACTTTCACCTGGCAGATAATCCTGTTTTGAATTGAAATTTTCATTATAGAGTTAAGATTTTTTTCTTTCAGTGCCACACAGTAATATTGCATTTGTTCATTTCATGCCAGCTGCAGAAGCAAGCAGTGAGTTCAGAACTGTTTGGGGATATTTCTATAAGAATTGAACGGTAACTTTTACCTTCAACTATGCTGCAACTTCTATTCCAGAGACATTAAAATTCCCCTACATATGCTCATCAGTGTTCAGTCATATAAGAATTTTAATAGAAAAGGAAAAGGGAAAAATATTCAAATAGGCATGCAAGCCCTGCTCTTAAACAAATATGCAGTTTTGTGGTGCAGTTGGTAGAATGGGGCATGGTTGGCTCTGGCTAAGAGGAAAGCACTATTCCAAAGCAGATAACATGCTATTTCCCTCACATAGGTCTGACAATGAAAACCAGTCCAAATTTCCTGTACTCTTGCTACTCAAAGACTTGGACTAACTTTAACTTAAGACTGGCAATCATGTTTAGGTGTTTGGTCATTCAGACAGGTGGAAGATGCCCCAGTACTCTTCATAAATTTCTCAACTGAAGTGCACCATGTCAAGTTAGTATGCATCACATTATCTAACACAATGTGACTTATCCTATGCCTCAGAAACAGAAGTAACTGACAGTGCCTAATCTAATTCATGAAAATGTGACCTTCAGAACATGCACTTTGAAGTATATGCCATGAAATAATTTTGTATATGCTTTGCTCTAATTGTTTTGACCAGGTTTCTTGAGGGTTTGTCCCTAACAACAATCTACTGGGTGTTGCTCCTTTTCAGAAATGTCATTAATTTCCCCAACATTTGAACATGAATTTCATTTTTCAATCATCTGAACAGCTTATCTATGAATATTTCAGACATTTGGAAGTGGACTTTTTCATTTTATCTTTGCAATTGTAAGAGTTTAGCTGTGATAAACTGTGCTCATATAACCATCAAAACACAAATGTGTACTCTGTCCAGTCCTCTTTCATGAATACTTATAAAGTGTTATGACTTTAAAGAGCTCAGTGGGTGTGGTAGATCAATTCATAAGCTGTAAAAGCATTTTAATGATTTGGCTTCAAAGGTAAACTGGATGAAAAGAGTCTTGGATAATATGTTTGATTCAACTGCATTATCCTTCCTATTGTCTCTTCAATATTTTGTATCCTCAAAAAAATATTCTAAACTATGTGCTAAGAGTTTACATTGGCACACAAATATTCTAATCAATCTGTGTCCTTAAGTTTACTCTTTAACAGAAGATGAGAGTGCAACTGATTGCAAGTTACTTATTCATGTTTTTAAAATTATGGATAATAAAATATATAGGAATGATTTCCACTAAATATAATATAATAATATAATAAATATTCTATATTATAGAACATATTTATAATATATGCTGGGTGTTCATATAATAAACATAATCATATATTGTAATAATATAATACATATAAATACAAACAATACAATACATTATTTATAATTAATCATCAATAATATTAATTGTTTTGGACTTCAGTGCAAGCTCTTTAATCTGGACATCACATAGCATATACAAACTGATAACTTTTTATGTTGGTGTCATATTTTGACAGTTGCACTTAAATAGTACATTTGAGCATAAAAAAGGAAATCTGGAATTGCTCTGTTGATTTTCCCATGAATTATTTTGCTGCATTGGTATAATCTGATATTGTATGTTAGAACTAAGCTTCGTGAAACATCACCTTGACGCATAAAAGTTGCTCTGTTATGAAATTAAACTGAGTATTTGAAGAGAGGAAAAGCAGTTTGCAAACACAGAGCTGTCTTCTGAAAATCTCACGGGCATTCTCAAATGCTGACTCTTTGGTGTGTAGCAGAATAACCAATTACTGTCAAACTTACCAGACGCACTGGACTCGTATGGCATTAACCTTATGCACTGGTTCATGATAAGTGCCATCAATCCACTGCTAAATTAATTACTATTTTTAAAGTTATCATTAAATAATATGATTTAAAAATGGACATTAATCATGTGGTTAAGTATCAAATTAGGTATCAATAAAAGCAGAGGAATGGCAAGTCCTATTAAAAGGATTTCATTATGTTCATTTGCTCAGAGAACTGAGAGGTCGTAATTTTAACCTTCTATGCGTCCAAACCATATGAAAATTATTCATGTCACTGAAGGCCAACAATAATTCTTTTAATTCCATGGCATATTAATGACCAACAACGAATGAACCCCTTAAGTGTCTCATTTATTGTCTTAAATATGAAAATATTTTAGAGATTAGAGGGAAATTGTTTGAATTAATTAACTGAACTGACGCTCAAGGGAACTGATACCAGATTTTCAGACAAAGGCTGAGAATTTACAGTGATGACATTTCTTTCATGGTTAGAAAATATAATACCAGAGGGACTTTGAGGCACTCTTAAAATTTTAGCTGATGCCTGCTGAGGGCTTGAGATTCCTCTGAAAGCATTTATTTTATTCATTGGAGACCCCTCTCAATTGCAGCATGAAAGGCATCACGTGAAAATAGCCATGAGGCCCACACATTTCACCATTTAAAAGGGATTGGCTAAGTGATGCAATGAAAATTCAGAATGTAAATGGAGACTATTAAAGTAATAGGTTCATTTATAAAAAAATGTTATTTTCTAAAAAGGTAATGCACAGAAGATAAAAAACAGTGCTATGTTGGACAAGGCTGGCAATCAAACTCTGTTGAACAAGACTCATTTTTTTCATTCTTTTTTAAAATTCTTATTAAGAGAAATCCCTTGGTTCATGAATGCAGCCCTGCGTCCTTATAGTTTACAGTGGCTCAGGTGCTGGGTAGGACCACAGTGAATGTTCTGAATTAATTGGAGGTTCTAGTTCGTGAATTACATTTGAACATTGAATCATAGTGTATTTTCTTCCTTGGTTTCAAGGTAAAAATGAGCATATATACATGTCAGTGTCCTGGGTTAAAACAACAGAATGAAAAGCAGCCTTGGTCTCAAGGGGTCTTGAATGGAATTTATCAGGCAATGAAGCAGCTTGGAGAAACAAAAGACTTTATTAAATCCATATCTAAGAACATATATAAGAGGAAAAGCCCAAGCAAGGGAAAGCAAACAAAACAAAGCTCTGTCACAATGCTATTACACACATTCTGGGAAAAAATGGACAAAGAGTTCTGTAGCAGTCTTTGGCTTCAGGCTAGGTCCCCCAGGGAGAGGGAAACACACATACACTGAAGCAAAAGAGGGCACCCACCCCTAAGACACTCCAACCTCCAATTTCCCAAGCATTCTGGTCAAGAGTTTAGAGTCGCGAGACTTTTCAGCTTGTTGCGTGGACAGTTCCATCAGCTGAACAAAGAACCCAGGACCCGATTCTCCTGCTTACTCGAGCATTCCCAGTTTTCTCAGCAGCAAGCTATTGACAACAGCTTCTTTTCCTGCTGTTCAGTGAATCAAAATTGGCAGCGGCCGCATGGTTGGCCACGAAGCAAGAACTAATTGGCAGCCACGGCAGCAAACTAGCAGGAACTTCCCAGGGTCTTGGGGCTTTTCTTCTTTAAGGTTAACTCACTACTCTGCCATATTCAAGCTTGTGATGATCAGTGTAGCTCTGTTCCACTTAGCAAGGGAAGGAACTGGCGCTGGTGGTTTCTCACAGCGCCTGCCTACCTCGCTGTGCAGGTGGGGAAGGGCTTTCTGCCGACACGGCATGGAACCATCCGCCCTGACATGGCATGGCACAGCTTGGAGCCACCCAGCAGCAGACAGAGCATGCTGCCAGCAGACTCTGCCACCACTGCAGCCCAGCTCTGGTCAGGCAAGACCAGTGTTCCAGCCCTGGTTCGAGTGAATGGAGTGGGGAAGGGGCTGGCAGTCATGGCTGTGGTTGGGGTTGTGGCTGTCCACAGTCAGAGCCACAGCTTCAGGTAGGTGAGTGTTATGGATTTGGTGGAATCACATTTGTTCACTGTATTCCAGCACCAAACTCTCTTTCAACATATGCGAAGTTAACCTCCTCTCTCTGCTGCAGGAACATTTTGGGGTTTTTTTCTCTTGCACATAGAGGGGCAACTAATGTAGGAAGCGAAAGGAAGGAAGAGACATGGCAGGAGAGAGAGACCAGGATAGGCATTATCTTATCTGAGCCACTAATGGGGATTTTTGACTGTAGGGACTCCCCTTTCCCATGTCCTCAGTACTCCCTCCCTTTCAGTTGGCTTTGGGAGTTTCAGTTCAGCCTGCAGAAAATCGTGTTTCTCTTTTACTCCCTTTCACTTTCCCCTTCCTGTGCCTCTCTCCCTGCATTTCTCTCCTCCTTGGGCTGGGCTAGGAGAATGCATTGCCTTGTTTGTCCAACATACCTCTTCCTTCTCCTTTTATCCCCCTTGTCTGTGCCTTTTAGAATTTGGGTTAGGAAGTCAAGAGGACAGTAGTCCTGGGAGGAGTGGAAACAATCCACAGGAGCAAAACTCACTGGCTGAGTGCGTGAGGAAAACATTGTTTGGGTTATTTTTCCCTTCCTTTTTTTTCCTTTTTGTTCTTCTTGCCATTTATTTTGTGTTATTTAATAAAATTCCTAACAAAGTTCAATATTTTTAGTTCCAGTTCCCATGAATGTGTTTACTTTAAACTTTTTTTCCTCCCGTGGTGGGAGGAAAGAGATTTTCTTCTGTATGGTTGAGCAGAATAGAATTTCTTTGGGCCACCTTGGTGCTAAACCGTGACAGTGAGCTGTCCCCCTGAGACTCCCAGGGAAGAGAGCGCAAACGAAAACAGTTCTCACTTCTGTTTTTCCAGGGAGGTAGCTTGCTTTCCCTCCCCTTCCCCCTTGCAGCTCAGATTTCATGTCTAGGGAGGGGAGTGGGGGGGTGCAATTGGGTTTTCTGCATGAAAACATGAGAAAATTCAAAACACCAAAATTCCAACATGTCAAAAGCATGACAGAGCACTGGAACAGGCTGCCCAGGGAGCTGCGCAGTCTCCTTCATGGGAGACATTTAAAACCTGCCTGGGTGTGTTCCTGTGTGACTTGGTCTGGGTGATCCTGCCGTGGTGGGGAGATTGGACTGGATGATCTTCTGAGGTCCCTTCCAATCCCTAATGAGTCTGTGACACACAGTACTTAACCATAAATGACCTATGAAAAAAAGAACCAATGCTAAGGCAGACAGCACCTCTGTTTATTTCAATTTTTATAATTACCAAATACATATTAGAATATCAAGGAAGTGATTTGCAGGGATTTTTATTCTTTATTATGACTCAGATGAGAGACTATCTCAATAATGAGAACTGATAACTTTTTTGGTTTTGGGTAATTCCAAACAGGTGGGCTGTTCTCAATCTGTTTTTCTACCATTTTATACTGATGCTGGGGTTACGCTAATCTAGATGCAGGACTTTGTCCTTGTTGAACTTCATGACGTTCACATGGGTCCAGACCCTGTCAGGGTCCCTTTGGATGATAATTTTTGTCTATAGTGAGAATATTAAAAATAATGATATAAAACATCAAACCAGAAAAGGGTTTATAAGTGTTACAAATGCTCTAACCGTGTGTTGAAGAGCTCTGTTGCTGTGGGTAAGTCTTGGGAGGCAATGATACAGGTAAACTACAGGGAGAAAATACATTGAACTTTCTAATATACACAGTATTTAGTCTCTTGTTTTGCTTTTCTTTCTTAAATATTACCTTAAATACGTATCTATTTTAAGTTTTAAACATTTTATGTATACAGTGAAGAACAAATCTGTACATGATTTCCTTGTTTCGTGTTTGTAACCTCTTAACCAAGGATGTTCTGAGCACTGACTGACGGTGCTAGCAGGTGTCTCACTAATGTTTGCTGGTCTTAGCTCCTGCAGCAGGAGTCAGCTTTGTTTCTACCACACTTCTGGCATCAGGAAATCAAGTATTTCTGAATGTAAAGACAGATAAAATACTAATAAAAATTGTATAATAAATTTAGCTCCTCTAAGGAGCTAGGTTTTATTGACTGAGAAAGCATGTGACATGCATGGGAAAATTTCTACTGAAAAGAATTCAGTGCGTGTCTGTTGGAGTTTTCACGAGTAGATTTCTGACTAGAAGAATACCCCAGAGAGCTATCTAGTTTTAATCTATTTTAGACTGAAAAATGAATAATAATAATGAATAGATACATAATCAAAATAAATGAAAGCAGCACATTACTGTAAATAACATAAATTCTCCAGTGTGAGGTAGAAACATATAACATCCACACGCAATATATTACTCATGCAATATATCATCATCTTTGCAGAAGAGATATTCATCAGACATATGCTTCCATTGTAATCAGGTTTTATTTTTTTTCCCATCTTTTCTTTCTCCATATTTCAAATGGGTCAGAAAACTGGGATATAAACATGAATTATTCAGAGAGCAGTCTATAACTTTTAGCATTGCTTGCATAGTCAGAGTTATTGACTGTGAATAGTTATGAACATGATAGTTGCACCCACTCACCCAGTACAAGGTGAGGAATACTGCTGATCAGGCAGGCACAATGCTTTGCCATGATGAGGATGATTTTAAATGGAGAATATGTTTTGATGAGGTGACTGAATCTATTTATAAGATACAAATTAATAAATCAAAATACTTTGTTGTAAGAGAAAGGAAGAGAGGATTCAGAATTAAACGGAGGAGTCTATAATCTGTAACAATTAACCTTTAAACAATAAATAGTGGCAACCTGTAAAGCAATTAAATATGTCATTAATGTAGTATCATTATTACACTAATTAATGTATCAATGCAAACATTAAAGTTTTATTTGCATTGTTTATATACATTAACAACTTAATTATTATTTTGCTTTTGTCCTCAAGAAAAGTTGCTGACACTTATCCACAGCAATGAGAGATGCACATCATTGGAGACTAAGTGTATAACCCTCTAACAAAATACT
Organism: Rhinopomastus cyanomelas; assembly: GCA_013400115.1. Taxonomy (NCBI): domain Eukaryota; kingdom Metazoa; phylum Chordata; class Aves; order Bucerotiformes; family Rhinopomastidae; genus Rhinopomastus; species Rhinopomastus cyanomelas. Next base: position 557,586 of record VXBP01004470.1, read on the forward strand.
GAGCAAGGAATGTTTTCTGACTCATAAACTCCACGTTGCCATCAATATTGGGTTGGGCTCACTTATCAGTCATATAGGACTTGCAGCTTTGAAAATACTATAAATTAAGTTTTTGAAATTACCTGTAATTACCTCTCAGCTACTGCTCCTGAGGTTTGGCATTCTTCTGATGTCAAAATACATTTTCCCCAAGTGGATAAAGACATATTTATACAAGATTCATGTCTGATTAATAATTAGACCTGGTTTTGGAGTTTAGCATATTTCAGAATCCGTATTTTAAACTTTTAGATGTAAGCCAGTATATTAAGACACTACTCAATACTGCTGATACTGTTTTGTTTCTAATAAGCTAATTTGCATGTTGAATATGGTCTTAAAGATACACCATTAAATAGGATGGAAATTACTTTTCTCCATTGAGTATAGCCTTTATTTATGCAATTAATGGAAGAGAAGGTTAAAGATCAGTTTAGTGTGCCTTCCCTGTAGGGTGTTAAAGTTATTCTTCTCTTAAATACTCATTTCTTATGCTTTACAGATTGCAGTAGAAATTGCACAGACCCATTTTGGGAATGATTAGCCTGCTTTTCAATCCCACATATTCCTAAAAGACAGAAATAAAGTTCACCTTTTGCTAGCCTAATTCAATTACAGCCTGAAAAATTTACTGAAGATACAAGGAGAAACTATTATTTAAAATGCTTTGTAGTGCTACTGTCGGGACACCTGAGTATCAGTTTGAGTCCCTGTTACAGCAGCGCAGCTGAAATGGTCCTTGCTAGAAAGCAGCTTTGAATGGCATCTCAAAGCTGGAAACTGCTCGTAGCATTTTGCCTTCAGCTAATTTTTCATGTAAAGTGCAGCCCTCTCACAAGTCTACATTTCATAGCGGCTGCCACTTGTTGGAAGTAAAAATAGGAAAATCACACCACTAATATTTAAAGATGGATTCTAATGGAAATCAAATCATCCCACAAAATCCATTTGGTGCTTATTTATAGAGTTGGCCATGAATATATTGACACTTAGGAAAAATGGATATTCATACTGTCCTCAAATGGAAACTGAACACATCCACCCACATATCTCTAGCTGCAACTGTATTTTGAGCACACTAGATAAAGGACTCATAATTTATAACAACACTCCCCCCTTCTAAAAAAATCTGTTTAGTATTTGGAAAAAAAATAGGCTTAGGGCTTGTTTTTTCACTTGTCTCATTTGGGCTTGGCAAGACAGTATGAAAATCTGCCAAGTGTGACTGCCTTGACAGGATCTCGGGGCATTCAGTACTTACCAAGCTGAATCTGACATTTACTTTGTGAATCAATAAACAGATGTCCAGCTAGCTAGTAGTCAAAAATAGACCACTGTCCTACTACTTGGTAAGAAACAACTCACATATAATTAAATATTAATTGTTTTATTCTCAATTAACTCTCTGTGGGTCCCATGTCTTTTAAATTAATGGAAAATGCATTAGATTATTACCTATGGATGCTGAAGTCCTGAGTCCCCCCATGTCATCTGTCATTGACTTCAGTGGACTCAGGATTTCCCATGTAATAGCTGTAGGGCTTTCTATTTCATAGGAAATGTTATTTTATCCTGATGACTGACTTTTTTGAAAAGCTTGTGAGAAACCAGAAATATTTTTCACTGTTATTTTCCATCTTACAAATTGCCATTATTCTTGTTCTCTGTCAGACATTAGTCTGGTTGGTGTCACTGAGTTACTGCTCTATGCCCTACTGTGATCTCCAGAACTTTCCGTTTGGAGAAATACTGTTTTTCACATGATTTTGTTTTGCTGCTGCTGGATCTTGGCAGTGTCTTATACATAAAACATTAATTACTTTTTAATCCTAAAACATTAGAGATTTGCTGATTTCACTTTGTAACTGATAACCCCTTTTATTTCAGTCCTTTGACTTCCAAATTCCTATTTCTAGGGGAGAATGGCAAGAAAGATTGTCCACAGAAAAGCTACAGGATATAGGAGCCTGTGTCTATGAAACAGTAGTTTAAGCAGAAACTTCCTCATCTTTAGAGGGCTTTAGAGCCCCATAAAACTGCTCCCATGTTACTCATAGGGGTCAGGATGTCGTGACCTGTGTAGTGCAATGTCCACTTTGTTTTACATTTGAAGTCTGTGGAAATGCTCACTCCTGGGCTCTGCTTTGTCTTCTTGTGTATCTTCCTTTGGGCCTCAACTAGGTCTCTGTGCTCTGCATTAAAATGACTAAGTTCACTGAAGAACCCTTTTCTCTGCAAATCAAAAATATCAAGGTTTTTTTTCCTCAACAGTACTTGAATGTCAAGGATTCACAACCATTGTGCCACCCTTCTGCAGTGGTGTCTTAAGTTTTAGAATTATACCTTCAGTTCAGAGTTAGAGAGCCTCTCTGCTCTGGCAAGCTAGATGATTCAGGATGTCCAATGGAAAATTATAGCCATTCATCAACTAAGGCTAGGGAGTCATCTTTTAGTATAGAACCTTCAGTTTCTGGGTGATTGTAAAGTACAGCAGATAGAAATATTCCCATTGTACTCCTAGGGGACTTCTTGCTTCACAAGAAAGAAAAACAGTCATAGTACATTTGTTTCTTTTTTTCCTTCCACCTCCTGCTCTTCTCATTTTTTCCCTTTTTTCCTGCTTTTTTCTTTCTTTTAAATCACAATCTTCCGTAGTACATGTCAGATTTATTCCAGATTTCAGCCTGTGCTTGTTTAGCACCTTCTTCTGAAGAGTTTGGCAGTTTGGATGAATATAAGCTTTCAAATATATTGGAAGACTGGAAGCTGTGTTCTCTGTATTGATTGCTTTGGACAGACATGGAAAAGATAGTTCCTGTAACTGTTTCCTAGTGAGAGTGTGACAAAAGCAGGAAACCCTTTTTTGAAAGGACTGTTTAGGTCACTGCAGGAAAATGAAATAGGTTTGATATCAGTTGCAAAAAACCCATACAGTTTCCACTGTCATCTCAAGCAATGAGAGATGATTGCTATTATCTTTGCTAACTCTTTCTGGGTTTAAACTATTTCCTGGGTTCTTTGTATTTGTGAGGATGACAGCACGGATACACGGGAAGGTAGAATTTACAAACTGAGTCGGAGCAGCAGTTACTTGTAGCTTTTGTCGGTAACTTTGGCATCACTTACAAAATCGTACCAAAGCTTTAGAGGGTTTTTGTGTATTTTATGTAACTGCAATGCTGTTCGGGTAGCATTGTATGTTGACATTTAATGATTTATGCCTTCCCTTGAACAGGACCTTAAGAATTTACCGAGCTGTGAATGTAGATTTCCCAAAATTAAAGTCAGTGTGTGCAGCTGAGGGTTCCACTAGAATCTAAAAGTACTACTTGCACGTAGAATAGAATAATCATAGAATAATTAGGGATTGGAAGGGACCTTGACAGATCTTCTAGCCAATCTCCCTGCCACAGCAGAATCACCTACACCAAGTTGCAGAGGAACTCATCCAGGCGGGTTTTAAACATCTCCAGAAATGGAGACTCCACAGCCTCCCTGGGCAGCCCCTTCCAATCCTCCTTCACCCTCTCTGTGAAGAAGTTCCTTCTGATATTTATATGGAACCTCATATGTTCCAGCTTACACCCATTGCCCCTCATCCTACTACTAGATGACACTGAGAAGAACCTGGCTCCATCCTCCTGACACCCACCTGTCACATATTTATGGACATTCAGGAAGTCGCCCCTCAGTCTCCTCCAAGCTAGAGAGACTCAGCTCCCTCAGCCTTTCCCCTTAAGTTCCACTTCCTTCATCATCCTTGTTGCTCTACACTGGACTCTCTCCAGCAGCTCTGTGCCCTTCTTGAAATGAGGGGCCCAGAACTGGACACTATGTCTTCTTCAGTGGCATAATCTTCTTGAAGTTGAACATCAATCCACAGTACAGAAGTGCAGGGATTAATATGGAGTTTCCTTCTCTTCTTTACCAGTAGACACTAAAGCTAAGGCTTGCAGGATTGAAACTATCACAGAGCATCTAGTATAATGTTCTACATTACATGAAACAGTTAACTGAATAACAGAGGATGGGAGACAATTGTATGTGATTCTAACATTCAATGGCCACGGTCTTCTTTTGGTATCAGACATTATTTGGATCTAGTTTTATTGTCATTGAATACTTCATAGTGGAATGTGTGATGATGCAGAAACGGGCATCTCCTCAGACTACAGACTGTGCTTAGATTTTTATAAGCTGGTAACAAGTGCATATCTCAACGATTGGGGAACTGCATTGTTAAACTCCTGAATAATAAAGATTTTAATGACAGGAAAATGAAAAAAAAATCTTCAGATAGCAAAAAGGTTAAAGCAAGAAAAGAACATTGTTAGGAACTTTTCCTTCTCAATATTCTGTTTAATTTGATGTGCTCTAAAGACATGCTCTTCTAGATACGTCGTGCTGTGTTGCACGCTGCAGGAACAGAGGAGAGAGGCAATTTAACAGCAACAGTTTCATAAATTTGAGAAAACTAAAGAAGGTGAGTTACACTGGTACAGATGATTCATGCTTAACCTTCATGGTTTGTTTTCTTGCCATATGCCAGCATGACTAACCCAAGGGTACCAAAAATTACCATTGATCGATAGTTTGAAATTGCACCACTTGAACTTTCACCTTTAATTCTGCTGTGCTGTAGTATGTGTTCAAACACCAGGCATCTAGAATTATGCATTCTGGCTGCAGATCAGCATTGCATAATGTACAGCTGCAGAATGTTAAACACACTTTTTTTTCCTAGCAGAGAATATCAAAGCCAGTTTCAATACAGAAACATAGAGCAGCTCATATATTCTCAGTTTAAGCAGACAATCTGGGGAGATTTAGTATCTCTCTGCAGTCAGTTTACATTTTCCATCAAATCTGATATTACAAAACTCTTTTTGAAATAAACACAGTCCTGTATATGCGAGGTGGAATATGTGTGATGTGATCCAGAGCCTTTTGAAGTACATGCAAAGATTTCCAGTGAACCCAGTTGGCTCTGGAAAAGGGTCATCAAATCAAGTTTTCAAAGATCCTTTAAATCTACAAAGCCTTTAGTCTTCTCTCTGCAGTTCTGAAGTGTAACGCTGGGCTTTTGCAAAGCCCCTCTATAATGTGTGAATACAATTAATAGGTAACAAAGGAGTCTTCATGGCCAAAGTAAAATCTGATTTTCTCATTGAAGAAACATGGAAAACTCTCAGAAAAGACTCCCCACATAACTGTTTGTTTCTAACTTTATTGTTATAAGAAGTAACAGATGAGACGGAAGGTGCACAATACAATAAAAATTACGTCTGTCTTTTCATCACTTGAGGTATGTGGAAGTAGAAAAACTGGAATTTAAGATAATTCATAGAAAGAATGATGATACTTCAACCTAATTTTTGCTGTTTGGATACTCAATGTCAGATTTATTTGACTTTATTCATCTAAGATATGCTTCTGGTCTAAACTATTTCACTTATTTCTTACCCTCCTAATTCAAGACAGGGAGGAGACGTGACTTCCCCTCTGGAAGAGTTTGGCTCTTTTCACTGACTACATTGTTTTAGGTTGCAAACTTAGACTGAATGCCTGCTGAATGGCTAGAAGTAGATAAAGTGATGACTCATTTGCCATGATTATGATTTCAAAAGTTTTTTAACATTCAGACACAATTTAAACTGACTGTGTACCTCAGTCACCAGAGAGGCACAAATATCTCTAGGTTTTTCATTTTACATATGTGCTTGCTCGTTTTAGAAACTCAAAAAGGCAAAAGATGAAGAAGCTTTCAGCTCCCCTGAGGAGTTTAGGCTTTGTGTATTGTGTGCTTCACCAGCCAGGCTCTTTCACTAGCAGTATTTTAAAAGTATGCTTTATAACACTTAGCAATAAATGTTTGATAGCTGTCAATAGTGCAGATTATACATGCTGCTCTCAAAAACTCTTCCAGTCTGAGAAAATGCCAACACTAAGATGTCACATGTATATGCACATAGCTGTGTATTTGTACATGCAAACGTTTGTGTAGTGCACGGTATGCCATCAGTCAGTTTGAAACATGCTTGTGTATTTTAGCAACAAGTGAGCATTTTCTCCAGATAATCATCTGAATTTTTAATCCACATCTTCAGACCTCTAATTTACTAGGAATCCTTGGTTTAGGTTTGGGGGTTTTGGTTTTGTTTTTCCTCCTCTCACAACAGAGAGATGTTCTGATGATGGTATTTTTCTGTGTAACTGTAGCATCTTCAGTAAAGACTGATGGTTTATTCCAGTCTAACATAATAACTTGTGTGCATGGACAGTACAATAAAGGCACCTAGTAACTACCTTCTGTTTTCAGTCATAAAGCTGGAGCAAACATTAAATGGGAATTCATTTTGCATCTTTTCTTTAGAAGAATTTTGTGTTACAGAACCTCAATTTAGATCACTCTGCAGTAATTGTGGGTAACTTTCTTTTCACTGCCATCCTAATAAAGACACCAAATGTATTGTATTGAAGAAGGGTGATTACAAACAAAGAAAGAAAAAGATGTATGTAGTTTTTGTATATTTGTGGATGCTGTATTTTCAGGTAAGCAATCAGCTGGATGTCAGTTTAAATTTCCATTCTATTCAATCAGGTCATTTTCTCTTTCTTTTTTTTAAGAAAAAATCACTTGGCACAGAAATTCTTTTAGAGGTCTGGTGCAACTGACAATCAGGAATATTGTATGTGATGTTTTGTGATCAACGATTTTGCTCATGACACAGTACAGGATCCTTCTGTGATTTTCCTATATATTCCCACCTGAAGATACTTCTAGATGCAACATACTTTAAGTAATTAATACTGGCAGGAAAATGGTATGTAAATCCAGAAAAGTTGTCTTACTCAGAATTTGAGGCGTATGTATGAAACATATTTGGAAATATATTTATTTCTATAATAACTGTGTGTGTATGCTCCCTTTGGTTCAGTTCTATTGGAGAAGAAAAGCATAAGGGTGAGACATTTGTGTCTGCTACGAGCCACTCAACCAGCTGCTCTCTGGTGTCAGTAACAAAACGAAGAGAGAGAAAATGAATGAATTGGTTCTGCACTGGCAACTGTGCTAGAAGGTGCTGACAGTGCTCCTGTAGCTGTGGCTTGACCAGGGAACCTCCTTAGCTATCCTAGACTAAATGCCTAACTTTTAGATAGCTAAATAAGAGAGGCATCCTAGCCTGAACTCTTTGGATGAGGCTCAAGGAAGGAGTCGGTGGAGTCAGTCAGTGCTTGAGAAGCATTTTTGATCTGTTTGAGCACAGCCAGATACATCTGTATGTAGCCACAGTGATAAGGTCAAGATGGTGTTTTGTCCCAGGGAAGCAGTGGAAATACTGGGAACTTCTGTTGTGTTGGGGGCCAGTGCTAATTAGTGCCGACTGACACATATCAGTCACTGCAGCTCTTGTGATACCATGGTCTTCTCCACTTGTTTATCAACACACATACTTAACTGCTGATATCAGAGCAACCAGGATAAAAATGCTGCTACAGAGGATTTTCATCACACTGTTGTTTCCCTGTTGTTACTTGTGCCAAATGTAGGTTTATTTTACTGAAGTCTTTGTTTCATAGTGTTCTTCTCAGGAACCCTCCTACACCTAGTCTCTTTAAAACTTGCTGTGCTTCATTCTGTGGGATTTCAAGAAGCACTTTCGGAGACTAACATTTGGGCATAGTATGTTAAATTTCTGAGATTCTAAAAGTGGCAAATACCATACTGGCATTTCCATGCTGGTAAATAACACCCTGAACACTCTAAAGAATTCACCAATTTGGCAAGAATTTGTGTGAAACCACGGAATCTGTCCGTTATTGTCGTCTCCTGGGTTAAATTATGGAAGCACAGCAGAGAAATACGTCTTTACAACGATCTCAGCTGGAGACACAGCTCATAGTGATCTGGATTTTCTTCCAGGTCAAGATAACACACTGAATCATCAAAGAACATTTTCTATTGATCCTATTTAATAGAATAATAATACAGACATACAGATCTGGAGAAGTTGGCATACCCTAATTATCACACCCCATTGAATAAACTAGACCTGGACAGCTTTTAAACTGATGTTTTTTAAAACAGCTTTTAACACCTTTTCTCCTGTAGACTTTTTGCCTTCCCAAATGTCATGTGTCTGTTCTTTCTTCCCAGATGTCTGTTTTCTTTGGGTTATTTTACAGTGTGGATTTATTTTCATTGCTTCACTCTATGTTTTGTTTCTTCTGTTTCTTATTCCTGCCCTTCATCTCCCATCCTTTCTGAAGTCTTTTTCACTTCCATTATCTCCCGTCACTAGCTGGTGAGTAAAAAGCAGTTCATTGGCAGTACATGTGATACTTTTTGACTTCTCTAGGACCCTTTTAGTGTTCAGTTTTCAGTCTGGTTTTATGATAGGAAGTCATCCTAAAATTCATTTGGATGATCCATTTTCTATGCTTTACTTTCTGTGACTACTGCATGCTCAGGTCAGATGAATAAGACTTGCAGCTCTAGCTTTGTAAAAGCAGTGAACAGTGGCTAATGCAGTGATCAAACAAGTTTGCAGGCACTCACACTCGTGCACACACACACACAACTTCACTCCCACTCCCACACCCTTCACTCTTTTTCTGAGAACTGTTTATACAAATGTAAAAGCAATTAGATATGACTGGGTTCCCCATTCTCTCTTTATCTTCTCCATGGAGATTTGGATAGAACTTGCAGACTCTAGGATGTGGGTAGTGCAATAAAAAAAATAGTTCAGTTGTATTTCAGAAAGGATTTCTAACAAGAGATGTTTTCCTCCTTTGCAGAAAATGTTTCAAATACTTTTTTATACCTTTGCTCCCCATTATTTGATGTCCCTCAATACCTGAAAGGGGCCTGTAGGAAAAGTGAGGAAGAACCATTCACAAGGGCATTTAGTGATAGGATAATGGGGAGAGGTTTTAAGACAGAAAAGAAAAGAATTGATTTAGGGTAGACATCAGGAAAAAGCTCTTTAACATGAGAGTGGTGGATCCCTGGAACAGGTTGCCTAGATGGTGTGATGGAGGGCATTCAAAGTCAGGCTTGATGGGGCTCTGGGCAATCTGGCGTAGTGAGTGCTGTCACTGCTTGTTGTAGGGGACTGGATGAGATGACCTTCAGTGGTCCCTTCCAATCCTCTGATTCTGTAATTTTCACATTCTGGAGAATTTGATGCTCAAGTTAGAGCATCATGGCTGTCAGAATATCATAATTAGTGACAGTGAACAGTACTTAGTATGATTTCACTGGGTTGTGTTGCTGGTGCCTCTGCTTTTAGACTCTTCTTGAATGAGGGGGTGTGTGTTTGTGTTAAATATGAAGGGAATCTAAAAGGGATTGCAAAAAAACTATTGATTAGTCAAACACACAGACAACCTACAATTCACATCAACTATCTCACTATGGCTGTCTTTTTTCTGACACGTTTACCCCTATTTTCTGATCACTTTAATCTCCTTTGCAGGCTTGTTAGCTAACAATTTACTCTTTAGTGACAATTTAGTCTTTAGTTGCTTTCTGTGTTGCACCTGCCTTCTCCAGCCCAGGCACTCTTTCAATCTCACCATGCTCAGAGATGCTGCTAACTATTATTTCTACTCACTTTTAACAAAAACAGATGAGGGAACCTTTCTTACAGAGGTAAGAACCAGCTGCTGCATTACTCCACTGGGTTTTTTAAAAGGTTATCCCTGCTGGACATCTCAGAAGTTGGCTGAAATATATATGGAAAGGAGTGATGATTCTGTCAGAGTCTGCCTGGTACAAGCAGGTAATGCAAACAGAGGAGTTTTTCTTATGTATTTTACCTACTCCCATAGTAATGCCATTTCTGACCTAATCAAATCCTGGGTTGACATTAAATAACTCTACAAAGAGCTCCACTAAGCCATTGTAGAATGTTTCAAAATCATGAGCATGTTCACTATTGTAAGAGATAAAAAACTCACGGGAAAACCTGTCACATTTACTTGCAACTGGCAATTTAGTTGTCATTAGATTACTGTGTGTTTGGTTCTCTGTAGTGCAAGGTCTTGACATTTTAATATAGTCTATAACTATTACTTCAGCAGGTGAACTTAATGCATCTACCTGCAGCTGTCTCCTTTCCTCAAAAACTCAGTGGTGTGGTATTATGGTAGCATTCTAACAAGTCTCACCAAAGGATGTCATGAAGTGTTTGTGTTCTTAGTGCATGCAAGTTCCCTTTACACTGTGACAGAGGAGAAAGAGGGGTTTTTTAAAGTTTTAATCATGTCTCAAGATGTAGATTCAATTTATTCTTATTCCTATTTGCTTTTCTGGAATTTTCAAATTTCCTTTCATACTTCTATTTTTGTGTACTGGTTTGTTTTTTCACAATGAAGAATGTAATAATATTAAATGGATTAGATGCAGGTTTAAATCCATTCACCATGTTTCATATTCACACAGTTGGTCCTATTTCTATCAAAGTGTAGTTATGCATATGAAAGGCAAATCTGTCCATGTTTCTATTCATGGTTGCCTCCAGGAAACTCCCTTTGCTGGAATGAACAGATTTAAAGCAGTGAGAAACCGAAAGCTTGTGTCCCAGATTGCCTTCCTATTGGGTCAGAAGCCCAAATACTATTACTAGCTGATGTGATAAGGAGAGACTGTAGTGAAAATATTCACAGCCAAAAAAAATGGGAACTGTTTCCACACGTGTTGTTAATCTGTGCTGAAAACCTTTCTGGTTAAACAGTTTGCAGCTGCTGAAAGGAGTGGTTTGATTCTGCTGCTTCCCCTCCAGGTATGCACTTTATCTTTTGCAATATACACAGCAAATTATTTCTTTGTTTCTCTTTATTTACTATCCTGGAGTGGAATTTTCTGCACCTTCTGTGTTTGCAGAAATGAAACAGTAGAAGAAATATCAGCTAATAAGTTTTCTTTTCTGAGGTGTGTTTTAGTGAATATATGTGTTGGCATGATACGATTGGTGGGTCCAGGAGTCTTTCTACCAGGTCCATGGTGTTTCTGTTGATGAGTTTATATGTAGCAACTCCAGGCTGTGCAGTGCCTCTGTACATCCTGTGTTGGGTGGTTTAGTACTTACCTACTCTGGCATTGTCTTCAACAACTTGGTTGCTTGCCTCCCATTCTGGCAGGGAAACAAACTTGTTCACAACAAGTGGCAATTCCCACCGCTATTTCAGAAAGCTGTTATTTTGTCTTGAACGCTGTGCATTCCAATTCATGTTTTTGTGCAGAAGTGATCAGTTGTGCCTCTAGTTGTGCTCCGTGATAGCCTAAAATATAGGTATTTCTCAGGTGCAAAGCATAGAAATTGTGAGATTCTGTAGAAGGGGGGAAAAGGACAGGCCTGTGAATACATGTAAAAGCTTTTCTTGAAGCACCAGTCACTGAAACTCAAGTGGTTATTTCTCCTTGGGATCTTCTTCATACATGTTCCAGCCAAGTTGGTACTCAGCCTAGGAACTAATTTAATAAATGCCAGCAATCCAAGAGCATAACAAGTGTTCACTGTTATTACCAAATGAGAGCCATGCCATGTCTTGAAACCCACACAACTTACCCCTGCTACTAGCTGTGGCCAGCTCTGTATCTTTCATTCAGGATGGTTTCCCAGGGAGTCACTAAAGCTGCATTGGATTAAGAACTTGCCCTATGAAGGGTCAAAGAAATGTAGTAGGAATTAGGTAGTCTACAGTAGCTCATTTGTGCCTTCATTTTATACAGGAATAAATTAATAAGGAGTCAAATAACATGGCTTTTCACTTCTCTTTTCTTCCTGAACCACTTCCTGACATTCCTGACAAGATCTTGTCAATAGTTCAGTGACCTAATTTTTACTGTAATCTCCATCATGTAAGAATGAATCACTTCTGCTTTGTTGGTGAGTACTGTTCTAGACTCTAAAACTGAAAAGGGACATGTTTCTAGAAATACAGGAGAGGTGAATCAGAACAAATGGAATGTTCCTCGCTGTGTGGTTCCTTATAAGACTGAACAGACATTGTATATTGGATGTTAAACCATACAGGTTCTACATGGAGTTTATGGTAATTTCTTGGATACTCAGAAAATAGCATAGAAAAAAGATAATAGCATATCAGAAGCTTATCTCTGTTTTATAGCATATCCATATTTATAACATATCTATTTCTACAGCTCAAAGGCTGCTCACAAGTTCTTAAGAACAGAAATTGTTGCTGGTTTCAGACTGAGCAGAACTGGATTTTTATGAACTTGAGGAGCTTTGGGCTTGAACGTTGTTTTTTTTCTGTGGCATTCCAAATTGTTAGATATCTAGCTGGGTTGTAAGTCCATGGATTCAAGCAGTGCTTGCAAGACAACACATATTACAAGCCGTCCCTCAGAGATCAAATACATATTTCTTCTTTGAAAGCCTGAGAAATCTTCCAGGCACCTTCAGAGATGTTATCAAGGAAAAAAAAGGACATATTTCAGTACTAAGTACTACTTTGTCTGTATGTATTTTGGTACTTCTACTTCTTAAAGAAAACTTACACAACACATGAAATTGAAGAATATGATGCACAATAGGGAGTACCTGTGAAAAAATAGTAAAACAAAAAACCCACAAATTACTCTAAAGCCAAAAAACCCAGGAAAATAAAGCGGTGTAACTGTGAGTACATCAATAGGATATGACAGGGAAGGATGGCTGTTGTTCTGTGTCCACGTGAAGTTACCATAAGAAAAGGAAATGTAGTGTGAGGAGTTACCAAGCAAATATTTCTTGTCGAATGAAAGACTGACTGCTCACCTGAGCTGCTGTTTGTGTGACAGGTAGTTCAATGTAGGGGAAAGGAAACCTTCAGCATGTGTGCAAAAGTAATTTCAGGCAAACCATTTTAGGACACTGTCTGAAAGGGGACAGCAAAACAAAGGTGAGCAGGAATGTAACCACGCTCTACTAAACAGAGAATAACACCTGGAGATACAAAAGAGCTCAACACTGAAGAAAAATAGTGGAATAAAAAAACCCCCCTGAGTAGAAGTTCACTTAGCATGCAAATAAACTCATGGGGATTGTTATTCAGAGGGTTTTAGAGGAAGCTTGGACCATTTTAAAATCACACTTGTTTATTGTAGAAAGAAGTTTTATCACAGATGAATTAGGCTCTATGTGATGATGTATAAGGTTCCTAAGTATTAGCAATTCCTAACAAGGACTCAGAGTGAGTTGGACCCTCAAGTTATAGTGGAAGTATAGAATTCCCATAGCTTTTCTAAAGAGGTGATTTGATAATAACTGTTTTTTGTTTATGAAATTTCTTCCCACTCCTTTTTAAAAGTCCCTGAATGTTCCCAGACATGCCATTGACATATGTAGCCTCCTAAACATCAATACCAGTAAAACTTTATAGGCAAACACTCTATTCTATATAAGGCACAATCAAATTAATTTCTGATGAGAGTTCTCTTTAATTACTTGCATTTCTTTTCCAGTTTCTGTTTCAGAAGTTCACCTGCAACTTCTGCCTCTTGTATTCTCAGAATTCATACAGATCTTTCTGTATCACTCAGAACATCTGTGCTTGAGAGGGCAGGTCTCACAACTGCAGAGCTAATAAACCCTGGCCAGATGTTTAGCCAACTTCTATAATGTCCAGTAAAGTCTTGGCACAGAATGAATCCCTAAACCTTTTGTTCTTTTTGACCTAATTTTGAAACTGATAGCAAATGATTGCAGAGTGTTTTTCAAAAGCTGCTGAAAAGCTGTAACTGTTACTTAATATATTTATGTGTAAAGGCAGTAGAAACACAAGCACGTAACTTGTTCCGCATCCCACAGAAGATCCAGAGCCCAACTGTGAATAGTTACCAGGAGTGCTAGTCTGGCACTCCAGCCTTCAGACTGTGCTGTCTTTAAGTTTGAGTTCATAAATTATTTATACTTATCTTCAAAATAACAATTTTCTACAATATTGAAGAACGAAATCAGGCAACTTCTTGCACTTCTGAAAGAACTCTTTGAAGTGGCAAATATTTTGCAAGAGCCCAGAAATGTTTTTTCAGTCTTAACTACTAAAACAATAATGAGGCTACACAGAAGTGTGAAAAGAGAGGCCTGACTAAAACAAAAAAAATCTCTAAAATTTGAATTTTGAACATCTAAATTGCAGTGTGTTGGTTTTTCTTTCACCTGGTGGTATGTGTGTGAAACAGGTATGGTTTAATGTTGCAGTGAAAACACTGAATAGTGGTACAAATGGTGTAAATAATTCTCATGAGATTATGATAAGGCCTTTAGTGGAATAGGAAGAAATTCAGATACCTTCTGTGAACTGAGTTGGTCAGGTCTGAAACAAGATTAATTTAGTTACTGTGCTCATGGGCAAAAAAAACCCAACCAAACCCAAACCAACAAGGCAGGCTCAAAACCACTTATAAAGTCACAGGCAAATTACAAACTGGCTTGATTTGGGGAAAAAAAAACCAAACCCCACATTTAATTCACACAGCTTAAAAACACCAACACAAAGACATACAGAGATTAATCACACACAGTTATGTAATTGGGCCAAGCTGCTACCTACGTCCCCTCAGGGAGAAGACACCTCCAGCAGTTCTTTTCTGTGTGTAAATATGATATCCATCATTTAGTCGGTGCATCCATACCTCAGGGCCAATGGTTCCTTCACAGGCCAGTTTCCTGTTCCGTGTGCTTCCAAGATGGTCCTCTATTGTAATGCATCATCTTCCATGAACTCAGACTCTCTTCCTCCATTTCACCAAAATATGGATTAGAGGCAAAACCTTTCCTCTGCTGATATCTGAGGTTCCAAACTCCCACTTATCCTGCATTTGCCACGTTTCCAGAACAAGATGGCTGCTAGGTATCCCACTCCAGTGACACCATGTTTGATCTCCAAACAAAGAGCTACACCACCCTGGAAACAGGGAACAGGAAACTCCTAACTCAAAACTAGTAACACCAGAGAGGATCTTCAAATGACCACTGGAAATGCTTATTTGCAGAGGTGCTGATTGGCAGGAATGGAACGTTAACAATATTAACAGAGTTCACTATTTTCTGGGTAACATAGAAGCTCCACTGGTTGTCCCACTACTGTTTTTCATTTTGTTTTACTGCATTTATCATGTAGTGTTTAAAAGGGGAGGTTTTTATACTGTAAGAGAAGGCAATGGCTTATAGCTTACTTTTACTGCTATTAAGACCTAATCTATCACTCGTTCAGTCGATGGTGTTTGACAAGAAACTTCTTCAACGTGAACTTTATCATGTGATGACAGAAAACTCTGTGTCTTTGCACAATTTCCTTTTTTGCAGAGGCTTCACTATGAAGTGTCTCATTATAATCACCAGCTTCAGATATGATTTATTGTATCTCATAGGCCTCAAGAAAGGGGAAAAATTCTCCAGTGGCAACCCAGGCTGTGCAAAGCCATAGGATGAATAAAACAAAGGCTTTATAACATCATCTTGAAATGGCAGCGAACATTATTTCCTGAACAGACAGAGAAATAGCAATATCTTGGAAGCAGGAAAATACAAGAAATGGAGTACTTACTTTTCCTATTTTTTGACTCATGATTCTGTAAAAATTGCTGAGGCAGCAAACACCACTCATTAGGTACATTAGAAGGACCACAAAATGGCACATCTGAAAAATTCTGTGATTATCCTGGGAAATAGTTCTGGATACATATGGTAAAACAATTATCACTGGTGAACTTAGAACTAAGGAACAGAGATGTATCTGGGTTTGTGTAGATGTTTTGTTTATGCCAATTGTTCCAAAGTCTCAAAATAACCTTGCAAGGAATCCACTCCAAATCCATTGTCATGGCCTGAAATTACGTGGTTCCCAGTTTTGCGTTACATGAGCACTCACTTGATGCTTTATGTAATTTTGTTAAGGATGGCCTTAAAACACTGTTATATTTAAAAGTAGCAAAAGTTTCACTCTTGTTTTGGACATAACTGCAGAGAAAAAGCACTTACTGTGTTCACAGGGATTTAAAATTACTACAGTATAAATGTCATTCCTCTGGTAAATGGTTATGCACAACAAGTATATGTGAGACTTGCAGTCGACATGACTTCATCATTCTTTCTGTGCTGTGACTTTAGGGAGGCTTAGCTGAGAGCTATTTTAATATGGACATAGAGACTGAGAGAGGGACAGTAGAGCTGTATCAAAACACTTACCTTTGTACTGAGAGATCTGGCTCTGGGTTTGTGTGGTCAGACAGCCTACACATTCCTCAGAGGTAATAGGGTCACAGGACAATTACCTGGAACAATCTCACAGGATTAATTCATAGTTACATATTCTTAGCAGGTAAAGTGGAATTTATTGAGTTGTCATGTGATTAAAAGAATAGAAATAATGATTTGAAGTCTTAGCAGTGGTCCAATGGGTTTAAATGTTTTAGAAGCAGAGATAAGACCTGTTTTCAGAAACCATTAAGCTGGTACAGAATGTGACATGGAGGTGCTGGCTCTGATGTCCATGTTCCAGCGAAAGCAATTACCAGTTTTTATCTGAATCTGCTCTCTTTGTATCATGAGTTTACTTTCTAGCTGAAGGTGTACGATGTACAAGAAATGTAGTTCTGAAACTGTTATATCTTATCTGAACACCATAACTCTAGAAAAGTGTTGGGTCACTTACACTTACACTTACACATCTGACAAACCTTTGGCTGAATTCCAATTTTCCTTTTTTTCAGGTGACTCTACAGCTTCTAACAAAATAAATATACATACATCCACACGTTTTGCATTAAGACACATTATCGAGGATCCAGTTTATTTCGTATATTCCAAGCTGCTTTGGGATACACACAATCCTTACAAGGATACATTGACCACTACACACAAATGCAAGAGTCATGTGATTATAATTCTATAGATCCATATATAAAGAAGAATTGTTGTGATAAGACCAGATTTTACATCCCTGCATTCTCTCACAAAAGCCTTATAAGCACCCCAAGTGGCCATCCCCTCCTTCCATGACCTATAGACTTCTTCTTCTTCAGTTTGCCCAGCAGCTCTGTGTTTAACCTCACGGATCTTCTGGCTCCCTTCATTCCTGTTGGAATGCTCTTGTCTTGGGCTGCAAAGAAGTGGTCTTTGAATGTTAACCATCTACCTTGGGCCCCTTTACCTGTAAGTACCCTGTCCCATGAGATTTCCCCTAGCAATTGCTTTAAAAGGCCAAAGTTGGCCCTCCTGAAGTCCAGGCTTCTGATTCTGCT
Organism: Rhinopomastus cyanomelas; assembly: GCA_013400115.1. Classification (NCBI taxonomy): domain Eukaryota; kingdom Metazoa; phylum Chordata; class Aves; order Bucerotiformes; family Rhinopomastidae; genus Rhinopomastus; species Rhinopomastus cyanomelas. The sequence continues at coordinate 574,885 of VXBP01004470.1, forward strand.
AGCTATTCTGTTCCTACCACATGAGACCCTGAACTCCATCATCTCATGTTCACTACACCCAAGGCTGGCCTCAAGCTTCACTGCTTCAACCAGACCCTCCTCATTGATGAGTACAAGATTCATCAGTGCTCCCCTCCTACTGGGCTTCTCCACTGTTTGCATCAGGGAAATTTTAACCAATGCACTGGAGAAACACCTGGATTGTGGATGGCTGGTTGGGTATGTCGTCCAGCAAATATCATGGTAGTTAAAATCCCCCATGAGAACCAGCACCTACAGATGTGAGGTTGCTGTCAGCTGCCTGTAGAAGACCTCATCAACTTCCTCATCCTGATCTGGTGTCCTGTAATAGACACCCACAACAGTGTCACCCATGCCAGCCCGGCCCTTGATCCACACCCACAAACTCTCAACTCTCTTTTCATCCTCCTCTGGACAGAACTTCAATCCATTCCAGTTGCTCTCTCGCGTAAAGAGCAACTCCACCACCCCGCCTTGCTGACCTTTCCCTCCTGAAAAGGACATAGCTGTCCATGACCACATTCCAGTCATGTGAGCTGTCCCACCATGTCTCTGTAATTGCCGTCCGATCATAATCACCTGACTGGACACAGATTTCTAACTCCTCCTGCTTATTCCCTGAGCTGCATGCGTTGGTGTGCAGGCATTTCCAGAAGCAAGCTGAGTGCTCCAGTTTCACCCTAGGACAGCGAGAGGCCACCTGGTTTTCATTAAGACCAGAGCTCTGTCCCACTGGTGCGCACTCATCAACTATGCCACCCCCCTAAGTTAGAAAGGATCAGGTGTTTATGACACAATTGTAACAAATGTCCTTAATTCTATATTTTATAGCTTTATAACTGAAAAGACTGAATAAATTGATACAACTCCAGCTGGTTCTAATCTATCTGAACACGTTAACTAGTTCAGAACAAAGTGCTGGAGAAAAGTAGAGCGTGAACCCAGCAAAACTCCAGCGCGGTAGTGGGATACAAATTATATTAGACTCCAGAGACTTAAGGTCACAAAAGATGGACTTTCTAATCTGCAGTCTTTCAGGTAGTGAGATAATGTAGTTTACTTCTTGCTGCTGACTCCTACATGACATCCTGTTCTCATGACTTGTGTTCCATGTATTTTATCCTTTGCATAGGGCAGGAGAGAACATATTAAAAAAACCAGCAAAGCAAACACAAGATCCCCTTCCCTGAAACAGGTGATACAGCTGAGCTGCTTTCACACACATGCCACTTCCGTTTACCAAAGCCCTATCATCTCTTTCTGTGGAAAGGGCAGGCTGCTTTCTCTTGATGTTGTTCTCACTGCCACACATTCAGCTCTTCTTTGGAACGATAATGTAGTCTGTGCTTCCAGTCTTTCTGAAAAGGCCATGAATCACCATGCAAATCATGTAAGTTCAGTCCCTGTCTCAACTCTATGTGTTGAAATGGTTACTAGATGGAGTTAATAATTCTCTCAGCTGAAACGGGATGAGTCCCCACATAGTCATTCTAGAAGCTCTAAGGGGATGAATGTTTCTTGTAAACTAGCATTTCTAAGTGATTTCCGAATCAGAGGTCGCTTCTGTCTTTTGTCACTCCATGCCTAGCAACAGTGACGTGTCCCCAGGGACTGCGAATGCCCCAGTGCAAAACTTATCTACTGCAGTGTTCCTCCTGAACCTGAACTTAAAGGTTCACCAAAATGACAAATAAGAGTGAGTCTTTTTCTCTGAACATTGTTTCTTCAGATACATAAATCTGCTGTGCTTGTTGAGCCTTTATCTTTCAAGTTAAAAGACACTCAGCTACATCTCGAAATAAATCATTAGTTGAAAAAAGTCACATTAACTCATCTTTGAAGAACAGACAGAATATCAATGGGCAAAGCTTAGATCTTGTACCTCTACTCCATCAGTTCTCTGATTTCATTTTCATAATAGAATTCTACGCCGTTCACTAACCTCATTGTAATCCAGTCTTAGGAACTGCTAGAATACTGATTTTACTTAGCCTCCTTTCCGCTAGAAATAAATAAAACCCATACATTTAGGAGTGTTTTACCTCAAGTTTGGAAGCTAATTATGATATTGTTTTTATTTAGGATAGGATTAGTCTCAGAATTTTAGCCATGAAATTATGACTTCTCCTATTTAGCACTGTGCACATATTCACTCCTTAGAATATGCAAGTTTTAAAATATTCAGCTGTCACAATAAATGCATGATTTAAGAAACATGTCAGAGTTTCTTCAGGAAAAATATTCATACTAGTGTTCTACCTTTGTGCAAGGCAAAAAACCCGTCTGATAATGCTTGTATTATTCTATCCATTTGTAACATTCATCTGGGTTTCTTCACACAATGGGTCTTATTTTTCTTTCAAGATTTGAGGAATATTTTTTTGCCTATTCATTTATTATATCCTCACAATTGTCATTCTTATTTTCTTCTTGCCTTCTAGGCATGGTGAATGTTTATGATTTGCTAGCATGCTGGTTTTCAACTTTTGTAGAAATTGTAGAAAGGGAAAAACAGCCATTCTAGTTATATAAAATGTCTTTTGTGTGGTCCTGGTTTTGTTTTTCCCCTCAGGATTTACTTCATGTTTAGGAATTCAAGGAGGGTGCCACAATAAGAAATACAGGCTGATTTAGGTGACACATTATATGACGCTTACTTGACAATTGACAACAAGAAGCAGACACTGCCACACTGCATCCAAAACACACAACATAAAACACTAGATTAAAAGTTGTATACTTGGATAAAGCCCGAAATATATGTGACAAACATGTCCTCAATTTTCAGAAAATGGAGAAGCGTTTGTTTGTAGCTTGTGGGGATCTGTTACAAAAGCAAACAAGCATACCACAAGGCTGAGTTTCGCAGACCTTTCGGGGTATGATATGAAGTTCAGCAATGTCTAGATCATTCAGCTTGAGTATCGCAGAATCACAGAATGTTAGAGGTTGGAAGGGACCTCGAAAGATCAGCTAAGTCCAACCCCACTGCTGGAGCAGGGTCAGCCTACAGGACTGTCTCAAGATGTCCCACATGGGGCTCAAACCCATGACCCCAGGATTTACCTGTGACAGAGACGCACCTGTAAGGATGTCTTTAGACTTTACCAATAACGATAGTCTCAGCTGTGTGTACACATCTCTGGAAATGTTCAAACAACATGTAGATCTGGCACTTGGAAACACAGTTTAGTGGCCATGGCCACTAAGTGATTAGTCTGCAACTTCTAATAAGCATTCTTTGAAATAGTGTTTTACTTTTCATTTCATATTTTCCTGTACTGCAGATAATGTATTCCTTACTTCTTTCTCTGGAATGAATTGAATGAAGAGTGGAGGATATCACCATATGGTTTGTGTTTTCCTGTTTTGTGTAGTGATGCCTATTTCCTTTTAAGTCAAAAATCAGTACTGAATGTATCTTTGATTACTATTTTTTAAGGAACCCATTGTTGATTTAATCTTTTTGTGATATGTTAGGCCATGCCACAATTTGGTAAGAATAAGAGGTAATGATAATTGTAGCCTGCAAGTATCACCATTCCTCAGTAAGCCCCGTTCTTACCTCTTCCTTTCAACAAGAATTGCATAGTTTTGTTTTTTAAAAAATCCAACAAAAAGATGTTAAAAATCAAACCACGTCATTCTTCTTGACACCAGTACGTTGATAAGCTATTGTAATAACGTAATCATCTGAATTATTACTCTTTTGATCCATTTTGGTACCAAGAGATGACAGTGCCTGAGACATCCTAGGGACTTGATTGCCCCTCATGTATTTTATTACAGCAGCATCGCTGTAGTAAAAGTTGTGTCAGCACTTTCATTATAATGCCGGTCTTCAAGGAGTGATAATTCAGCTGTAAAAAGTGCTGTAAGCCCAGACTTGGCATACAAGGTCACAGTTCTGAAAGCCAGTTTTTCTACATCATAAAAATATTACACAAATCAAAGAAAGCAGTACAAATTATACAAATGCTCATACATGTTTATAAAGTGTAGGAATACAGTTAGGAATGAATTCTCTATTGCACTTTCTTCTCAATTTTCCAATCTAATAACTGTTCAGATGTCTTTCATAAATGTGATATTGTTCCATATTTTAATTCCATAGCTTTGCAGAAAAGTTCACCCTTTATTCCCAGTTACACCACTGGTGTTTACACTTGGACACAGGCACTGAACACGTGTTGATCCTACCACAACATCACCTACCACATTATCAGCTACCTTGCCGGTGTGGTGCTTATCTGAATAGTCACTGTGGACTGTAAGGACTACTGACATTAAACCCTTCCATGGTAACAAGACCACTGACCAGAATCTCCAAAGAAATCTGACAGCTTTGAGGACACCCAGGTATACATTTACAGGATTCTGTGTTCCACATGTGTTCCTTATCCACTACTGAATTCTGAAGGCAGTCTCTTGGTGGCTCAACCACAGCCTTCCACTGCTGAATCCCTAGCTAACCTTTGTGTGTGCATTGTATGATCATTATTTAGCTATTTCTAACACAGAAATTACTATTTATCAACAAAATTATTTTGGGAAAACTGATCTGGAAGTTAAAATTCTTAGGAATACTATCCTCACACTCCGAAATATTAGCGTGCCTTCTCCTACTGCAGGCTGTTAGGTTGGTTTTTTTTCAAATATGGAAGCTGTATAAAAATTTGGTATTTTTTTCTTATAGTAGGGAAGAGAAACAGAATAATATCACAATTTGCCAAGACTGGAAAGATGTCTGCATGCTTTTTATGTGCCCTTTATTATAGGATGAGAAAAAGCACAAGAAGAATGACTGTGTAGTGTGCAGGTAAAGGTAACCACAGAAAAAGAAAGGGAGGCAAAATGACTCATCCTGAGATATAATGTTAGTAATTTACCAGGTTAACACAATGAAATGGCCTCGAGTTGTGCCAGGAAAAGTTTAGGTACAGGGAATAATAGAATCATTAAGGTTGGAAGACACCTCCAAGATCATCAGTTCCAACCATCAATCCAGTGCCGCCATGGCCACTAAACCGTGTTTCCAAATGCCAGATCTACATGTTGTTTGAACATTTCCAGAGATGATGACTCCAACACTTCCCTGGGCAGCCTGTTCCAACACCTGACCACTTTCTCAGTGAAGTAATTTTTCTTAATGTCCAATCTAAACCTTGCCTGATGCAGCTTGAGGTAATTTCCTCTTGTCCTGTCTCTAGTGACTTGGGAGAAGAGACAGACCTCCACTTCTCTACAACCTCCTTTCAAGTAGTTGCAAAGGGTGATGAAGTCTCCTCTCAACTTCCTTACTTCCTCTTCTCAACACTTAACAATCCCAGTTCCCTCAGCCATTCCTCAGAAGACCTGTCCTCCAGGCCCTTCACTAGCCTTGTTGCTCTTCTTTGGCACGCCCTAGCACCAAAATATCTTTCTTGTATTGAGAGGCCCAAAACTGAATGCATTATTTGACATGATGCCTTATCAGTACAGAGTACAGGGAGATGATAATATTTTTAGTTCTACTGGTCACATCATTTCTGATGGAGGCCAGGATGCTGTTGGTGCTCTTGGCCTCTTGGGCACACTGCTGGCTCATGTTCAGACAACTGTCAGTCCCCAGATCCTTTTCCACTAAGGAGTGTTCCGGCCACTCTTTCCCAAGCACTGGGGTTGTTGTGTCCAAAGTGCAGGACCTGTCACTTGGTCTTGTTAAGTCTCATACAGCTGACCTTGGTCCATCAAGAGAGACCTTGGTCCATCAAGAGGTACCTTGGTCTCTCTGCAGAGCTTTGCTATCCTCACAGATTGACACTCCCACTCAATTTTGTGTCATCTGCAAATTTATTGAGGGTGCCCTCCATCCCCTCATCCAGATTAATGAAAAAGATGATAAACAAGACTGGCCCAAATACTGCCAGCAACTGGACAACAACTCGATTTAACTCCATTCAGAATGACTCTCTGGGCTTGGCCATCCAGTCTGTCTGTTACCCAGTTAAGAAAAGTCCACCTGGTCTAAGCCAACTGCTGCCAGCTTCCTAGTATAATACATCTGGAGTCTGTGCCAAATGCTTTACTAGAGATGGTGCTTTAATAGTCATGACAGAAGTACTGGTAGATTGGCTGTGGGCTAGCTATCTGTTCATATACCTGAGCACACTGTATGCACTAATTGTGCATTTATATTAATAAAGGATATTTTAAGTGTAATAAACTGACTTCTGTTCAAAGTGCACCTTACAGAGAATTTTTCCCTCAGAATAAAGAGGAAAGATTGAGATTTTTTTAAAAATTAAAAAAAACCCCTAGTTTCTTCCACTTCCAGTTTTCTGTAGTACTGTAGAATTCTAGATAAGCTGAATGTCTTTATCTCCCATTAATTTTTATGTACTGCTTCAGAAAAGGCAGTTCATTGTTAGTTGAGACTTTCACACACAGAGAAATGGCAGCATTTAAAGACTGAGCATTTTATGTTTTATGATTTTCCAACCCTACCTCAATGGACCCAGGTAACTGTGCTGGACAATGTCATCAACCATATCACCTTTTGCTTTTGCCTGTATTGATTATGCATCAGAGCTTATAGCATCCATAACATGGAAGAAATGGAGTCTTTATGGAAGACAGCCAGTTATTTTCCATTTAGAATAACCAACTGCATACACAATTTAGCATTTAGGGGTAGCCATAAAGGATGGAGCAAAAGGATAATGAACCCAAAAAGAACATCTGCTATGCTTGCAAACCTCAGGAGCCATATAGATGCAGATAGCTTCTTGATATGTATGTGATGTATTTGCTCACATGAGTGCTCAAGTCCATTATTTAGCTAAGACTTTTTTTCCTTTTTACTGTAATATTTGTTGATTTATTCACTTTGAACTAATCAGACATTCATTTTACTATTATATATTTCTTATGATTGTGGTTGCTTTTATTAAGCTATTTTAATGCATTTAAGAGATTATTTTGCATTTTCAGTTCATGAATTCATATAATATTCATTTACCTCAAATAAAAACATTTTAAAAAAATTCTATTATAAGTAAATATTGCCTAGACTCCACCTCCATTTATATTATGGGTTAATCTCTGACTGTTGAAATATATGAGAGATATGAAGATATCTCATATGAGATATATGAGATATGAAATCTTGGGAAACCAATCAGATTCTGTCACATGCCCAATAGGAGAATCAGTATCCCCATAAATGAAAAGACATGCAGCCCAAGGACTTCCTCTCTTTTTCACATGCTGTTGCTGACAGCTTGACTTTGGCAGAGGAACATTGTCCATCAGCTCTGCATGGGAAGAGACATGGCCTTGGCTTAAGAATTGTGTGCAAAACTTGTCTCCCTTGCCCCTATCCATTATAACTCCTGTCCCTATGGAATCTTTGCTATTTGCTGCTTGCAACGGGGTGTGTGTGTTCCTTCTGATATTTATATGGAGCCTCCTATGTTCCAGCTCACACCCATTGTCCCTTGTCCCATCACTAGATGACACTGAGATGAGGTTTTGATTTTCTTTTTTTTTTATCCTCACTGTTCTTGTACTTTGTTAATTTAATTTGTAATCATTTTTCTTTACTATAAATGTGTCCTTGGTATTTTTTTGTGATTGAAGTCCCTGGGAAATCAAAACCAGGACAATTTAACATTGAAAAAGGATTCTATGTTTTCCTTCAAAAGACATTTCTTCGTGGAAAAATCTATTTAAAATATGTACACTATTAATAATAGAACATTCAAAAATATTAATATTTCATACATAGTATATTTATGGCTTGGTTAAACAGTAAAAAAAGAAGTTTCTCTTTTTCCTACTACCCAGGACATTTTATGTGATCTTGTTGTGATTCAGTTTGGATGTGGATTCACGGGAAGTTCATTCATAAAGTGGTATCGTTGAACATACAGTAAATACAGCGATTTACTGCGCTTCAGTAAATCGATAGCAGAGCCAAATATTAGGGCAAAAATGTATTGAGGTAGGTCAATTAATTAATTAATTATGTATTTATTTCCTTGTTTATTAGCAGCAGTGCATAAGAAAGGAGAGAGAGAGATATATATTGGAAAGGAGAGAGGGAAATAGAAAAGAAGGCAAGAGATAGGTAAGGAAGGATTAGAATAAGATTACCATCATCAGAGCATCGTGTGCATTGTCTCCGTTTCCTGGTGTCCCAAGTGCAGCTTCCACAGTGTCTACTGTATCCTTTGAGTCTCTGAAAGTCACTTTCATCTCCCTTGTGTCCCCCCTCCCTTTCAACCCCTCTTTCAGAAAGTCAGAGATAAAGTCCATGGCTGGTTTGTGTTCGCTTCCTTGGGACAGGTTTGGACATGTTAAGACAAAGAAAAGTCTCTATGATTCTCACAAATCTCTATTAGGAAATAGCATCTTTCTATTTGAAAAGCTGTCACACAAAATTATTTAATAATGTTTTCTTTAACAAATGTAATATTATTACTTGTCTAAGAAGGTAATTGTCGTCAGCTATTGTGATTTTTTCAATAAATATTTAAATTGCAAATGTAAAATAAGCAGTCAACATAACTGAACTGTGCAAGAGAGAATCTTTTATTTCTCCACTGTACTAGCACAGAGCACTACATTCAGCATAAACATTTTGCATTTTGTTTCCCCTACTTTTGTAGTGTCAAAATAGCTAATGTTCGACCACTCCAGTTCTGAATGCGAAATATGATAATTTAATTAATGTTTGAAGTCTAAGAGTTGCTGAAGATCACACATAATCCAATTACTTTTTATTCAATTAGTTTAATAGCAAACCACTTTTCTATAATTAGAGTTAATCCCCTGATTCTTCTCCTCAGCTGTTTATCAATGGCCTCTATGATATCTTTGAGGAGATTGTACTGGGATATAATTATCAACAATCCCCAATGGAATTAATGCACTAAATAGCACTTAATTACGAGCCGTATTCTGTGGCTGGATGGGTTAGATTTGAAGATGGTAAGAATACAATACATAACTTGGAGTCTCTGATCCACTTTCCCTAGAGTTTTGGAGGAGACTATACAGTTATTTCTCCTATTTGTTGATATTGAACAAATAAATGGCAGGATATAAGCTAAACTGAATCAAAGAATTACAGCCACACTCTTCTAACCATTGTGGCTGTTTACTGAATTGTGAAGATCAGAAAATACTCTCAGCAGTATCACATTGTCTTATGAATATAGGAATTGGGTATTTTTGTCTGTAATGTTGAGCCCTTGACAAGGCAAGTCCAGAACTCCATTGTTTTATGGATAAAAGAAAAAGTGTTTGCAGAATCCATTAATTGCTGTGTAAGAATTTCTCAAAGAAATGATCCAAAATTCTTTTATCACTTTGTGTCACTTTTAGTCAGAAGTAGGTATGTCATGTGTGGGAGTCTATATCTGCAGGAATGGCTTTAATCCAGCACCTACTCACAGAAGTTCATCAATAAATATAGTATTAGCTTGTTAAGAGCATCTCCTTGGTAGGTTACATGCTCATTTCCACTGTAGTTCCTTAGAAGTCCAGAGTCTTGCTGGCCTTTGAGTCATAACACACAATGAAAAGAGGAATTTCCAAACAAACAATTTCCACACAAACTACAAAAGTATGTGCTTGCTTCTGAGATCCTTGCATTGCTGATAAATAGTGTGTTGTGTTAGTAGGATGTGTATCAAAAGCTACACAAAGCTGTAGCTCTCCCAGTCGAGAGTCACACAGTATCACAGTATCACAGTATTATCAAGGTTGGAAGAGACCTCATAGATCATCAAGTCCAACCTGTCACCACAGAGCTCAAGGCTAGACCATGGCACCAAGTGCCACGTCCAATCGTGCCTTGAACAGCTCCAGAGTTGGCAACTCCACCACCTCCCTGGGCAGGCCATTCCAGTGGCCAATGACTCTCTCGGTGAAGAACTTTCTCCTCACCTCAAGCCTAAATTTCCCCTGGCGCAGCTTGAGGCTGTGTCCTCTTGTTGTGGTGCTGGCTGCCTGAGAGAAGAGAGCAACCTCCTCCTGGCCACAACCACCCCTCAGGTAGTTGTAGACAGCAATAAGTCCACCTGCTTAAGTCATGAGCTGCAAACTTCTCTGGAGATCCTCCCTGATTCTTTTCCTGTAATTGATGTATGTTTAAAAGCATTTTTATTGTTGCTTGCTACAGTGGCCAGACTGAGTTCTGCCTGGGCTTTGGCATTTCTGATTTCCTCTCTGCACGCCCTGGTTAGAGCCCTGTACTCTTCTTGAGCTGCATGCCCTTTCTTTTTTCTTCAGGCTCTGCATTTTCTAGGTCGTGTGTCCTGCCATTTCGTTTTGTAAATGGCATAAAGGCAGGATGTTATGGGGTCATTTAGCTACTTTTGATTCAGAGACACCATTCCTGGAAACAATCGTGTTTATGCCTTGTAGCGGGTTGGCAAAAGGTCTTGATGGGTACGCTGTGTTCTCCAGCAACTGTAACGGGTTACAGGAAAGGTCTAGCCTCATCGAGGCCGTTCTGGGTTTCAGCATCTTTTTCTCCCAGCGTAAAATGATGGCCCTGATGGGTCCTTGGGTTTGTGCCTGACCACACGCAGAGAGCGCTGGTCCCCCAACGCTATGTTATCAAGGTTTCTGTGACTTGACTCTTCGGTATTTTACTGTGAAAACTGCACAGTGTATTTTTCCAAATGGAAAATGGAAACTTAAGGATTTTGCTACAATGGAAAGCAAAATGCACATACATCAACAAACACAAATACACAAGACAAAGCTTTCATTGAGTAAGAAAAAAACAAGGACAAAAAATTTAGAGTGGAAAAAAAGTACGTATCACTTTGAATTTCAAACTTCTTGATGAGATGATTTCAGGCCCTGACTGTCAAAGTGGAAATAATACCACCTTCTGGTTTGATGTCATCCATGTCCATATTTTATTGAAGGAAATTTGAGCATGAAAGTAGTATACTTAATACAGATTATGATCAAAAAAACTTCTGACTGGGGTAGTGTTGGCTGCCTGTGTCACAGCAGCAATTACACAGCACTGCTCCCTGGAGGCTTTCGCCAACTTGTTAGATGAAATCAATAGTTACTAGACAAGCACTGAAATTATATTTTAATGTTCACAAAGAACATTTACACTTCAGGGCTGCTTTTGAAAAAGTTTGTAACAGTAATGGAAAAGGGAAATTGAAGGTTCTGTAGCAGATAAAAACAGTTCCTCTCAGACAAAGGTATTAGCTGTCATTCAATGAGGCTTTACAAGATACTGTGAGTACTTATGGTAACAGCTCATTTTGACAGAAACCAACTGTTTGAAAAGAGTTCTGGGGAGTGTTTATACATACATATATATACACTGTGAAAGGCTCCAGGTGACCACTTAGCTACATTTCTGTCATCACTGTCTATTCATAGAATAGAATCATAGAATCATTAGGGATTGGAAGGGACCTCGAAAGATCATCTAGTCCGATCCCCCTGCCACAGCAGGTTCACCCAGATCAAGTCCAGGCGGGTATTAAACGTCTCTAGAAAAGGAGACTCTACAAACACCCTGGGCAGCCCCCTCCATTGCCCTGTCATGCTCACTGGGAAGAAGTCACAGAATCACAGAACCGATCAGAGTTGGAAGAGACCACAGGATCATTGGGTTCAACTCCCCTGCCATGGGCAGGGACACCCCACCCTAGATCAGGCTGGCCAGAGCCTCATCCAGCCCGGCCTTAACCACCTCTAGGGAAGGGGCCCAACCACCTCCCTGGGCAACCCATTCCAGGCTCATATTTCCATACTCAATACACTTCATAGTAGGTTGCAAAGGTGGCAGCGCTGCATTGAAAAGAACATTTTACTTTAGTTTTGCAGGAGGTATTTGCCATTTTGTTTCAGGCTGCATCAGTGAGAAGAGCTAGTTTACATGCTTTATGTATTACTCATATTAGGACAAGGGAGAATGGGAATGGTCCAGGAGCCTTGAACTCTGTGGTGACAGGTTGGACTTGATGATCTATGAGGTCTCTTCCAACCTTGATAATACTGTGATACTGTGATACTGTGACTTCTGGGCCACTCTCAGTTGGCTTTTCGTTGCATTCTCACCTTTGCTGCCAAACCAGCTTGTAACTGAACTTGCATTGCAATCAGCAATGCATCTACCATGATGCAGCTGGTACAGTTGATGACCACGGATGTGGCACAATGTTACGCTGCTGCAGTAATTCTCACAGGAAAAAACTACCTGTAGATGCATTTGGTGTCTTTACACAGGGTATCAGTTATTCCGTATGGAGTGAAAATATTTCAGGAAGATCTGGTGCTGACCCTTCTCATGGACATTTTGTTGGCCCACAGGTCTGTTACAGTGTGGCAATGGTTCCAGAAACACTAATTAATACTGTTTAGTAACGGTAACTTCTTTTTTTCTAAAGTAACATATCTGATACACCAGCTGAAAAAATGGAAATGTTGTAATTGGAACAGATGCTACTGATTCATAAAAATTCTAAGCTATCATTTAGGATAGGAAGAGGGTGGTGGAAAAAAATTATCCAAGAGTAGTCAGTTCTTTACTCTGCTTTTATGTAACATGTGGTTCTTCACTCAGCAAAACATTTCATCATATGCTTAAGATAACCATAACATTTGAAACAAAGGATGTAAATGGATTAAATTGAAAACAATACTAGAAGAAGACTCATTTAACTATACTTTTGATTCCTTTAAACAGGGCCTTAGTGCAGAGTGATATAATAAAGATATGAAGGGCTACTTTTAATGCCTTTCTTTCAAGACAGCAATTCATTCTGCACCAGAGATCCTAAAATTCACAGAACCACCTCCATGTTTTTTATTAAAAAGTCAAATGCCTGTATTCATATAAAAATAGCTAAGCACCCAGGCTTGGTTTAGTGAAGAATTTGTTAACTGCTTCCTATCACTAGGCAGGTGCTGAGCCACCTCCAGGAAAATAGGTCTACATCATGTGTACCTGTTACCTGGGAAGACAAATGCCCTACATCCAGAAATTTCCCCTCCTTTCTTCGTCTTTCCCTCAGTTTTATATGCTGACCATACTTGCTGGTGGGGTAGTGTGAAAAGTCCAAAAATCTAGACATTGTGTGCATGCTGCCCAGCAACAACCAAACCCATATTGTGTTACCAATGCTGTTTTCATCATAAATCCAAAACATGGTGCCATAAAAACACTACAAAGATATTAACTGTGTCCCAACCAAAACCAGTTCATCCCCTTCAGTTTTACAATGATTTAGGAAGCAGGCTTCTGAGCACTTTCATTTTGCCTTAGTGCCAGTAGCAAGATATTCCTTTGGCTTTGGAACAATTTCCTTTTCAGATAGACCTGGTTTAAACCCATATTTCTTTTATTTTTTTTTTAAATGAAGATGCTTTCGGTACCAGGATAATGGAAACACTCAGCTCAGCCTCTTGGTGAATGTAGATGAGTATCATTGCTCAAATGTTTTAGCATTACTGAAATGAAAAGAAGTTAATTGTAATCTGTATTGATTATTGTAGTTAAAAATAACCCACTACTTATTCCTTCTCTCCCAAAACCTATAACATTAAACTTGAGAAGCACAGAGGTGAGACTAGCACGGCCTTTCCCACCACACTGTAATATCATACGAGTAACGTAAGTCCTTGGCAGCAGGACAATTCCAGGTTAAACTGTCTTGTTTCACATTTATACATCAATGGATACTCTACAGCCCAATTGACAGAGGTAATATTTTCTGATGTATTTTCTTTCTTCAGTTTGGAAAACATACTGAAAAACAGCAGAAAGCTCAGGCATTTAATCTGCAGTAATTCAGATCTGTAACAGTATTTCTCATGTTAGCTCAAAAAATCAAGGATTACAAAATACAAACAGTAATTCAAATTTATTTTAAACTAAACTAATAGGATTAAATGGATAAGTGATATAAAAAATGCCTAATCCCTTACTGAACCATGTAAAATCTGTCACAGTGCTGCCAGTGTGAACTGAAAAGAGCAATTAATGATCTACCTCATGCAATATTTACTGCTGCTCCATCAAATGAGTCTGCTTGTTAGACTAACATAGCCAGTGCCAAGAAAACTGCTGCCTTACAGATCAGTGAACAACAGTAAATCAGTCAACATCTGCCCTCCAGAATTACTGCGTCTACTGAAAACTTATCAAGTGTCAACAGAATCAAAACTTTCCTGGCTTCTCCATGCGGTGGAGAACAACATAACTTCTGTTTGCTTTTTAAAGAGAAGTGGCGATGACGTGTAGTTTTGTTTCTTTTCTTCTTCACTTTCACAATTTACAAAGAAAGTCTGAAAGAAAATCTCTGCAGTATAATTTTTCATTAGGTGTTCTGTTACTGGAAGTTTTTTCTTTCTGGAAATGTTTAATCAACTACAGAGAGTTTAATATACTTGTTCTTAAGAACAGAGTTACTCTCACATAAACATTCATATAGCTCTTGTAACTAAAGATACCTAAAGCTGGCATGGCTATAGATACATTTGTACTGTCTAGACTCAGTCTGAAAGTGATCAGCTTTGAAGTTCAGTGGTGCAGCTGGGTACTTCCTCTTGGTCTTTGAACATCCCATGTCCAGCATCCCAGCCTTTGTTGGGGGCATGGCAGTAATAAAGTAGCATCATTCAAAATGTTAGCCAGGTTTATGATAAAATGAAGGCTACAAATATCCAAAACCCAACAACTCAAAGATTGTGTCTACAGTTAATAGGACATTTTTTTTTTTCACCACACAGTTTAAAATGCATTTTATTTTGTTTAATTAGGACTTTGAAGAAAGTATTGTTAATGATGTAGTAACAAAGCCCTTAGGTCACATAGTCAATATATCAATTCTCTGTGACCTCTAGTGTCATCCGGGAAGAGGAGAGTTGGAAATAAAAGCCATGAACAAAACATATACATCCCCCCACCTCTGCCCCCATCCTGAAGCAAATAACACTGTTTTCTACACAATGAATCAATAATTCCAAAAAGATTTTTTTTATAGTAAATTTGATGAAAGACAACATGCTGTGTTTAAAAAGAATGCTTTTTATATAATGAATTATAACCTTAAAAGCAGAGCGCTTCGTAAGGATACGTTTGCTATGAAGTCAGTAAGACCAAGCTTTCAGATGCTTATTATAGTTCTGGATGTGGCTGCATTTTCTTAGAATCAGTAAAACCATTTTTATTAGAAAGAATCTTTCCAGTCAAAATATTATTTTTTAGATTTTCATTTAATAAAATGTATCTGGCACTTAATATTTTACTTCCCAGTCACACAGTTAAATACTTTCTATGGGCTGCAATATTTTGTGTTAGTTTTGAATTCTACTAGTTGTAGACAGCTATGAGCACTGAAAAATGGAATCTTAATATAGCAGCAATCAATAAACTAAATCCTGAGATCTACTGAAGTGGTGCAGAGCAGGAACAGACCTCTTATTATCTGTTATGTATGTTATCAGTGATGGAAGTAGCCCTGGAAAGTGCTCGAGTCCGTTCTACCTAGGAAAACAGAATAGAGCACATCAAAATTACTGTTTTGAGTAATGTCATCAGAATAAGTTCTTGAGGTTTGGTTTGAGGGGTTTTTTGATGAAGATCTATGCTTTTGAAATGAAGCTCATGATCATCTCCACTTATTAAAATTTAGATGTACACGATGTGGCATGGATGTTGGTTTTTTTATTCCTTTGATTTTGTTTATTTTTGGAGGTGGGTTTGTTTTGGTTTAGATTTTCTCTGGATATGAAGTACATAGACATTTTTAATCTTGTATCTGTGCTTGCTGCATGCTAGCAGATTAATAAAAAGAACAAAAATATCAAAATATTAGGCAATCTGAAGGTCAAACCTCAACCTAGAGAGAGCGTCAAGCAGAAAGATTAATATGAAAAAGGGTAAACACCAGACATAAAATCCTAATTGCTTACTGCCAGGTAAACCTGAATCTCCACAAATTCCTAGTTGGTACTATCACCTTTGTTTTTGCAATCTAAATGTAAATAGAATTTCAAAACACTCCCAGATAAAAGATAGAGGCAATTAAAACATATTTTGCACCAACATATAAGGCTGAAATATATCTGAAATGCCATTACATAACTACTGGATACACTAGTACAAAGACAACATTACACTTGAAGTTGTTCATGATGAAATTGCATCAGCAGGCCAACAATTTATTCACGTATGATATCGCTGCCCAAAGATGAGACCAAACACATCACTCTTTTGAAGCTCCAAGTCATCAATAAAGTCAGAGAAAATAACAGTCAGTGGAGCTTCGTTTCTGATTCTGCTGAGCTCATTAAAGCGAAACAAAACTTGACCTGTGATGTGATCAGGAAGACTGAAAATGTGAGGCTGTTGCCTCTTGTGATACCCAATTAGGAAGTGTTCCCTTTTCTCTGTCTTTCTGTCCTACCTCCTGTAGCTTCTAAAATAGTGGATGAATGGAACTATGGACAAACTCCTGCCATTGCCTCACAGAAATATTCTAGATTGGATGACATTCTCCAGCTACTTAAGAATGTGTAAATGCACAGCAAATCAGTTTGATCGAAATACCTGCTATACAAACAGCAGATATGATCTTGAACTGGCTCTGTCTCTGCTGTATTACAACCTCTTTAGACAAGAGATAATGGTGTGTGGTTGGTTGGTTGTGTTCAGATCTTGTCCTGGTAGTGCAGTGTTTGAAGAAATGGCCGTGGCTGCAGGAATAACTAGTCTGAAGAAAACAAATGAAGCATTTGTGTTTTTGTTCATGAGACCACATAGCCAGAGAAAAGTTATCAGTGATCTCCTGCTGCCAGTTATCTCCTGCCACTGAAGCAGTAAATTGTTGCTTTGTGTTTGTGAGCATGATTAAAAGAGGAAGAAGAAAAAGTCATGGCATAATGTTTTCAAAATATCTATATTAAAATTGTTGTTTAATGTTTATTCAAATGATTATTACATTAAATGTTAATTTATTTTTTCTTGCTATATTACCACCAAGCTAGAGTCCTTGTTGAAAGACCCATCATCTGAGAATCTGTTGTATCAGTTTTGATTATTTGATGGAGCTAGGCTCTTCTCCATGTTATCTGGTAATAGGGGGCAATGGGTGCAAGCTGGAACATAGGATGCTCCATATAAATACCAGAAGGAACTCTTTCACAGTGAGGGTGACAGAGCACTGGAACAGGCTGTCCAGGGGGGTTGTGGAGTCTCCTTCTCTGGAGATGTTTAAAACCTGCCTAGATGTGTTCCTGTGTGACTTGGTCTAGGTCATCCTGCTGTGGCGGGGGGATTGGACTAGAGGATCTTTCAAGGTCCCTTCCAATCCCTAATGATTCTATGATTCTATGATATTCTAGATATCAGATAAAAGCAAATTAATTTGAAAATATATGAAGTGGTTTCTTTCATCATATCATCATTATTAGACAGGATCAATTTTTTTGGGGGTTCTCCCTATGTATTAAGACTGGAATATATTAAAACTCCCATGCATTTTTACCATGATATGTTGCTGGAATAAAACATTGCATTAAGTGTATTTTCAGGAGTTAAGGAGAGTTATATGTATGTGGGTGGTCAGTTTTGAAACATAAAACAATTGGAAATTTGGGTCATTCAAACAGAAATACCTTAACACTGTCAATTAAACTGTAGTTATTATTTTATAAAGTGTCCAGTGCTTCACTGATGTCTCCCATGAGATTATATTGGCTGCTGAGAAGTAGCTTAGTGTACAAGTTACAACTCTATCAAATAGCCATTAATCTTAAAATATGTGGTGTGTAAAAAAGATTTCAGGGAAGCTTAATAGTGTGAGAAGTCTGAATAACTTCTCTTCTGGCTTTCATTGGGTGTATCTATTCAGTCTAGCACAATATTCTTATGGAGAGGTTTTGTATTAGCTGCTATTTAAACTAAGTTGCAGATATCTTGTTGTGGAAGAGATGTTAAGTTATGATACAGTCCTCATAATGGAAGAGGTCAATAGGTTAGTAGAGGATGAAAGTTTTCCAGTCTATCCAAACAATAAATCTAGCAGTTGTTATCAGAACATGCCCTATAAAGGTCCCTATAGATGCCTTCACCAGTAGCATATTCTTATTCTTTCCTATTTAATCTTTAAAACAGTGCTTAACAAACTAGATTGTTGGTTAGAATAAGTCTTACCTGCATGATGCCCATAATTTTGAGCCCAGAATTGTGAGTGCAACATTTTATAGTCTCCATAAATGTGATTGAAGGTATAAACGAGCTAAAAGTTAAGCTGATTTGGTTGCAAATGTGCACATTCACGTCCTAAAATACAGTACATCAGCTCATTCCTTTTGTTAATTTCCCATTAACAATTAAATTTAAAAAATGTGGTTCATTTGTACAATCTTATGCCACTCTAGCAATAATATTGCTATGCTTGCTACTATTCAGTATTTAGAAGACAAAACTGAAATGTTATTATCCTCTGTAAGACAGATGCTGATGTTGATGTTAATGTGAAATTCCAGCTTTTATTAATACAGAGACACAACTTCCTTTCTAAAAACCTCATAAATCAGGGTATTAACATTGTCCAGTTTGTTTCAGTTTTGTTTATCTGTAACTATTAAGGCAAAAAAGCTGTATTTTTTTGCATAGGCCATTGTCATAATACTGAGAAATAATTTAAATCCTGATCTATGAGGTCTCTTCCAACCTTGGTAATACTGTGATACTGTAAATCATCATCATAATTATTAATTATTAACAAATACTAGGTTGTGATGGGTTCAAGACCACAATTAAAGATAAAGGAAAAGAAAACAAAGCAGTTAGGTCTCGATGAGATCTTGGATAGAATTTGCCAGACAAGGATAGCTTAAGGAAAATGGAAAGGGGTTTATTAAGTCTATAGGAAAAGAAGAAAAGTTTAAGCAAGTTAGTGCCCACAAACTAGAAACTGTGTCACAAATGCCATCACATATTCTGAAAAAACTCAAATGGGAGATCACTGTTGTACTGGTCCTTGGGTCTTTTTCACATTAGAGATCTGGGACGGGGGAAACACGTTAGTCCGGTGAAGACTAGTACTACCACCCTGTCTGTTACTCATCTGGCACAGAATCACAGAATGTTAGAAGTTGGAAGGGACCTTGAAAGACCATCTAAGTCCAACCACCCCTGCTGGAGCAGAGTAAGCCTACAGTGCTGTCTCAAGATGTCCTACATGAGGCTCAAACCTATGAACCCAGAGTCCCACGCTCTACCAACTGAGCCATGCAGTTGCCACCCCCTGGGAAACAGCGGCACCCAGACTGTCCAGATTGGTGAATTCTTCCATACATGAAGTTTCCAGTGAAGCTGATGAGAGTTTGCCTGAATGAAAGTGAAAATGTATAAAGAAGGAAGAATTCTCTGCTCAGTACTGCTTGTGATGTATTATGTTATACGAAACGTGACTGAACATCTTTTTTAATTTGGCAATTGTAAAGAAATATGTTTAAATTATTGTTTGAAATAATTCTGTTCCTGAATTAGGTAGAGAATTTTTCCTTTGCAAACCTAGAAAGTAGAGACAGTTGATTCAAAACAGCAATACTTCCTGTTTCAGTTATGAGTGATGTTGTTGAGAATGGCCAACAAAAAGCTGTCACAGTTCCCTGACTATTGTCCCTGGAACTCAGGAGGTACACAACTTATAATTTATGTTCTACGTGCTGCTACTGTAACCAAGTAATGATACAGTTTAGTGAATAATTCAACTTGCTAATTACATGGACAGGGTTTTACGAGGAAACAAAGGACTCAAGGCATCTTTCTTTAATCTGTAAGTTTTCCCATGGTGTCTCCATATGCACGACCAGCATTTCTCATCACGCACTTCTTTACACACTCTCTTCCTACACAAAATATTAGTGCTATTTGTAGCAGTACTGCATTTATAAAGACAATTATTTTCATTCATTCATACAAAGCAGTGAGTCACTGATACTGTGGCTGAGTCTGTATCCAAAGGCTTAGATAGTGAAGGCCAGCAAAAATAGTGGCATACGTTCACGTATAAAGCTCTTGAGCTTTGTGAGTCACATATAGTGGTCTGACTCTTACAGAATGGAATTTTCTTGTTCATTATGTTGTAAGTTATGAATAGACTATTAAATACTTGACCTTCACTAGTGCCTTGCAAGGCTCGGAGACTAAGGCTTATCCTTCAGGATGATCCTCATTTCTGGTTAATCTGTCAGCAGCTATAGCTAAAATTCATTGTTCTCCTCACCCACGATTATCTTTTAAAAAATTAATTAACTGCTTCTTTTTATTTAATGGTTTCTTTGCTTTACATTTTATGAAAAGACATTGTTGAGGGTTATTTTAGTAATTTGAAGTGGATCATTCATTTAAGTTAATTTCCAGTCTAGTGTATGAATAATAGAATATTTGCGAAAAGTTAAAACTATCTCTTCCATTTGTCATTGTTCCTTTGGCTTTCTGATACTAAAATTTTTAAGATGTTATTATAGATGTACCTTTTTAGGATGGCAAATTTATGTGCAATCTTAGAGTCTTCCTTGCAATTTACATAATCCACATTGCATTTTGCCTCAAATATTAAAAACATCCTAATTCAGACAGTGTTAAGTCCTGTCTTTTTCTGGTTTTACCCTTTCCACAGGAAGATTAATGTTAGGGCAGCCAAAGCTATAAATATACATTTAAAAAGAGCAGCAGATAAAACCTATTAAAAAGTGTTTACTTTTCTGATTTCCCCAAATATTGCAGCAATTATCTTCCCTATGGTGAAACAACTTTGTATTGAGTAAAATAGTTTTTGAAAACTTTGTAAAAGCTGCACTAAAATTAGGTGAAAATTGATCAGGACAGGTTGTCTCTGATACTAAAATGTGAAGGCTTTGGTATTAGTGTTGATTCCTTTGCCATACTGAAGTCCTGGGACTGTCCACTCTTCCTATAAAAAGGAACATGTAGCTGGTGGAAACTTTTGTAGGTTAGTGAGATTTCAGAACGTTGCACTATATATCTGCTCTAAATAGTTCAGATCTGGTGACTTTCCAGAATGATATGAGGGATATAAATAGTATCTAGGGAAAGAGCAGGGTAAATAGCCCAGATGCTGAAGGCAGTTAGAATCTGATTTTGTAGACTTCAGTGGATTGAGTTCCTTCTAAAATTATCTGAATCCTAATTAATTTAAGCAGTCTTTTCATTACTAGGAATTACTACATTAATTCTTTTTTAAAAACAAGTAAGTGATTCATAACAGAGTCTCTAGCAATGTCATCAAAGAGATGTTTTGTTTCAGAGATTTCAAAAATATTGGAAAGTCTGCTTTCTGTCATTTATTGAATGATCCTAGGTCTTATAGAGTCACAGTGGCATGTAGGATATCTACTAACATATTATTCTTGTGAGAAAGTTTTGGGGGGAATTATGGCAGGAGATGAATTTTCAGAACTGCAGTTGTGAATCACAGCTGCTAATGTAGATCAGACTTTGGTGACTGGAGCTGCAGTGTGCATTCAGGAAAAGGTGAGAAGAGAATCCAAGGCTAGTGACCCACATTAACGTATCAAAACACAAAATCTTGAATCCAGTTAGAATCCCTTTGTTTGTAAGAAAGCAGTTGTGTAAGTAAGAAACTGATTCAGAGAGGATTTTCTATTCCTTTTAGGCTAGCTTTCAAAAGTAAGTCAGATTTTATTTTCATTGAAAGGAAGGGAATATATATATATATTTTTAAACAGAGACATTCCTTTTTCTGCTTCTTAAAGCAGACCAAAGAATTCAGCCTATTTCAAAACTTGTAGCAACTTACAGATTGCTTTATTAAGGCCTCAGTAGCATCTGTCCTCTGTGGCACTTAACAATGATCAAGCAATTTTGTTGACACAGTTATCAACAGCGAAAAAGAGAATTGGCTGAAGCTCAGCTCCCAGGTGAGAAGTTCAGAACTTCAGGTGTTAGTTGCCAATGAACAGGTTCTATTCTCTGTATTTCTGGTTATGCTTCCTGTGAAAACCTCCATTTCACTATGAATACATACTTGCACATTTCCCAGAAATTAAGATGATCCAGATGATTTTTCACTTGGTTGAAGGCCCAGTCAGATCTGGTGACAACTGAGTTAGCGTTGTCCTCAATAAATCCCAAGCATGATGGTATGCCACATGTGATAACATTTTCTTGCTATTGAAATGGTTTCTCTCACAATGGAAACCAGTCTGCCAAATGAAGTACTGCTGAGCATATGTTAGCATTGTTATTTAAAGAGGTTCTGCATGCCAAAGACTGATAATGAAGCAGTAATGTGCATTGCTAAATTGTATTGTGAGAGAAGGGGAAGACAAAAAATAGAAGGAGAGTTTTTTGAGTTCTTTTGCATCTGGCTCCATTGGCTCCAACTGCTCTGTTTTGTAACATTGTCTGAAACCAAATAGTTTTTCAAAGGATGTGAAAGTGAATTTAAAATTTCAGAGTATTTCTGGAGTCCCTTGGGATGTTTTAGTCACTGTACTTGAGTACACCCATGGATAGAATGCTCAGTGTGAACTTCTTAACACGTTCAAGGTGAACTGCTCAGGATCACAATCTTTAAAGAACGATTTCCACCTTTGGCAGCTTTGATGATGTGGACCAGTTCTTTCATGTAAAGTAGTTTCTAATCCTGTATTAGCCACGAGTAATGATGACAGGCAATCAATACTTGCAAGTATCTGTTTCAGGTTATAAGTATGATTGGGTAAGAATCACAGTACATTGTGATGCTTCATAGTACGTCATTTCATCATACATTTCTGCTAAAGTTCCCTGTTCTTGGCTCTACAGAAAATATCCAAACCACTGACATTTACTCATGGCTGAGTACAGTCCACTGGCATTGTAACACTGAATTCTCAAAACTTATGACATTACTTATAGAATGCCACTTTTAATTATCTGTATGCTTTGCTTTAGGACTTCAGTGATATTGCTTGTTACTGTTTCTGTGTGTTTTGGTAAGCTGTTGCCCCCTGAGTGCTTCCTTATTAAGACTAAGAAAGAAAACACTCCAAGCCTTTTTGGACATCTGTTTCTAAGCTTAAGTATTTTCAGCAGCCACCTAAAGATAAATAAGATTTCAGTTATTTCTTAGGTGGTGCAAGGATGAATGCACACTGAATTGTGTGTATTGAAATAAAATGTTTTATTATAGTCAAATACAAGAAGATAAAGGTAGGAAAGACCTTGCAGTTATACCTTCAAATGGGGGCTATAGCATCCTGGAGGATGCTGTAGTTCTGCATCCCTTATTGTGGGCCTTCTGGTACAAGAGAGACATTGAAACACTGGAGTCAGTTCAGCAGAGGGCTACCATAACAGTTGGGGTTGGGTCACTTTTTGTGGCAAGAGACTTAGGTGCCAGGACTTGTTATCTGAGAAACTTAAAAGTCTTAAAACAAAACAAAACAAAACACAATGTGAACTACAAGAACTTTGTCCAAAACAAAAATAACCTAGTCCCTGACTGTATAAAGTGGTCAATAGGAGTCAAATAGTCATTCCTTTCTGTATATGATAGTTTCTTGTTTCATCCCAGCTCTCACAGGTGAGATGAAAAATTAACAGCAAATTGAATTTTAAAATACTGAATTCTGGTAAAAGTCCTTTTGGTGAAAGATTTAAATTGCAGCCTACTTATCTCATCAAGAAGTAGATAAGGATTTGATTGAACAAGGACCTTTATAGGAACAAAATACTGGTACTTTGAAGTTTTTCACTCTATCAGAAAAAAAGCAAAAATAAAAAATGTGGCAGAACTTTGAGCTATGTGATGATCATGATGAATATAATAATAATGTTAGCTACCACTGGTGGGAGGAAAAAAATCCATAAGAATGAGGCTCATACTTTTTAACTGTGAAGATAATGGACTCTAGAAAAAAAAATTAAATATTTTTCACTCTTAATGCCTTCAACTCAAATGTGAATAGAAGGTACTGTAGCCTTTTACTGGAGCTATTAAAGGCATTGCTGGACTAAATTCTTTGGAACAATCTAGTAGCTCTCTTTGGCCTTAAATTTTTAAATCTAGTAGTCTGTTACATTTAGTAAAACAAAACCAAATGACTCAACTAATTTCCTTTTCTCTAACCTAATCACTAATGAAAGTGACAGCCACTGATCTGCACATGTAATTAAGCAAACTGCTTGATTTTCCACAAGTCTTTCTCCTTGGCTCCATGCAGTGTTGTTACAATGCTGAACACAAAAGCTAAAAGGGACTCAGGCATATATGGCTCTTTGCTTACACACGTACAGCCTGTGTTTCAGACACAGCTATAGGATATTACATACATGACATACAACATACATAACATCTATTGCATAAATGTCAACATAGCTAAAGGCTGAGCCCTTCCAAATAATGTTTGTATAAAACACATTTTTTATGGTATGGTAATATAAATAAATAATTCAAATGTTGGTTGCTTATATCCTCATTCCCCACTATGGTAGTAGAATATTTGCCACTTACTCTTTTCACAAAAGCTATATTCACATGTATTGAGTCTCATGTAGTTGACCTTGTCCCTTTCTTGAACTCTGTATTTTTTCAAGAAATTTGCTGCTGTTCTCAGTGAGGTTGAGCTATTGCATGCTCTGTGGTGTAACGTTCATATTGCTAACAAATACATTAAGTTATACTGGATCAGGCACAGGCCCCCGAGGCAGCACGTCACACTCAGACAGAGTAAATGATATGTTCAGAGCAAGTTATATCTTCTATTTTCTGTTGGCATTCTGTTCATCTGAAGACAGAATAGAATCAGACCCCAATACCAGTTCTACAGTCTTTGATTATCTATTTGTTCTCTGACATTTTATGTATGGGATCCATCCTAGAGTGCTGAGAGAGCTGGCAGATGAAGTGGCCGAGCCGCTCTCCATCATTTTCCATCAGTCCTGGCTCACCGGAGAGGTCCCAGGTGACTGGAAACTGGCCAACGTGATCCCCATCCACAAGAAGGGTCGGCTGGAGGATCCTGGGAACTACAGGCCTGTCAGCCTGACCTCAGTGCCAGGGAAACTGATGGAGCAGGTTATCTCGGGGGCAATAACTGCACACCTGAGGGATGGCCAAGGGCTCAGGTCCAGCCAACATGGGTTCAGGAAGGGCAGATCCTGCCTCTCCAACCTGATCTCCTTCTATGATCCTTCTCTTGGTGGATGTGGGGAGGCGCTGGGGATGTGGTCTCTCTGGACTTCAGCAAGGCCTTTGACACTGTCCCCCACAGCAAACTGCTGGCTA